>CM035433.1:24146720-24244220 GCA_020310875.1 Ceratopteris richardii
CTTGTGATGTTTCACACATCAACAAACATCAACTTTTGTTGGGGATCCTTGCATGGTAGAAATTGAGACTGGCTTAAAATAGTTTTTCTTCAAGGAGGTCTCATTTGTAGCATTCATATGAAGAAGATCTATGCTTGGAATCTGATTAGGATTGAAAGTTGGATTTTAGATGATCCTTGTTTGAACAAACAACGAGATCATTAGTTGGAAGAGAAACTTTTTTTGAAAGATCAGTATTTGAATGAAGAACTGGGTTTGGATGAGTATTTGAATCAGACTATTGAGCAAGATCCCTTTGGGGGTTATCATCTAGGTTACAACCAGACCCTAGCCTAGATTGAAACTGACATGCGATAGACGTGGATAGAAAGAGGAACCTCTTTATTGACTACAGAGTTGTAACTAGATAGATGAATATGTGAGATACTAAGTAGATCAAGACACTTCTTAATCATTTAGTCTAGACCACTATAAAACTCAATGTGTATTGATTATGCATCATGCATGTGGTCAATTGTGGAAGGATCCACGTTGACATCCATTGTAGATTGGGATTGGAGGAAGAATAGAATATTGACTCCTCTCTTTTGATGTTAAAGATTGGGCTTGTCTTACTTTCAACGAATGGTATACCTCCAACATTCTCACTTGTTCGAAGATCCATATTTTATGTAGCATCACAATTGGTTGTAATCATCTCGATTGAGGTACAAGCAACTACTTAGTACAACAAAACCACCCAGATTAGTATTTTGGTAGACAAGTAAAGAGTGAGAAAGAGCTAAATAGTTGATGGATGGATGCATTTTAGATAGGTATATACAGAATATAGATAGTTGGATGGATATTTTTCTACATAGGTAGATAGCTAAGTAAATTTTTAGCTATTGGATAGCTATTTAGCTTCATAGGTAGATGTTGGAGTTCGAGGTCTACAAAAGCATGTGAATAGCACAAGGAAGAAGAACAAGCTTGGAGCACAATGCACAATATTGAATGTATTACGGCTAGAATGTACAAAGATAAGTGACCCTTAGGGATTTTGGTGTATGTACAAGTCGAGGGAAAAAACCTCCTAAAGAGGGAAAAAAGTGTCTCAACGGTCCTAGTGTGTTCATGCATCACTATCTAAATGTATCAATAGATCCCACCTAGGAGTGATGTGGTGAACAAGGAGCTGGCACTCAAGTATAAGGAAGTTCCAATTTATGTGGAATCAATCCAGAAAAGGAAGAAATTCCAAAGCTTTGTGGAAAGCTTAAAACTTCTTGCTAGGTAGAGCCTTTGTGAAAAGGTCTGGAATGTTCTCCTATGTGGGCACATATGCCAAATTGATCTCTCTAGTTGAGAACCAGTCTCTAACATAATGATAGTGCACCTTAATGTGCTTAGTGGGAGCATGAATCAGAGGTTTCCTCGCAACTACCAATGCACTTTGACTATCAATGAAGATGGTGGTGGCAGAAGACTAACCGACACCCAAATCAGCCATAAGGCATCTGAGCCACACACACTCAATAGTTGTTATGAAAGTTTCCCTATACTCTGCCTCAAAGCTAGAAGTGGCCAGAGTAGGCTACTTCTTGCTCAACCAAGATATGCATGAGCTACCAAAAATGAAGCAAAGACCATTAGTTGACACATGAGTGTCATAGGAACCAACCTAGTCTTAGTCAGAAAAAGCGTGTAAATCTAGCGGTAGTGATCCCCCCTTGGGATAAAACAATCCAAGTAGCTGGGTACCACTCAAGTAGCAAAAGATGCACTTAACCAACTCCTGATGCTTGACACCTAGGAAATGCATAAGCCTGCTCATTTGTGAGATAGCAAACTGAATATCTAGCCGAGTAATGCATAAGTAAATCAAGCATCCAACAACTTGTAGCATCAAGTGCATCTCCAACATCATGAAGATGCAATCATAAACATGTCTCCATAAGAGTGGTGATAGGTTTGGAGTCTTCAAGGCAAAAATGTTGTAGTAATGTGTCAACATATTTTGTTTGACACAAAATTATTCCGCCATCAACTTGCGTAAACTAAATGCTAAAATAATGATGCAAATGCCCAAATATGACATCTCAAATGAGGCATGCAGATCAGCCTTAAAATCACTAATATGCTTCTCATGAGGACAAGTGAGTAGCATATCATGAACATACACAACAATGATCAGAAGCACATCATTAGGAAGCTTAACATATAAGCTGCTCTCATTTGGAGTATTCTCAAAACCATGTGCAATCAGGTAGGCATGTGTTTTTCCATACCAAGCACATGGTGCTTGTTTCAAACCATACAATGCCTTTTTCGACCTACACAGTTGGTTTTCATGCCCTTTCTGCACAAAGACACGGGGCTGAAAAACATACACTTCTTCATGCCAATCACCATTCAAAAATGTAGTTTTAATGTCCAACTGATGTACATTCCAACCATGATGAGCTGCAAGTGCAAAGATGCCACGAACAGTAGTCTTTTGGCATGTAGGTGCAAAGGTTTCATCAAAATCAATGCCTTTTTCCTGCACATAACTCTTTGCAATAGGACTAACATTATACTTGTCAACCCTTCCGTCAGGCTTATGCTTCAACTTGAATACCCACTTAGTGCCAATGGCCTTCTTGCTAGGAGGCAATTCACGTAAAGACCAAGTACCAATTTTCATGATAGCATCATTTTCTACTTGCATAGGAGCCATCCAATTTTCAGAATTTTGTACTTCATCAAATGAAATAGGCTCATGCTCACAGAGACTAGAGGTAGCCATAGCATAGCAATCTCATGCAAAAGAAGCACTATGAGAGCTTGAACGAGTATGATATGATAGAGGTGCATCTAATTTCTATCATGCAAAGTCTACACCAACCATTTTGGCATAGTTTTTGCCTCCTCAATATCACCTCTCTCATCAACAGGTGCATCATGTAAATTTGCATAAAAAATGGAATGATATGCTGCATGAAACCTATAAATGTTGAGAAGTTGCCTCATTAGGACCTGCACTAGACTATCCACCTATAAAAAGATGCAGCAAAGCGTCATGCATGTCTTTGGAGCTAACAAATATCCCACATTCAACCAAAAATGCATTAAATTCAGAAGACATAAATTCCCTCCCCCCTTCATCAGAATGAAGGTGCCCATTTTACATATCGAATTTTTTTTAGCCAAAACCAGAAACTGTTTGAAGCACATAAACACTTCGGACTTTTCTTTCAATGGATATACCCATGCATGTCTGGAAAATTGTCAAATTATGAAAGTCAGGAAGTAAAGATATTTTCCAAAAGAGGGTGTCACTATAGGACCACAAACATCACTATGAACAAAATGGAATTTTTGAGTAGCTTGAACTGAACCATATGTTGGGAATGAGCAACGCTACATTTTGCGCAAAATATAGCCTTCACATACATGTTTACCAAGTGCCTCAAGTTTAGGCAAAGAGGACACCATTTCAAATTTCTAAAGGCATAGAAAACTAGAAAAATTCACATGACCAAAGCATGCATGCCAAAGCTTTGCATCTGACATAGCTTGAGAATCATGTACTGCGCATGCTGAATCATTCAGAGATTTCTCATAGTCTATGAGCTTATACAACCCATGATAAAAAATGCCAAAAGCAATAATGACGTCACCACTTGATAGATCATGAATTGTACATCTATGATCAACAAATTTCACAACCAAGCCAATCTTGGTTAAAGCTAAAACTAATAACAGATTCTTCTTGATCCCTGGCACAAATAAAGCAACCAACAATCTAAAAGAACTACCATCAGTAGTAGTCAAAATGATCTTAGCGACTCCCATGATAGGATAACAGGATATGTGGTGCATGTGGCAGTATTCCTGTTGGGAAAAATGGATGGAAACCTCAAGAAATGAGTTGGTACTACTAATCCCTACATTGTACCTACCCTCTTTCATTTCACATTTTTGATGTAGGCCCCTTTAGCTTGCTAATGAAACTAAATAAGTGCCTTTGTACTTTGGAGATGATGCTTCAAACAATTATATCAAAACGGATAACTTTGCAACTAGCTTGTGACCAAAAATTGCTATTTTGGTTTTGACACCCGCTAGCTATTATGCTCAGTACTCACACTACAATAGCAAGTAGGAAAATTCCTTTTGGATGAATCCAGGTAGCTTATAGAGCCAATGATTCCAAGTTAAATCACTGAAAATGATAAACTACACGTTGAGCAATCAATTGAGCATTTGAAGCCTTACTCCCAACTTTTTATGAGATGTGGAGAGAATGACTAGTGATTACTTCAATGCAAGTTTCTCCAAATTGGCTGAATCAAATTACTTCAAATTTTGATAGCTTGAAGTAGACTTTGAGCTTGTTTCAGCAAGACATAGATCATGGAAAATGGATAACAAGGCACTGCGATATGGTCATCACAAGTGCACTATTTTGAGTGAACATGGCAAAGAAACCAACAAAGATGCTTAATGATGTATATGTATTATGGAACATGATTTTACAAAATCGTTGGCAAAGAAATGATGCCAAATGATAGTGAGGTGAGTGAGCAATGAGGCCTACTGCTCAACCTCTACTAGTGATCTATATATGGCTCACAAAGCGAGTGTGTTTGGCCACGAGATTTCCAAGTGCGTTTATAGGTACTTTCTTTAAATTTGAATTTGAAATTCAAATGATCTTCAACCTAAAAGTTCTTCCTCTAAATGAGGAGATATTCTCTCATGAAAAAACTCGTATAATAAATTTTTCCTAACTCCACGAAATGAGTGGACTTACAAGATTCTCTTCATGTAAAACACTTGTACATTTGGTAATGATCAAATTATTACATGCTAGTGTTCATATGCTCCATTAAATGGATGCGCATATATTCTTCAATGTCTAGCCAAGTGTGATGGCTTGGATTTGCACCAACAACTCCCCATCAAGCCAAACATCTTGGCTTTGTCTTCTCCCTTAATCCTCTTGAATGTCCTACAATCCAATCATAGTGTTGACACCTGGATCCCGCATATGCGCGAACGCAGAGGATAGTACATAAACACAATCACACAAAAGTACTCAGAGATAGAAAGAGACAAGAGATGACACCAGATTGGGTATAATCTCCCCCCACATACTCTGATGGACAACTCTATCAGAGCCTGTGTATTTATAGGTAATTCATATTATGTCCTGAATTGAAGACACATAAGGGCCATGCTTTAAATAATGTGCTTTTGCTTTATTTACAATCCATGCACATTCACACCCTCATGGAGCTTTGCCTTCTAAATCAAAACACAAAACACATTAAAATCCTCAAGGAAATAAACCTTCATTCCAATATTCCATAAAGTATAACATGCCCGTGAGTTGTCGAGCAACTGAGCTGAGTTGATAAGAAGAAAATAGACATGGATGGCCAATCACATATCCCATCACTGAACAATCATAAGCATGTTCCATGTAAAAACACATGCATGGAGCTGGTAAACCGGAATTTAATGTGAATTTGAATGATAAGCAGGATTAAGTCTATTTTGGAACCTAAATGCAATCCAAAAGTGATTATAAAAATGGATATTTTGATGTGATAAGATAACTTTTGGAAAATCATGAATTATTAGTAGCAATCGATTTTCTAATCATGAATTTATACTTGAATGCATGTGCATACGAATTTTCAAAAAATTTTGGCAGCATAACTACACAATTTTGAAAACCGAAAAGAATTCTGACAAACAATTTTCATGATATCGGCACCGACAAGCATAATCTATGTACAAATAGACTGAAAGGGGATTTCACACACTCACAATTTGAGATTTTTTCTCCTCGCTAACCTGCAAGAAAATACTTACTTCTCTCTGCAAGAAGAATACATGCACCGGACACTACAAATCCATATCTAAACTATGTGTATACTCTATGTATTAGGCAAATTTGCATGTCCTATATGCAATTTGATGCAAAAAAGGAGCAATGATGCATATAAATTGACAATCAACTTATCTGGAGGTTCAAAAGGTCATTTCCATGTGTGTGTGTGTAGGGGCTAAAGATTTTCCACCCTTAGTTGGAGTAACTTTTGAAGTTTCTCTCAATAAATTGTGCTTCAAAATGATGCTCGAAAGAGAGTTGTTGATTGATGAATGACAAATTGCAAAACTTTGAAACTAACCAAGGCTGAAACCAAAATGGGTTTGGAAAGATCTCATAAAGGGCTATCCACAAAAAAAAATTCTCCAAATTTGGAGGTCGGATGCTCAAAATATGGGCAAAAGGGTTGAAAGAGGTGGATGGAGTTAGCTAATGAACAAAGCTTAAACTATGGGGAAGAAGAAATTCGGAATTTCTCTCCTACATCCAACTAGCAAGAATAAGACCTGCTCTGTATTGTCCCTTCACGAAAAAGTGCCCGAGGGCATAATATATCCCATATAGATTCTTAGCTCTGTCTCGGTGCTTGACGGAGGGCTGGATTATCCCACATATGCGAATATAAGCACAGAAGCCCATATGTAGAATCTGGTCTTTAGGGAAATGAATCAAGTAATCGTGCGTGATCACGAATGGTCGTGCGTGATCTCGTGAGTGAGCTCTAAAGGTAGTTAACACTGAGATCTCCAGCAAATAGATGCTTGAAAACTATATGAACGCTGTATGGTGCGCAAAACATGGAAGTCCCAACATTAAGGCTGAACTTTGTGTTCAGTTGACAGAGTTGTATGTCCACGTAGCAGAGGGGCGGTTCACGTGTAAATTTCCTGAATGTGATAGCTTTCGAAAAAGAGCCTCCGTGGGTGCTATCAGAGGGGGTTTATCCCCATGGGCGATGGGTTTGACTGCAAGCGGGGAGGCATATTCATACGAGAACTCCTGAGTCATGCGGATGAAATCCCCACTGTAGATGATGACCCACCTCGAGAAATGTTGCAGTACAACAATCCAGACAACGACGATGAAATCACGGCTAAGAAAAGCAAGCTCCTGCCAAGCTGAAGATGATGACCTAGATCATGCTAAAAACACAGATATATACACCTCCACAAATGTTTCTTGGATCTGATACCACTGGTGATGTCCACATCTTGCAGACGCACAAACACACAGGATAGTACAGAAACACAATCACACAAAAGTATGTAGAGATAGAAAGAGACAAGGGACGGCACCAGATTGGGTACAATCTCCCACCACATACTCTGATGGACAACTCTATCAAAGCCTGTGTATTTATAGGTAATTCATATTATGTCTTGAATTGAAGACACATGAGGGCCACACTTTAAATAACGTGCTTTTGCTTTATTTACAAAAATAGCTAAAAATAACTATCTTCTAAAAATAACTTATTTTGTAAAAATACTCTTCTAAATATCTCCAAAAGTATTTGAATAAATCCATGCGTGTTCACACCCTCATGGATCTTCAACTACTAAATCAAAACACAAAACACATTAAAATCCTCAAGGAAATAAACCTTCATTCCAATATTCCATAAAGTATAACACATAGCTTTAAACCTGCTAATTTTAATACCATCAAGTGCTTTGGTCAATAATTCTGCACATTGATATTTGTGGATACATATGCAAGTTGAATCTTCTTGCTCAATAGCTTCTCTCTCACATAGTCATAGTGTACTTCCATATGCTTTGTCCTAGCATGATAAATAGGATTGGCTACAAGATGTAAAGAACTTGTATTATCACCAAAGATCATAGGTGAGTGACTGTGAAGTCCCAATTCTGCATATAGCAATCTAATCCATATGGATTCTTGTGTAGCATTGGCTAAGCCCCTGTATTCAGCCTCTGTTGAAGATAGAGAAATAGTAGGTTGCTTCTTGGAAGACGATGAAATGAGCTTATCACCTACAAAAGAAAGATAACTAGAAGTACTCCTCTTGTCATCCTTACAACGCCCAATCAGCATCTGAGTATAGCTTGATGCCTAAATCTGATGTATATGGAAAGTATAAACCTTGCTTTTGAATACCCTTCAGATACTTCAAAATCCATTTGGCAGCTTCCAAGTGAGGTGCTCTAGGTTTATGCATGAATCGACTTAAAACACTTACTCCATAGGCTATATCAATCAGTGTCAAGGTTGCATAGTTTAAACTCCCAACTATGCTTTGGTATCATGTAATGCCTTCAAGTAAATCACCTTCTTGAGCACTGAGTTTTTGTTTTACCTCCATAGGAGTGCTACCTATCTTGGCATTCTCCAAGTGGAACTTCTTCAATATGTCCTGCATATACTTTCTTTGAGTAATGTAAATTCCAAAATTTGTATACACTAATTCAAGTCCAAGAAGATACTTTAGAAACCCTAGGTCACTGATTTTCAACCCCTGCATCATTAAGCTCTTGATTTGTTTGATTGCATAAGCATTACTACCTGTTAGGATGATGTCATCAACATATACACATAGATATATCAATTCTGAGTTGCTTCTCTTGACAAATAGAGAAGAATCTGCTTTGCTCATGATGAAACCTTGATCTTGAAGATAGATAGTCAACCTGTGATTCGATGCCCTATGTGCCTGCTTCTAACCATACAAAGCTTCACTCAATTTGCACACACAATTTACCTTACTTGGGTCTTCATAATTAGGAGGTTGAGCCATGTAAACCTCCTCTGAAATCCAGCCCATAAGGAATGCATTCTTCACATCGAATTGCTATAGATTCCAATTCCTTGAAGCAGCCACACTTACAAATACTCTGATGGTTGGCATTTTTGCCACAGGTAAGAAAGTTTCCTCATAATCAAGTCCTTGGGTTTGTGCAAAACTCTTAGCCACAAGTCTAGCTTTATACCTCTTTATGGATCCATCTGAGTTTCTCTTGATTTTATAAATCCATCTAGAACCAATTATCTTCATTGATTCCTTCTTTGTGTAAGCCGTCGGATTGGCAATTGTAAAGTTTGGATCTTTTTATATTCCACACAAACCGAAATGTCGTTGCGTAGACATTGTAACCTTCTTATAAATCATTGAAAAGAAACGCTTTGGTGACGACCAGAGGAGTCACCAGACTGTCTGTCTGGTTGATGAAATCTGTGTAGTTTTCGTGGTGTGTTTGAGAACTCTGAGTTATTCTTTGTCTTTCCGTGTTGTTGATTATGTGTACCTGTCTGGTAAAGATTAAGTTACAATAATTTTATCTTAAGTTAAGTACTGAATCACGGTTCCGCTAAGTTTATTACTGTGAGTTTGTGTTACGGTCATCTTGCATTGTGCATTGGTCTTTTAGGAAGTCTGAATCTGTGTATGAATCAACATTCTGTGAGTAGATGAATCAGACGAAGTCCGAGTTTTCGGTTAGTAAGTTGGATTAGTAAAGTTATTGAATAGACTATTATGTGAGTGAGTTAATTTGGGAGAATCAAGTATAGGGCCTCTGTTTAACAGACCCCTTCCACTCCCAAGAACCCTAATAGATGTTTAAACGCGTCTCTGACGGCAAGACCCACGTTTAACACTGGCGCCGTCTATGGGAAAGTGGCACCAGAGCGTTGTAAATTGATTATGAGAAGTGGTCATAGATTGTGAATCGACAGTAAGGAAGAGTAGTACGCAAAGTATTGCAAACATGATATATGCCGGTTACTCGTTCCGGTGAGACGTACCCGAAGTATAGAAGAAACCAACAGTCTTGGGCGATACCTAATTTGTTAAGGACGTCCCCAGGAGCTAGAAGCACAGATAAGTTTAACCCAGTTGTCAAGGAAGCGAAGAACATTAGTAGTGATTCCGATAGCATTCCGGTGGAACGTACTGCAAATTCGGTAGATTCTGGTGCAATTTCGACACAGTTTGTCGAAGATATAGTAACTCCAGAGTCTACCAGGACGCAATATGCAGTTAACTTAACACCATCTGGTCAAGATTCAAATTTGTTTGAGGATAGAAGCGTGTTGGCCAACGAAATTAGTTAGGTGAAAAAGTACCTTGTTTTGGTGAAATTTTGATAAATTCCGGTGATATTTTGGTCCCAGTTACAGAGAGTTCACAGTCTCCCGGTGACAGTTTACCATTTCCTAGTGAATCTTCATTCCGGTCACCATTATTCAAGCTTCCCTACATTTGATATCAAGGAGGAAGGTAGCTTATTCGAAGCTGAAATCCGAAAGAGACTGAACGATATTATCAAGCCGGAGAGTGCACAGGCTGACGATACAGATTCCGACAGTCAAGAAATTCAACCTCGGAACTCAGGAGATAGTAACAATACAACAGTAACAATGAGTGGGCAACAGCAACAACAACAACAACAACAACAACAACAGCAGCAGCAACAGCTACTTCCACCTCGTCCGGTTCCAACGAGAGTTACCTACACAAAATTTGGTGGATTTCCAGGTGATGATCCTGATGCTCATGTACGTACCTTTGAAATTACTTATGCAGTATTAAACCATCCACGTGATCCGGCATACAAGGCCATAGTGTTCCAGTCAACCTTAGTTAATGAAGCAGCGAGGTGGCTTACAGAATATGATATCAACCATTTCGGCACCTATGAAGCAGTAAGGGATGCGTTTCTGCAGAGATTCCGGCTAAAGAAGAACCCTACCGAAATTTTCGATTACCTACAGAACAATAGACAGAAGCTGAATCAAACAGTGCACGAATATGCCACCCTATTCAGAACTCATTTGAGACAACTACCTCCGGCACATGCTAATCTACCGGATGATGTCATCACGTAGTGGTTTATTAATGGTTTAACTCCGCAGCTCCGATAGATTATGATTATTCGTTGTGTGGGAGCTATGACGCTAGATGCAGTTATTGCAATGACTTTGCAGCTCGAGAATAAGGTTGGAGGTTTTACCAAAGACCTGGAATGGTTAAAAGCTAGTAAAAATATTGCAGAAGATCCGGCTAGACAGATGTACTGCACCACTTGCAAGAATTCAGGGCATACCAGTGCCACTTGTGCCCTTAATCAGATGTATTGCGCTATCTACAATACCACCTGACATTCCACCAAAAACTGTGCTTATAATGCCAAAGTGCAGGGAACAACAACGGTAAATGCAATTATACAAGACCCAGGGCAGCCTGCCACTCACTATGTACCTCGTCAGATGAGAAACAACCAGCAGCAAGGATACAGAAATTATCGTGGACAGAGGAATAATAACTACAATGCAAACCGCTAGCAGACAGGTACATCGTAGGAAGGTCCTGCTTTGCCACCCCCATGCTGTCATTTTTCCGGTGAGTTTGGTCACATCAGAAGATTTTGTAAAGATGCAGCTGAATATGATCAAAGGAAAAAAGAGCGCCAAAACCCAATGACAAATATGGTTCATATCACACCATTAGAAACACAAGCTGTAGTAGTCCAGACCCGATCTGGTAAGCCACTGCAACCAGCAGCTGAAGTATTTGAGCCAGGCATATGTGAACAACAGAGAATGTATGACGAAGCTAGTCAATGGACCACCATAGAACCTACAGTGTTCCCAGATCCAATTCCGGTGACACAAGTTCCACTACCAAATGAAGGTTCGCAGGAAAAACATTCTACTCCGTTAGTAGACACATCATCTTCAGAATCAGTAAAAAGTACAAGTCAAGTAGATCAGACATGGGAAATTTTATCTAAGGCGTCCATTACTCTTCCTCTTGGACAGTTACTAGCATTAGTACCAGGAGTTAGGCAACAATTCCAGCAGCAGTTCAATTCTGCGTCTTCCTGCATTCCAGCAACAACGACAGTACAATCGGAAATTGACTCTACGGTGGATCATTCGGTCGCTTTAATTACGGTATGGTACAAAAATCATAAGATTACTCAAGTGCTAATTGATGGTGGATCTGGTGTAAACATAGCTACTGCATCGCTTTGTAAAAAGTTAGGATGGACCGAAATTGAGCTTGTCCAGTTTTTTGTTAGAATGGCCGACCAATCCAAAGTCCACCTAGTAGGACTTGTATGGAATGTCCCAATCACTTTGCAGGGTACAACTTTTAAGATGACTTTCGTAGTTTTAAAACTACCGGAATCTAGTCTTGATTATAATCTTCTTTTCGGTCGTCCTTGGTTGAAACAAGCTAAGGTTATACAGGATTGGTCCGCACAGGAACTCACTTTCAAAGACAATAACCGAAAATATGTTGTAAAATTAGATGCTTTTCAGCCCTATGAACTCCATGCTAGACCTTATGTGGCAGAACCAGTTCACATGTTAGATGGTTTATCCGATGACGAAGAAGAATAATTTTTGAAAAATAACATAGATTTGATTTCCTTGGGAACTATAGATTTACAATCTGTTGTAGATAACTGGAATCCGGTAGTTTGTACACTGATGCCTGTGACCAAAGAAGTAGAGACCAAGGATACTGTTGCTAAGGATGAAGTTGCTATATAGCAACTTTTGCAGTCAGTCGATGATTCAGGAAAACCTCGTCAATTCTATGTTCCCGAAGATCAATTGATCACCTATAATTTAGGAGATGAAGTAAATCCATGACCTGTCAAGATAAAAGAAGGATTATCTGAAGTGTTTCAAACAAATTTGATACAACTTATTCGTGAGTTCTCTGATGTTTTTGCATGGGATTATCGTGATATGAAAGGTCTAGACCCTCGCCTCTATCAGCATCGGGTCGTACTTAAACCGGAAGCAAAACCAATTAAACAACCCAGCTATCGGATGAATCCTAACTATGAAGCACAAGTAAAGGCAGAGCTTGATAGGTTATTAAAAGTTGGATTCATTGTTCCAGTAGAACATGCTGAATGGATCTCCCCGATTGTAATTGTACCAAAGAAAAACAAGCAACTCCGAATATGTGTCGATTACAGGAAATTGAATGCAGCCACCATACCTGATCCATTTCCACTTCCATTTCTTCATACAATGCTGGATAGAGTGGTTGGACATGAAATGTATTCATTTCTTGATGGATATAGTGGTTATAACCAGGTTCGAATGGCTGAGGAAGATATACCAAAAACAGTGTTCATTATCAATTGGGGTGTTTTTGCTTGTAAAGTTATGTGGTTTGGATTAAGGAATGCTCCTAGTACTTTTCAACGATGTATGCAAGAAATCTTCTCCCCCTATCTTACTTCTTTCATGCAAGTATATCTAGATGATTTCTCTTTATTTGGTAAGATGGTAGAACACCTGTATCATTTACAGTGTTGATTTGAGAAGTGTCGTGAATACAGACTCTGCCTGAATCCAAAGAAGTGTGTGTTTGCAGTTTCATGTGGTAAGATGCTTGGCCATATTGTGTCTGCACAAGGCATACAAGTTGATCCAGATAAAATTGCAGCTGTGTTAGAAGCACCTGTACCTACTACACCGAAAGAAGTCATGAGATTCATGGGTCAAGTCAGGTGGCATGGTTGACATTTACGATGGCTTGCTCATTTGGCAATTCCCCTCAATAGATTAATAACCAGTATTCCTCGACAGTTTGTTTGGACTCAGGAATGTCAAACAGCATTTGATCATCTCAAAGGCTTATTAACGCAGGTTCCAATTCTACAACCTCCTGATTGGGAACACCCATTTTATATTTTTGTAGACGCATCAGATATAGCCATTGGAAGTGTCTTAATGCAACAAACCGATAAATGGTTTAGGCCTGTTTATTATGCAAGTAGAAGGCTTGCTCCTGCTGAAAAGAATTATTCCGTAACTGAAAGAGAATGTCTTGGTTTAGTATATTCTGTAAAGAAATTCTGGAATTATTTACTAGGCCGTAAATTCATCTTTCATGTAGATCATGCTGCGCTAGTATATCTGGTTTGGCAACAACATTTAGGTGGTCGATTAGCGCATTGGGTTCTACTGTTACAAGAATTTGATTACGAAGTGATTCATCGACCTGGAGCTGCACATGCCTTGGCCGATTTTCTTTCCACGTTGGATTTCGGTGAAGCTCCGGTCCGTGTTGATGACACCACACCTGCAATTTATGTTACTGACCCAACTAATGATGAATCTGCAGAACCTCCTGTAACACCTACTTACGATGATCAGTTATTAACTTTTCTTACTGATGGATATCTTGCCACTCAGACTTCTCCTGCAATGCGTAGGAAAATTGCAGTTTACAGTCGCAGATTCTGGTTGATTGCTAGAGAATTGTATTATATGGATCACACTAGAGTCTTACTTCATTGTATTCCTCCACATGAAGTGAACTCAGTTATCGCTCTGGCACATGCCATACCTTCTGGTGGACATTTTGCAGCAGATTTAACGCACCGAAAAATTTTGCAAAGTGGGCTTTGGTGGCCTACCATATACAGAGATGTATCTTAGTTTGTCAAACAATGTGACAATTGTCAACGGTCTGGATAGCCTTTACAACGCCATTTCTTTCCTCTGCAGCCTGTCTTACCTTTAGAACCTTTTCATAAATGGGGTCTTGATTTTATTGGACCTATTACACCTCCAGCAATACTCAGTAATAATCGTTATATTCTGATATGTACAGATTATGCTACCAGGTGGGCAGAAGCTTGGGCTTTACGGTCCGCTACAGCTATTTTGGTAGCAAAATGTTTAATGAAGGACGTATTTCCACTATTTGGGTTACCTCTAGAACTAGTGACTGATCAAGACACACATTTTGTTAATAATTTAATGAAAGTGCTCACACACTCTTTTCAGATTCTGCATAAATTCAGTTCACCGTATTATCCTCGTGCTAATGGCTAAGCTGAGAGTACCAACAAAACCTTGTTGAATATGCTTCGTAAACTTATTCTGGAATCACCAGAAAGATGGGATCAGTTACTACGTGCCATATTATGGGCTTACCAAACTACCTATAATGCTGCCACTGGACTAACTCCTTTCAAGCTTGCTTACGGATTGGAAGCAATCGCTCCAATGGAAATCGTGGTGCCTAGTTTACGCGTGGCTGTATCTTAGAAGCTGATACCAGAAGAGTCTTTACCATTTCGGTTGGATACACTCAGAGAACTAGATGAGCATCGCTGGGCAAGTTTTCTCACTCTTCAAGAAGTACAATTGCGGCAAGCTCGTACACATGATCGGTATCTAAAAACTCCGGTTTTTACGGTAGGATAACTTGTGCTCTTTTACAATGCAAAATCAAATCGTTCTGCTCAAAAATTCAAGTTACGCTGGTTTGGTCCTTATCGGATTACTGAACAAGTGGGCCCAGCAACTTTTCGGTTGACTACTTTGATCGGAATTCCTCTTCTGAAAGTGATAAATGGTTCAAAGTTGCGGCCGTATCATCAAGCGCCTGATTCGCACTGAAGTGTTCTGCGGTTGCCCACGTATTTTTTCTTTTTTCTTTTCTTTTCCTTTTTAGTTTTGCGTGATTAATAAAATAAGTATGTAAATATCCTCGTTTTGATACCTAATTATGATCAACATCCGCCTTGCATTATCGTTCTGCTCATCCATGCACACCGAAGTTATGAGGTTATCATCTCAACATCGTGCGATGATCAACAATTTCAATTGCTTTCCGCTGCCAAGTATCTACTTAAGCTTTTTCATTCCACTGTTAATCACTATTGTTTCTGTGTGTTTTGCATGCTTGTGCTCTCTATATACCCTGTGCAATTGTGTTCTTGTGCTTGTGTGTGTGCACCATGGAAGCATTAGCAAACTTTGCTGTGTTCCATGATGGACTCCCTGCTGATGTGGGTGAGTTCCTGCATGTCCGTGGGTTGGCTAATTTCGTTGAATTGCCATGGCATTCAGTGGATTGTCACCCGTTATACGCCCAAATCATTGCCGCCATCACTGCCACACCTGCTACGGAGTAGAGTTGGCCAATCACCTCTTTACCATCTCGTACTGTAATAACTTTACAAACCTTTGCTGATGCTTTCCCACTCTCTCCGAGAGGTCGCGAGAATGGCCCTAATCTACTGTTAGCTACCATGATCCAATTGTTTCCTCGATATTCTTCTAATGAATATGCAATCCTTTGTCGCCCTGAACCTAAGAGAACAACCCTATAATTTTTAGTAGCAATACTAAATTTGAAGAAACGTACATATGGCATATCTCGCCCTTTCTATTCAGTGATAGATATGGCTACTAGAGAGCCTGTTAACTTTGCCTCGTACTGTTTCCGCCGCATCCACAGAGAATGCGTTTTGGTAATTAAACAGGTCAACAAAGGAGATATGTCGCGTTCCCGCCTCCCCCACATACTAAGTTTCCAGTTTTCGGCCATACAAGTAGCACAACCACCACCTAGAGGTCCAGTTCTCTATCATGAAGAATCAGCACAGGTCCTGGAAGATGATGAAGAAGATGACGAAGAAATATTCCATCTCCTCCGTCGAAAATGCATAAGAATCAGTTCATTTGACAGTCAAGTACAGGGTTCAGCGGTAAAGAAGAAGACAACAATCAAGCAGAAGAACATGAAGAAGAGACTTTCCATGACATAGCAACATCAATGCACCAGGATTCATCAGCGCAGTCCTCTCCAAATCAGCAACAAGAGCATGATGATACCGCTGATTCTGCAGCCAGCTCCTCTAAAGAAGAATCTCAGCAACAATCCGAGCAGGAAAAGCAAGAAGATGGGCAACCTATTATTAAAGAAATTTTTGAAGAACTGATTCAGGCAGTTGAGTCTGCAGTTGCCAACCCTGATGACTCTATGCAGCAATCCGCCGAAAAGGTATTAGAGACTAACCTTCTGCAACCCACTTCGCCACCCATCCTCCTAATCGATCCTATTATACCTGTACAGCCTACTGAAGAACCTTCTGCTTCATCTTCCTCACCGAATTACTCTCCCCCCTCTTCACATCAACTTCTGACAGCCTCTTCATATCAACCACGTCCTTCTATTCTGTCAATTCCCATGTTTTCTAAGCTCTCATCCATGGGTCAAATGCTAATCCAGCTATCGCAGCAGCTACCAGCACAAATGAAAGAAGTGACTGATAACATCCGAGAAGAATTTCAACACAAGGTTGATGTTCTGGAAGCAGACATTAGCCCTCTCTAGAAAGAACTAGTTACTGCTAAAGCAGAAAATCAAGCTTTAAACAAAAAAATTAAGGAGTTACAAACTAGACTTGCCGAACAGGAAACAATTACCAGTCAACGAGATGCGGCACTAGCTGAAGTCTGAGAAAAAGATGAGTTGTTAAGTGTTGCTGATGCGGAACTAGTCCAGTTGAAGTAGTTAGTCCAAGATAAAGAGGATGCACGCATTGCTCTGGGCAATCTTTTAGAAGAGACCAAAGCACAAGTGAATGAAGGAGTACAGAAAGGAGAAGACATGGCCAATTTGGCTAAAAAGACTACTAAAGAACTTCAGCGAACAGAAATATGTTTATCTAAATCAAATTCAGATCTTAAAATACAGATGAATTTAGTTGCTCAGCTACAGAAAGAGATAGCACGTATCCGCAGAGAAAGGGATGCCTATTACAAAACAATACAGTTTCAGAATCAAGAGTTGGAAAGAAGGGAGTATCAACTGGATGCTCAAAAAGAAAGATTATCCAAAGTTGATAAACAAATTGCAGACATGAAGATGAACAGGGACGCGACTCTGTCAAATGAATTTTACTTATAGAAAGCTTTTCTACAGACACAAGTAGAGAGTTTAATGAGCCAAGTTATTTCTCTAAGCTCAGTACGGACAGATGCTCAACTCGTAGAACTAGAAATTTTGAAGCAAATGTTAGAGTCATTGAAAAAGAAAATTGACCGGACATTAAGATTAGCCAAAACTATGTATTTAGAAGGTATAGTTGATGAACCGTAATATTTCTCTATACATGCGGGTTCAAGTCCACCGTGCGTGCCAGTGTAAGCCGCCGGATTGGCAATTGTAAAGTGTGACTCTTTTTATATTCAGCACGAACCGAAAGGTCATTGCGTAGACATTGTAACCTTCTTATAAATCAATGAAAAGAGACGCTTCGGTGACGACCAGAGGAGTCGCCAGACTGTCTGTCTGGTTGATGAAATTTGTGTATTTTCCATGGTGTGTTTGAGAACTCTGAGTTATTTTGTGTCTTTCCGTGTTGTTGATTATCTGTACCTGTCCGGTAAAGATTAAGTTACAATAATGTTATCTTAAGTTAAGTACTGAATCACGGTTCCGCTAAGTTTATTACTGTGAGTTTGTGTTACGGTCATCTTGCATTGTGCGTTGGTCACTGAGGAAGTCTTAATCTATGTATGAATCGACATTCTGTGAGTAGATGAATCAGACGAGGTTCGAGTTTTTGGTTAGTAAGTTGGATTAGTAAAGTTATTGAATAGACTGTTATGTGAGTGAGTTAATTTGGGAAAATCAAGTATAGGGCCTCTGTTTAACAAACCCCTTCCACTCCCAAGAACCCTAATAGATGTTTAAACGTGTCTCTGATGGCAAGACCCGCGTTTAACACTTGGAACTAGCTCCCAATTATCATTCTCCTTGAGTCTTCTATTTCTCCATCCATAGCCTCTGTCCATTCTATCTTGGTCTTTACTTCTTCAAATGAATTAGGTTCTTCAAGTGATAAATCTTTAGCAAGATAAATAGAGTGCTTGGTAACTAAAGAAGTGTCATACCCATATCTCATTGGCTTGTTGCTCTCCCTTTGTGATCTTCTTTATTGCTTGGTTGGATGATTCAGGTATGTCTTCCAACCTCTTTATCTTGACCTTGCCCTTTGATTTCCATGCCTTGAACTCTTCTAGATTGATGATCTCCTCATCATCTAATTTGATGTCTTCAATTTGGCTTGGTTCCTCCTTAGTGAATATTGGAAACTCTTCTTCCAAGTCACATGGCAACTTAAACTTCTTGCATTCACTTTCAAGCCAAGAATCATTCTCATCAAACACAACATCTCTACTAACCATAAAACCCTTGTTGGAGGGATTATAAAACATGTATCCTTTGTGATTTAAATCATATCCTATAAAGATGCACTTCTCATCCTTAGGGTCTAGCTTACCTCTAATCTGAGATGGAACATGCATATAAGCAACACTTCCAAAGATTCTTCAATGATCAAGTGATGGTCTTCTACCATGCCATGCTTCATATGGGGTCATCACATCAAGTGATTTGGATGGCAACCTATTAATTAGATAAGTGGTAGTAGATACACTCTCTGCCCACAAATAATTTGGCAACCTTTTTTCATTAAGCATTGATCTAGCTGTTTCCACATTCAACCTATTTCTCCTCTCTGCTACCCCATTTTGCTCATAGGTGTACCTTGTAGTAATCTCCCTTTTGATACCTCTGCCTTGCAAGAATGCATCAAATTCATTTGAGAAGTACTCACCTCCTCCATCTGACCTTAGTCTCTTTAGGCTTCTTCTTATTTGGTTTTCCACAAGTGCAAGAGACTTTTTAAAGCAACTGAACACTTCATCGTTATGCTTCATAAAGTACAAGATGGTCCATCTATTGAAATCATCAATGAAAGACACATAGTACCTTGAGCAAGAAATCGAAGGATCATTGCTTGGTCCCCACACACCTGTGTGGACAAGTTCCAAGTAGTACTCATGCATATATCCTTTCTTTGAGAAGGGTAACTTGTGTGATTTACCAAACTGCCATGCACAACATTTATAGATCATGTGTTGCTTGGATACATTAGGTATCCAAAGCACAGATTGATCTCTACATATTTGTTTCAAGGTTCTCTCACCAATGTTCCCTAATCTCTTATCCCAAATCTCAATCTCTGACAATGTTTGATTCTTGTAATTATAAAGTGCAATATTCTTTGTATCTTCAAGTTCAAATGTAGATAGTCTATCTATTTTTTCTCCCTTGGCAATTCTCTTGAATCCATGTTGGGGATCCTCTAGAAATGCTCCATATTTGTTGAACCTAACCTGGAATTCCTTTTCCACAATCTGTCCAACACTCATCAAGTTCTCGATAATTGTAGGTACATAAAGAACCCTGGTCAGCATATTTCTATTCCCATCAAAAGTTTTGACATTTCCTACCTTGACCACTGAATGCTTCGTGTCATCACCTATTTGTACTTGGTATCCCTTGGGTTCCTCACGGTCAGAAAGAAGAGCTACATTGCCTCTCACATGGTTTGAACAAATCGAATGAATATAAAAGAGGTGTTCATCATTCATACCTTGCTTTGAAGTCAAGTTCATAATCAAAAGGTAATCCTCTTGATTCTCTATGTAATTGTTGTAGTCGTTTGATGATTTGTATTTGTTGCTTTGAAGATGTATTCATTATTCATACCTTGCTTTGAAGTCATGTTCATAATCAGAAGGGAATTCTCTTGATCCTCTGTGTAATTGTTGTAGTCTTTTCTTGATTTGTATCCTCCTTGGTAGTTATTGTAATTGTTGTTGTGGTTGTTGTAGCCTTGATTGTAGCCTTGAGTATGGTTGAATCTTCCTCTTGATTGTGAGTAGCCACCTCTTTGATATCCTCTTCCTCTGTGATTCTTTTAGTTCCTATAGCACTCATCTGTAGTATGATTAGACAATCCACATATGTTGCATGGGGAAGAGTTGAAATGTCTCCCCCTACCTTGCTTACCTCCTCTGCCCCTTCGTCTTGAGTTTCTACCTCTCCCTGCATAGTTAGCTTTATAATTAGTACCTTCATCTTCAATCTTTTTGCTTTTGTCTTTCTCTTTGGACTTGCCTTTATCTGTGTATAGGGTGGCGAACCTACTTTTGCTGCCGCATTCATGATCCATAGAGGAATTTGCACGACTGTCTTCTTGTCAAACACAAACAAAGAGATTCGTTCATCTCCACCCTACCTCCGAGCTTCTAACTTGCTTGAGTCTTATTCAAAGACTCTCCTCTTAGTCTCTCTCTCATCCCACATGATAATGAGATAATTAAGACTTCTCTCTTCTTTCTTCTACCAAATAGATATAATGTCTCTAAGGAGGCCAAGTGGCATCTATGCCACCTCACCCAAGAGGATATACATCCATAATATGGCATTTCCTTCCCCTTGAAAGCATTTTCGTCCTCAAAAATGTAAATGAAATGTCCGTAATGGTAGAAGCAAGTGCTCGGACTCCCCTGAACCCCATGTACTCTATGTACATGGTCATCTCTGTGTGTTGTTTCCCCATATCCTTCCCCTTAAGAAACCTCATATGAGATCATCTTAAAGATGGGAAACCGTCTAAATGGTGTCTACTATCTCCCATGTACACTTAGTTTCCAACTATCACTCCCATGACATATAACATCATCCAAATGACCTAAGTCCATATGATGTATAATCTATGGAGCATAATAGAAGAAGCAAGTGTAAAGTGTCAAACTTATAAGCTTGACCGTATCATAATGGAGATAATCAACCATAAAATCCTTTGAAGTATAGAACAAAGTCCCATAACAATTGACTTCAAACCCATCTAAGACTAGTAAATGATAGATTGCCCTCATAACACTCCAGGTCTTCCTAACATTGAGTGTGCTCACAAGTAATAGTTTCCTCTAAACTACCTTGTGACTATGCAATTCCATCATTTAACTCATGGTAGTAAAATGCAATCTCTACATTTCACCAACCAAGAAGTCTGTGGTTTTTCATCCATTACCTGTGGACTAAGTTCTATTGGAAGAGTATCTATTGGCACTTTTGCAAACTCTAATATTTTTCTTCCCTGTAGTTTGCCATGTGAATGCAAAAAGCATTCCCTTTGAGATTCAGATAATCCCTAAGTACCCATCCTCTTAGCTGGTGTTTACTCATCATACTCATGATGTAACACCAACTAAGAGTTTGGTACCCTAATAGGTTAGATATATCTCTATCTCCGATAAACCCTAAAAGAGAAGAGTCATACTCAACTCCCGATCTCACTAATGTCAATAACTAGATCATCTTATCTAGTCAAAGACCATCACGGGAAATAAACATAACTACTTCTCTCTAGAGTCTCCAAGTGAGACTCAACCTAACCATCATGATTAACTGATCTCCCTCTTGTCTTTGATGGAAGGTTGCCACTTCTATCTAGACAACCAAAATGAGAAAGTGAAACTCTCTCCATGCCTCTCTCTATATAATCTCCTCTAAAGAAAAGAGCTCTGGTAGTGAAATCTATTCCACTTTCCCTTTCCCCTTGAAAGAGATTCTGTTGAATCTGTTTGCTCTACTCATCCATAACTGAGAACCTGTACATAAGTCCTCCATGTTTTCCTTCAAAACTAGTGGAGAAAGAGACTCCCATGTGAAGGAAACTTACACTGAAAAGTAGACTAAATGAATTCCTTCTGAAATAAAGAGTATGAGATGCTTTCCAAACACCTCTTCTGTGTAAAGGAAAACATACTCTATTCTTCTCCTATGAAGAAATAATGTTTTCCTTTCCTTCTTTCTCTCTGAAAGAATAGGAGCTAACGTGAGACCACTGAGCTAAAGTGAGATCTCTCCTTGATCTCTGAGCTGATTCCCACTTTTTGGTCAAAGCCCTCTGCTAAAATGGTCAGCAATGATGTGACATGATATCGTAAACACATGTGTATTCATAATAAAGAACTATCTTTGCCAACCATACTCTATGCATGGATCTATACGATCCAATCAAACTGATGGAATTATCCTTCCTGAAGAACTCAAAATGAGTATGTGATACTAATGGTGATAAAATCACCTATCAAATTCTCTATTGGAGGAACAAATCTTCCCTAAACTATGAAGGATAAATCCCAATCCTAAGGAGATGTCTACTAAGAGCTCTCCTCTGATCTAGTGAGACATGACACCATGAATGATGAGTCCTTTTCTCCCTGGCCATAGAAGAAGAGTGCTCAAAGGGAAGTCATTTCCACCGTCCCATACCAGTGAAAACTTCTTCCAATTCACGGTGACATACCTACACTAAACCAAATATATATATATTCCATATATATGTAATGGAATATATAGGTGGATTCTAAGGAATCCCATATCATAAACTCATATCAGTGGACTCAAATGAGTCCCATATCCTTGAACTAGTATAGTTTGGTTCTAGTCAACAAGTGACAATGGATATCCCTTTCTATTCCAAACTAACTTGTTCCTAGGTACCAAGACTGAGTCTAAGTACCTCTTTGTAGATCCCAACATACATATATGTATTGGGTACCCCAACTACTCTTAACTAAGGGATCTATGTTCTGAGTCATAGAGCTAGTGCCATACCTTTGGCCTTCCTAACCATCACTCGAATGACATAAGCACCCGTCGATGTTGTCTCATGAAACCCATCTCTGTGATCCCATCTATTTGGTTTCCTTAGTAGTGTAGCAGAAACGCAAACTAGTCACTGTTTGGGTATTCCTAATAATATCCCCATAGTCTTCTAATCATACTATGAGACTCTTGTGAAGATAAGTAAATCTTCACTTATTTGGGGAGTATCATACATGTATCTCCCCTGCCTCTATGCAACTTCCTATAACCTATAGGATTGCTTGTGCACATTCATCATGGTGAAGGTGTAGCTCCTTCCCCTTAGCAATCCTATGGTCTAAATCCATAAGGATTATGTATAGGGATCTTATTACTACTGAAGCTGACTTTTCTATACTACTGTGATGGTCCTAAGTCCATCAAATACATGCTTACAAGCATCCCTACATCTTATTGATGTTTGCAGAAGGGGCATGTTACCATGCCATAACATTCTTACCTAAAGGCAAGTGCGTGTATAATGCCATGAGAGGGGAAAACTTTCAACAGCATTTCCCCAAGAAATGGAATCCCAAAAAAAGTATAACCAATAGCTCAGTGGCACATAGGCCACCCAATAACATAAGGCTTGACAGACCCATGGCATGCATGCCATAAGCTCATATAGGGACTCCATAACCTGCAAAAACATAAAAGCAATTGCTAGCAACCATTCTCTGTGTTGCATACCCATATGGATTCTGCAATCCTCTTTCCTGCAAACAATCAAAAAGTATATTTCTTGCCTGTCGATCCATACTTTTAGAAATCAAACAATGATCAACATTTTATGTATGCAATCCAATCTTTGCATGTACATACATAACATGCCATAACATAAAGTAAAATGCCTGAAACATAAAGCATACGTCCCTGAATAGATTGGTTTTGGAGTTGCATGCATCCAATCGTTCTCGACAAGCTTCGAGACCTCTGCACCTTCCTCCTCTGGTCCTAACATAAACTTTGAAGTGTCCGAAAACATCAGAGCACTCTCCAAAACATAAAGCATGGTCAAATGATTACTAAAATAATGCAAAATTAGTCAAAAAGTGCCTTAGTAATCCTTATTTAGACTTGAAAAAATCAATTTAGGACCTCAAAATGTTGAAAAACTGAAATATATAGCATGTGCAAAGAGCTCGAAGTGAAATTACTCAAATCACCTTCCCAGTTTGAAAGATATGGCTCCCGGAAGGTAGTCGCCAATAATTGTTCAGACTTTGCAGAGCTGTATAGACCTGCAAACAATTTTATTTTCCAAAATTTCTTTTCATGAACTTAAAGTAGACCTTGTGCTTTTCAAAACGAGCCATAGCATGTCCAATTTGGATTTTTCTAGCCCAAGATATGGCCATTCCAAGCGGGGCATGCCAAACTAGTGGACTGTTGGAGGGGCTGGAAAAAGTGTGAAAATGTGATTTTTGGAGTGCCCAAAAGCATTCTTCCATGAAGTAAATCCTAAAATTCTCTCCATAATCTCAGAGAGCTGAAGATGCTTGGGCCTATTTTCAATTTACCAAATCCCCCCTTCGTGCATGCTAATTCGCTCCCCAAAAGAGGCCTAAATCAAGATTTTTACTTTCATGTAAAAGTTTAAATGGGAGCCCTTAGCAAGCTCGTAATCCACTCAAATTGTGGATTTCTCTTGGATTTTATACAATAATCCATGGGAATCCTCTTAAATGATCTTTAGTTTTACACCTAGAAGTGCAGTTTGGCGAAATTTAACATCTAAATTTTTTCCAAAAAGTGCAGGAAGGGGGTCTTTGAGGAAGTACAATTCCTCCTTAACTTATCATTTTGATGAATCTAATGATTCGCCTAAGAATTCCATACAGCATACTCTTAGTATATATACTTTTTCCCATCCATCCGTAGCTATCGTACCTCTTTTTCCCTCTTCCAAAATGGGAATTTCTTAGATTCAGGTGCTGAATTTTTTTCTCAAATAGTGACGGAAGTGGGTTTTGTGGAGCTTGAAACTCCCATCATACTGAGGTATATTTTGGATTTCTTGATGGAATATGAAAGTCCAAATATTATACTATATGTGTGCATAATGTTTCCTACCAAATTAAGAAAAATTCCTCTTCATATCCCTTTCCCAAAATGGCTACTTATCAAAATAGCCTCTGAAAAATATGTGAAACTTAAACCATAAAGGATTACCTCCTTTTCTCTGTTCACTTGAATGCATCCGGTGAGGCCATGCGATGTGAATGGAGTGCTAAGAAGAGATCCAAGAAAAATACTCCCTCATGAACAACCCGTGCTTGCTTCAAAAGCTTGGTGAATTCTTCTCTTCCAAAGCATAGATTTATTAAGTTCTTTTGATGCTATCTCAAAGAGATATATCCCACGGCATCAAAAGTACACTTGCTTCTCCAAAACATCTTTGATCAATTCACGAAGCTCCCGTGGGTTCTTGTGTGTGGAGAGGACTGTTGCACATGCGGAAGCGCCTGGGAACACCGCTTTGATACTAGTGGTAGATGGTGAACCTACTTTTGCTGCCACGTTCATGATCCATAGAGGAATTCGCACGACCGTCTTCTTGTCAAACACACTGTTCATCTTCGCCCTACCTCCGAGCTTCTAACTTGCTTGTGTCTTATTCAAAGACTCTCCTCTTAGTCTCTCTCTCTCATCCCACATGATAATGAGATAATTAAGACTTCTCTCTTCTTTCTTCTACCCAATAGATATAATGTCTCTAAGGAGGCCAAGTGGCATCTATACCACCTCACCCAAGAGGAAGAGGAAGAGGAAGAAGCTATAAGAACACAAATTCCAACCAACAGAACTTGGAGGAAAACAAGGACAACTCAGATGACAACACACATGGAAGAGGTCGAGGAAGAAATAGAGGAAGAGGTCGAGGTCATACAATTCCCATAAAGGTATAACATGTTATCATGGTGGTAAAGTAGAACACTATGCAAATGATTATTGGAAAAAGAATGGAAGAATAAATGGAGGTAGCCAAAGGAGCCAAAATAACTATGTTAGTACATCAAGTGAAGGAGATAAGAAAACCATGCTTGCCATGAAGCATGAGTACAACAACGGGAGAAGTGATGACCAAAAATGGTTTATAGATTCAAGTTGCAAAAATCATATGAAATGCCAAGGAGATTTATTCACAAATCTACAAGCTCCAAGTGGAAAAGGATGTGTGGAGACAAGTGATGAAACTCAACACACAATTGAGCATGTTGGAGAAATCAAGCTTGGAGACAAGAAGGTATTGACTGATGTTCTTCATGTTCCTACTATTGCAAAGAATTTTATTTCAATGGGACAAATGGTAGAGAAATCATGTTATCTTGGATGAAAAAGGATGCTTTATAAAGAATCCAAAAGAAGGATTCAAGGTCATTACTCAAGGAATGAAAGAACGTAGGATGTTCACTTTGGACATTCAATAACCACATGGAAAGGTGATGTATATTCAGTTTGGAAATAAGAAGATTGTTGAAATTGATTTGTGGCACAAGACATTTGAACATATCAACATTCCCAAGCTCAAGGACATGAGCAACCATGAAGTGGTAAGAGTTCTTCCAAGATTCAATGATGCTCGACTGCATGAGTTTTGTTAAGCATGCCAACTAAGAAAGAAAATGTGACAAACATTCAAAAAGAGCAACTATGTGGCAAAGAATGTCCTCGACTTGATACACACAGATGTATGGGGACCATCACAACAACCATCAATTACTGGTTTAGATATTTTTCCACTTTTATTGATGATCATTCAAGAAAAGTATGGATGTAAAACAAAAATCAGATGTGTTCCCTATGTTCAGGAGATTTAAAGCACATGTAGAAAAGGAAACAGGATGGTACATAAAGACTTTGAGGTTTGATGGAGGAGTAGAATATTCGCCAAAGAAATTTCAAATTTTCTACATAAAAATGGTATCAAACAATAATTTACATCTAGGTGACTCAGCAAACTGGAATTGTTGAAAGGAAAAATAGACATATCACAGAAGTTTCCAGATGCATGCTCAACGAGATGAAGGTGCCCCTAAAATATTGGGTTGAAGCCCCTAGTACGGCTGTTTATTTGATGAACAAGTGCATAATAGCTGGAGTGCATAATTTATATCTTGAGGAGGTTTATTCTCGTAAGAAAGTGGACCTTGCACATCTCGAAGTTTTTGGATGTGTGTGTTTTGTTCACATTCCTCAAGAACTAAGGACAAAGATGAAGCCAAAGTCAGAAAAATGTATTTTCATTAGATCTTCATCGGAGCAAAAAGGATATAGGTGCTACAATCTGGTGACAAAGGAGCTATGAGTCTCATGAGATTTGGTATTTGATGAGCTAAAGCCATGGTTTGGAGACAAAGGGAAAGAGAAGATCCTTGAAGAAGATTATGAAGATGATGAAGGATCTGTCCAAGAATGTCTGCAAACGAGCACTCTAATGTCACGTCTAGAAGCTTCTATATCACATGGAGAAAGCTCAACATGGAAAGGGAGACTAAGGAGTCATTCCTCATCAGCAACATAAGGTTATGGAAGATCTGAAGGTGAAAGTGCTGCCCAAAATAGTGATTCAAATGCAAGTGAAGAAGTGTATGAAGAGTTGATTACACCAAAGGTAAAGTTGAACTGATTGAAGAAAGAATATTCAAAAGGAAATGAAAGGAGGTCTTCAAGAGTAGGGTATCCAATTCAAAGGCTGAGCTATGATAGGAAGAATCAGAACAGAGGCTTATTTGCAAGGAAGATATCTATATGGGATTGTATCACGTGATGAAGCAATGCCTATTCCAAGATCCAAAGGAGGACCTACTTAAGAGGAAACATATATGCCCACACTTTGGTGTGCAAGGGATGCTCAGGAAAAGTCATAGATGCTCAAATCTATATCTCATTTTCTATTATCACATATTAGAGGATGCAAGACATCTCAAGAGACATGTGTTGATATATTTAGGTAGTGATGTGTGTGATCACTCTAAGACAGCCAGGGCACTTTTTTCCCTCTTTAGGAGGGTCCCCCCCCCTTCTATGTACCCCTATTTCCCTAATGGTCTACTTATCTTTGTACATTCTAGTGGTAATACATTCAGTATTGTGTGTTGTGCTCCAAGCTTCTTCTTCTTCCTTGTGTTGTTTGCATGCATCCACAGACGTCTAACTCCAACAATTGGTATTAGAGCATGTTGCTGCTTCATATAGGGCATCATCAACACCTCTCCGGTTGTAGTCTTAGAATCACACAAATTTTGGTGAGAATACTCAGCATGTTTTTGAGATCAAAACAGCTTTGCTGTGTGGTGCCAAAATCGCGATCTGAGCTCGTTTTGGCCTCTAAACACACTATTGCAGTGCTTGTGTAGGTTATCTCGTCTTTTTGTGCCAAAAGTATATACCAGTTTCGGTTCATGAGTATAAGCATCTCAAAGTTTGTTACAAGTTTAGAAGAATTTGTATGGGTAGTTCTATTCAACTTTTTGAGATACAGTCAATTTTCTACATCAAGGTATTTTGGTCACTAGCCATGGCTGAAAGGAGTGATGTATTTTGTATGTTGGTTGTTGAGGATAAGTTGGATGGTACCAACTACCCGATGTGGGCTTACATGATGCGACATATATTGGTTGCAAAAGGACTATCGAACATTGTGTAGGGTGTTGAAAAATGTCCTATCACACCTGCAACTCTTACAACTGCAGGTATTGAAGCTGATGCAGAAGGTGTTGAAGATAATGATATTCAGCATATTCCTATTCGTATTGTGGCATCTGCTGCACCTATTGTAGAGCAAATTTGTTGGGATGGCAGAGATGCCTAGACACATGCATTGATAGCTTTGTCTGTTAAACGTGCCAGTTTTTCTCACATTTGCTCTTGCAGAATCGCTAAGGATGCTTGGGATACACTTACCACATTGTACCAAGCTACGAATGAGGCTCGTGTTACTTACCTTCGAAAACAGTTGGAGAGTGAGCACATGAATGAAGGTGATTCTATGGACAGTTTTCTAACAAAGATCAAAGACTTGAAGGAACAATTGATTTCTTTTGATGAGGTTATACCAGATAGCTCACTTGTGCAGACCATTCTGAATGGTCTTCCTAATTCATATCGGAGTTTTGCTTCTACTCTTCAGTTGATGATGAAAGGCAATCCAAATGCCTTGTCATTTGAGGAGTTAGTCTCTGTTTTGTTGCACGAAGATCAGTCCAGGCAGTACAGGTCCATTATGTGTGTTGCAGATCAAACTTTCCTAGCTAGTTAGAAGGGCAAAGGAAAATGGAGCTCTTCAAGTAGTAATAAAAAATTTGTTAATTCTATACAATCGAAGAGGGAAGAAAAAGTTGAAAAGAAATAAAAAAAGTAGAAATTGTTTTGCAAGTACTGTAAAGGAAATGATCATATCATAAAGAACTGTCCAAAATTGCCTGCTAAAGAGGCAAAGAAGAAAGAGGCTAGAATGCTTGTTGCAAAGTCCTCTACACCAAGAACAGAGTGCTAATCTTGTTCAGTAGGAAGAATGGGCGTTTATTATTGTTTGTAATTTTGACCCATCTTCTCATGAGCAGGGCATGTCTGCAGTAGACTTAGATGTTTGGTACTTTGACAGTGAGGCAACCAAACATATCACCTCGCAGTGCAGTTTCTTCTCTTCACTCGAGCCTGCCCCTACAAGGAATATTGTTACATTCACCTACAACTCCTCTTATCCTATTATGGGAGTTGCTAAGATCATTTTGACTACTCCTGATGGTAGTTCTTTCACTTTGTCAGATGCATTGTTTGTGCCAGGGATGAAGAAAAATCTCTTAAAACTTTTTGAATTATAGATGGATCATTTTGTAGGTAGAAGGCGAGATTAGTTGCCAAAACATGCTCACAAACTCATGGTATAGACTATGAGGAAACACTCTCACCAGCTGCAAAGATGACTACAATCAGAACATTGATAAGTGTAACTACTGCAAGAAATTGGAGACTCCTCCAACTTGATGTCAAAAATGCATTCCAAAATGGTTGGATAAATGAAGATGTATAATGTCACAACCACTAGATTTTGAAAACCCTAATCTCACATCGTATCTTTGCAGACTTAAGAAAGCATTGTATAGACTAAAATAAGCTCCTAGAGCTTGGAGTTACAAGTTGGTTACATACAAGATCAAGAGTTCAAACCGAGCAACTTTTATCTTTTTCTATACATCAAAAGCGATCACAATGAGATTGTATATCTATGTGTATATGTAGATAATATTATTGTGACACGTGATGATCCAAATGGCATTCAAAGGATCAAGAGACACATGCAAGAGGACTTCAAAATCAGTGACTTAGGTGAGCTCACATATTTCCTAGGTATGCAAGTAATTTGTACATATAAAGGGATGTATGTTGGTGCAAAGTCCAAGCCCACAAATGTGTCTTGAAGTTTATGAATATATGAAGCTCAATGGAAACTATTGCTAGGAAGACTTTTTATCTTTACCATTTGTAAAAAGTCATTTTTGACCTAAAAGAATATTTGTAATCACCTACCAAAAAAACTTGTGGAATTGTTAGATAGAAAAGTAATGAATTCATTGAGGGAATATTTTCTAGATTGAAGGACTACTTTTAGAGAGAGCCAAAAGTTGAATTCAAATCAAATTTGAATATGGCACTTATAAAAGGTGACTTGAACAAGTCGCGTGTAGAAGTCTCAATCTCCGAGTTCTCCATTGCCATTTTTGTAAGTGTGTGAGGTCTACATTGTAGCCCACACTACTCTCTATCATTAGGCTATGATTTTCAAGCCTATGATCTTGTACAACACTGTTCATTAATACAATACATCTACATTGTTCATGTATGATATCTCTGTTATAGTCATTTATATCTGTCAACTTGTGCTGCCCATATCTTAGTCAATTCTCCACCATTTTCAATGATCTAAAACTTATTGAGATCCTCTCTAAGTTATCTATGTGCTCAGAAATTTTGAAGGAAATCCATTAAACCAATTTGGAGAAAAGCACGTTGAAGCACTCACTCGTCAAGTTGTGTAGAGATCCAAAAAAATGGGGGATAATGATTCAATTGCTAAATTGATTGCTCTGTTTTTAGTGCATCATTTCAAGTGATTCCACTTGGAATCATTAGCTTACTAAGATAATTTGATACGTCTAAAAGGAAATTCTCTAATTCCTACTATACTGATAGCACTAAGCATAATAAGCAGCAGGTGTGTGATAAAAAATGGAAGGTTTTCTTTGATCCTTCTATTAGGAAGTAGTCATTTTTTTATTCAATCTTTTCTTACATTATTTCCAAAGTACATAGGCACTTGTATAGTGTCATTAGAAAGCTAAGAGGGCCCAAAACGCAACTCTGAAGCTACAAGAGCATGATACTAAGCAAGATTTGGCAATACCTACTCATTTCCTAGAGTGTCAAACCATCTATCCCAACAGTGGTATCAGAGCAAAGCTAATGTAAAATGGGAGATGGTTTTCCTTCTTTCATTGATAAATTGGACAAGAACAACTATCAAGAATGGTCCTTGAGGATGAAGACATACTTGCAAGGAAGTAGCCTTTATGGATACATCTCAGGATATGAGGAGGTGCCCATATTCAAAAGCAAAGCACAACCTACAAGAGAGGATCATGAAAGACTCAACACATGGTGTGCCAAGGATGCATTAGCAAGGTCCTAATTACTTAACTCAATCTCTGATTTTCTTCTCCCTCATATTAGAAACTGTAAGACATCCCAAGAGACTTGGGAAACATTGTCTTCATATTTCTCTTCCAACACAAGGGCTAGGAAGAACCAACTGTGGATTGAGTTTACCACTCAAAGAAAGCAACCCAAGCAAGGAATCTCACAGTATGTGACCAAAGTTAAAGATGTAGCAGATCAATTGGCGATCATAGGAGAAGAAATTGAAGAGGAGCAGATTGTAAGACAAGTAATCAATGTATTAAAGCTGATGACAAATGGGAGAGCTTCATAACTGCCATGGACTTGTACATGGACATGCAGATTCTAGACCTTACCACACTCATGGGGCAACCATTCACCCATGAAGCCAAGCTCAACAAGAATGGAGATTCATCAAGAGGTAATAGCTCTTCTGCCCTATACACTGATAAAAGTAAATCTAAAGAGAAAGGGAAGAACAAAAAGGTTAAGGATGGAGGAACTACCTGTAACATAATCCTGGTAGGAGATGGTTGAACCACTTGCCCCAAAAGCCATGGTTGAGGATTACTTCCTAATCCTCTCTCTTAGGGTGTGGTTCAACCATCTCCTACCAGGATTATGTTACATGATCCTGGTAGGAGATGGTTGAACCACTTGCCCCAAAAGCCATGGTTGAGGATTACTTCCTAATCCTCTCTCTTAGGGTGTGGTTCAACCATCTCCTACCAGGATTATGTTACATTCTTCCCCCCTTGGTTGATCATTGTCCTCAATGATCTACTCTTGTATCCCTCTAGCCTCGGTGACCAGTCCCTTGAACTCCCTAGGTGCCCTTGAATTGATGTTCCTCAACCTCGCACAGTTTCTTGAACCTTGTTCGCAATCTTGGTCTCTTGAACCACTTGCCCCAAAAGCCATGGTTGAGGATTACTTCCTAATCCTCTCTCTTAGGGTGTGGTTCAACCATCTCCTACCAGGATTATGTTACACTACCTCCCAAGCCAACTATGCAGGAAGAGGTAGAACATCAAGAGGAAGGGGCAGAGGAGGTAAACAAGGTAGGGGGGACCTTATAATTCCTTACCATGCAATATTTCTGGATTGTCAAACCATACTATAGATGAGTGTTTCAGGAACTTCAAGAATCATAGAGGTAGAGGATATCAAAGAGGTGGACATACACACTCAAGAGGAAGGTTCAAACGTCATCAAGGATACAATAACAACTACAACAACAACTACAATAGCAATTACCAAGGAGGCTAGAATTCAAGAAAAGACTACAAAAACTACATAGAGCAGCAAGAATATTATCTTCTAATTATGAATATGACTTCAAAACCAGGTATAAATGATGACCATCTCTTTTACATTGATTCAGGATGCTCAAACCATGTGACAAGCAATGTAGCTCTTCTCTCTAACCTTCAGGAATCAAAGGTTAAGCATCAGGTACAAATAGGTGATGACACCAAGCACTCAGTGATTAAAGTAGGGAATGTTAAGACCTCTGAATGAAACAAGAATTTGTTGACTAGGGTTCTATATGTACCTACAATTACCAAGAATTTGATGAGTGTTGGACAAATTGTGGAAAAGGGTTTGCAGGTCAGGTTCAACCAATATGGAGCATTTGTGGAGGATCCGTAGCATGGGTTTAAAAGGATAGCCAAAGGAGAAAAGAAAGGTAGATTATTCACTTTTCAATCTGAAGATACAAAGAATATTGCACTTTATAGCTACAAAGATCAAACACTTTCAGATCTTGAAATTTGGCATAAGAAATTAGGGCATGTTGGTGAAAGAACTTTAAAACAAATATGTAGAGACCAATGTGTGATTGAGATACCTAATATATTCAAGCAACACATGATTTATAAATGTGGTGCTTGTCAGTTTGGAAAATCTCACAGGTTACCCTTCTCAAGGGAAGGCTACATGCATGAGGATTACCTAGAGCTTGTCCATACAGATGTATGGGGACTAAGTAAGGATCCCTCAATTTCTGGATCAAGGTATTATGTATCCTTCATTGATGATTACAGTAGGTGGATTGTATTGTACTTTGTGAAGCAGAAAGATGAAGTATTCACGTGAGTACTTCTCAAATGAGTTTGAAATATTCTTGCAGGAAAGACGAATCAAAAGAGAAATCACAACAAGGTATACCCATGAGGAAAATGGGATGGCAGAGAGGAGAAATAGATTAATTGTTGAAACAGCTAGGTCAATGTTGAATGAAAAAAATTACCTAACTACTTATGGGCAGAGAGTGTGTCTACTACCACTTATCTTGTAAATAGGTTGCTATCCAAATCTCTTGATGGGATGACCCCATATGAAGCATGGCATGGTAGAAGGCCTTCACTTTATCATTGAAGGATTTTTGGAGGTGTAGCTTATGTGCATATCCCTTCTCAGATAAGAGGTAAGCTAGACCCTAAGGCAGAGGAGTGCATCTTCATAGGGTATGACTTGAATTAGAAAGGATATAGGTTCTACAATCCTTCAAACAAAGGATTCATGGTTAGTAGAGATGTTGTCTTTGATGAGAATGACTCTTGATTTGATAGTGAATGGAGAAAAATAAAACTACCGTATGACTTGGAAGAAGAGTTTCCAAGTCTCACTAAGGAGGAGCCTACTCAGAATGGAGATATGAACTCAGATGATGAGGAAATCATCAACCTAGAAGAGTTCAAGGCATGGAAGTCCAAAGGAAAAGTCAAGATTGGAGGATATACCTGAATCATCCAACCAAGCAATCAGAAGATCACAAAGGGAGAGCTAGAAACCAATCAGATATGGGTATGACACTTCCCTAGTTACTAAGCACTTTGTTTATCTTGCAGAAGACTTGTCATTTGAAGAGTCACCATCATATGAAGAGGCAAAGACCAAGGCAGAATAGAAGGAAGCTATGGATGAGAAAATTGAAGCACTCAAGGAGAGTAATACTTGGGAACTAGTACCAAAGAAGGAGTCTATGAAGGTAATTGGTTCTAGATGGATCTATAAGATCAAAAGGAATTCTGATGGATCAATAAGCAGATACAAAGCTAGACTTGTGGCTAAGGGTTTTGTACAAACCCAAGGAGTTGATAATGAAGAAACCCTCTCTCCTATGGCCAAAATGCCTACCATCAGGGTATTGGTAAGTGTGGTTGCATCAAAAAATTGGAACATGTATCAGTTGGATGTAAAAAATGCATTTCTTAATGGTTGGATTTTTTTAAAGGGACTTCCGTCACGTCTGCTTTTAATCTCTTTCGCGTTCTTAGGAATGGTAGGGGTCTGGCAATGTAGAGGCCCTTTACTTAATTTTCCCAATTAACCAGTTGATCACACAGTAACTATATGTCAAGGCAATACTTCTGTTACACAATTATAATCCTCCATTTACGGTATCCTCACACAGTCCATTATCGTGCAATTGTTCAATCACACAATCGAACAGACTTATTGATGTTAAGTCAGTATTACTGTGTTAATAGTAAATTACGACAATTCAATAAGAATAGACTTAACAGTATTCCAAGTGTCTACAAATTCTACACCACAGCGTCTCCATAAGATCGCAAATCGCCCAGACAAACAGTCTGGCGATCCCCGTCTCCTCTCGCACAGGAGAACACCGCAATGCCTCTTCATTAATGGGTAAAAGGGTTACATCACTTCGTTATGCCCTTTCGATGTGTGCGGTATATGAAAATATAATATTACATTATGCCAATCCGGCGGCCTAACACTGGCACGCATGGTGGAATCGAACCCGCAAAGAAACTAAAATTAAGGCTCATCTAGGATGCCTTGTATATACATGGTTCTTGCTACTTTGAAGGTTCGGGTTATCTTTTGCTTCAGAGTATCCAGCATAAGCTTCAAAGTCTCTGGCTCCACCAATTGTGTATCAGTTCGTACTGAACTCGCCGGAATGACTTGACTGAACAGAGCATCGGTCTGTGTCTGCACAAATGCTTCTTGTAAATAGAAAGCATTAGCTAATGCAATATCTCTCTACTACTTCACATCCGCAATTTGAGCATCAACTCGAGACAATCTCTCTACTTGAGATCCTAGCTGCTTTTCTCTGCGTTCCAACTCCTGAGCTTGATATTGAATTGTTCTATAATATGCATCCCTTTCTTTCATGATTCCTCCTATTCTTTCTTAAGTTGAATTGTGAAATCTGTTTGGGATTGTAAGGAACAATTCGCCTGAAAAAGATCAGCAGATGCGGTCTGTAATTCTACAGTAGTCTGCTTAGCCAAGTTTGCCATTTCTTGTCCTTTCTGCACTACCTCATCAAGGTCGGCGCGAATTTCTTCCAGCTAATTGCCTAGAGCAACCCGAGCATCATCCATGTCCTGCACCAATTGTTTTAACTGCTTGATTTCTTCATCACGATCGGATAAAAGAGCATCCTTTTCATTCAATTCAGCAAGGGCAGCATCTCGTTGGGCAATCAAGGTGTCCTGCTCTGCAATCCTTGTTTGAAGTTGTTGAAGCTACACGTGCAGGGCATGGTTCTCTGCCTTGAACGCATTAGCTTCTTCCTGCAACGGAGCAATATCTGCCTCTAACAAATCAACTTTGCCTTGCAGATCCTATTTGATATTGTCAGTTGCCAGCTTCATTTGAAGAGGTAACTACTGAGAGAATTGAATCAGGATATACTCATAGACTCCAATTCATGGAATATCATAGACGACGGAGGAAGAACAGGAAGTGGCTGGGATGAAAAGGCTGATAATAGGCGAGGGGAAGGTGGTGGAGAATAATTGGGAGAAGAAGATGAAGTAGCAATTGCGTCGGAACAACAGGCTCAACGGGGACAACGGGCTCAATAGGGTTCATTGGGGAAGGAAGTGGGATAAGGGTATTCGACAACAAGATTCTGTTTTGGCGCCTCAGTTCTATCAATCACAGCGTCAACCACGACAATCACTTCGTTAAGAACTTCTGCAGCAATTTCCTTCACAGCTTCTTGATTCTGCTGATGAGAATCCTCCTGAGAAGAAACTTCGTCAGATTCTTCTATGTGGACATCTTGTTCCTACTGCTTAATTGGAGAAGAAGGAATGGAAGAATTGACATGAATGGATGTAGCAGTGTCGTGGAAGACTTCTTCTTCATGGCCACCAGTTAATCCCTGCACTTGACTTTCGAAGGGGCTAACATGTCTGTATTTTCGGCAAAAAGTTGCAACAGGTCTGCATCATCATCTTCCTCATCCTCCAGCATTTGCATAGATACTTCATGTAATAAGAAGGGGGCGGTTGGAGATGGTTGCGCAGTTGGAGCACCGGAAAAAGGAAAGTAAGGATGTGGGGTAAACGGGAATGATGAAAGTCACCCTTAGTAACTTCTTTGATAACTGATACACATTCACGGTGAATGAGCCGGAAATAAAAGGAAGCAAAATTGGTAGACTCACGGGCAACAGTATCTATCATCAAATAGAATGGACGGGCAATACCATAGGTATGTTTCTGGAGATTCAAAGTGGCGACATAGAACTGCAGAGCAGTACGCTCTGGTTTAGGTCTACACAAAATGGCATACTCATTAGATGAGTGTCGGGGAAATAATTCGTGCATGATGGCCACAGAAAGAAGGGGACCATTTTCCAATCCTTCCCTAGAATCGAAAAGCTTCAGCAAATGTGGCTAAGGTAATAACGACACGAGAGGGAAGACATGCAACGGGCCAACACTGCTTTGAAGCAGGTGTGGCGGCGATGGCAGAGATGATCTGCGCATGGAATGGTTGAACCTCCACTGAATGCCAAGGCAATTGAGTGAAGGCCAGGAGACCACGGGTGTGCAAATACTCACTCACCTCAGGAGTGAGTCCTGCACGGAAGGTGGCGACATTCGCGAGAGCTTCCATGGTGCGTCGAGTAAACACAAGAACACAGAAAACAAATAACGCAAAAGCACACAAGCACAATAGCAATTAATAGTAAAAGAAACAAGATTAAGTAGAAACACGGGCAACATTAGGTGGTCAAAAACCCTAATCATCGCGCGGTAGTGGAAAGATATCGGTCATAATTACGGCATGCATGCAAGAGCAGAAACGGTCTATGGTCAACCAAAATACGGGGATAAAAAGAAAACAAGTGACACGCAAAAAAGATGAGGTACATGTCATCGCTGATCGGCCGATTGCTGATATGGGCGAAGTTTAGATCCATTAATTGCTTTGGGAAGAGGAACTCCAATTAAGGTGGCCAACCCAAAAGTAGTGGGTCCCATCTGCTCAATAATGCCGTATGGACCGAACCACTGTAATTTAAATTTACCCGCAGATCTATTGGCTTTCGCATTATAGAATAAAACAAGGTGGTCCACTGAAAAGACAGGGGTTTGGAGAAAGCGATCATGTGTCTGGGCTTGGCGTAGCTGAACTTCTTGCAGGATCATAAAGCTTTCCCAACACTGTTCATCTAAAGATGTGAGCATATCCAACCAAAATGGAAAGGACTCTTCTGGCAGCAGTTTCTGAGATAAGGCAACTCGCAGGCTCGGCACTACTACTTCCATCGGTGCAATGGCTTCCAATCCATAAGCAAGCTTGAATGGAGTTGATCCGGTTGCCACCTTGTACGTGGTTCCGTAAGCCCATAAAACTGCAGGTAAGAGCTAGTCCCAACGCTCTGGATATTTCAAGATCAATTTGCGCAGTATATTCAACAAAGTCTTATTGGTACTCTCCGCCAGACCATTGGCACGGGGATAATAAGGGGAGCTGAATTTGTGGACAATATGAAAAGTCTGAGTCATGACTCACATTAAGTTGTTTGCAAAATGTGTTCCTTGGTCCGTCACAAGCTCGAGAGGTAATCCATTGTTGTTATCGTTTTGTTGAGGAGGTGTCTCTTGTCCTTCAAAATCTGTATTGTCAGACTACGCCCCTTCCAGCTCGAAAATGGCATTGAATCTCTTACTTATCTCCAAATCAAATAACTTGTCCTCAGCTTTGGTATCGTAACTCGAGACGCTTGCCCCGAACAGTGGTGAACGTATAAAGGGTCCACCCGATAGTACTGCATTGTCACCGAAAAACTTCAAATTTCCACTAAATGGTACCGAACGCCCACCGGAACTTATCGAACTTTCACCACACCAGGTTATCTTTTCGCCAAAAACAGTCTCACTCAGTAACACAACTTTGTCACCAAAAATAGTTGAATTCTGACCAGACAGCGTCAGACTAACTGTGCACTATGTCTCTGTACACCCAAAAGTCACTGTACCTTCTTCAGAAAGTATCAGAATCACACTAGAATCCACCGGAATCTCATCATGTGTCATCGAATTGGCATCGGAATCATTGCTAATTAGCTTCGATCCTTCTACCACTAGGCTTAAATGGCATGTACTTCTACCACCTGGGGGTGTCCCTAATAGATTTGGAACTGCCCAGGGATGCTGCTGTCTCCTATACTTTGGATAGGACTCACCGGACCGAGTAACCGGCATATATCACTTTCGCGTCGCTTTGCCTTGCGTACTGTTCTAACTTTACTGATTATTCTCAATCTATTTCCATCTTCCCACAGACCGCGCCAGTGTTAAAAGGGACTTCCGTCACGTCCGCTTTTAATCTCTTTCGGGTTCTTGGGCATGGTAGGGGTCTGGCAATGTAGAGGCCCTTTACTTAATTTTCCCAATTAACTAGTTGATCACACAATAACTATACGTCAAGGCAATACTTTTGTTACACAGTTAGATTATCGTGCAATTGTTCAATCACACAATCGAACAGACTTATTGATGTTAAGATAGTATTACTGTGTTAATAGTAAATTATGACAATTCAATAAAAACAGACTTAACAGTATTCCAAATGTCTGCAAATTTAGCACCACAGCATCTCCGTAAGATCGCAAATCGCCCAGACAGATAGTCTGGCGATCCCTGTCTCCTCTTGCACCGGAGAACACTGTTATGTCTCTTCATTAATGGGTAAAAGGGTTACATCACTTCGCTACGCCCTTTCGGTGCATGTGATATATGAAAATATAAGATTACATTATGCCAATCTGGCGGCCTAACAGATTTTAGAGGAGGTGTACATGTCGCAACCTCCTGGCTATGAGGACCCAAACAAGGTAACATATGTATGTAAATTGAACAAAGCGCTTTATGCATTGAAGCAAGCATCTAGGGCATGGAACCATAGGTTGACTACATACCTTCATGGTTTTGTGATGAGTAAAGTAGATACTTTTCTGTTCATCAAGAGAAGTAATTCAGAAGTAATATACCTATGTGTATATGTTGATGATATCATATTTACAGGTAATGATGCTAATGGCATCAAGCAGATCAAAATCAGATGATGAAGGAGTTCAAAATTAGTGATCTTAGATCACTAAAATACTTTCTAGGACTTGATTTAGTCTATACTAGCCATATTACTCAGAGGAAGTATATACAGGACATGTTAAAGAAGTTTCATTTGCAAGATGCCAAAGTTGCAAGTACTCCAATGGAGGTAAACCTTAAATTAAGTGCTCATGAAGGTGATATACTTGAGAACATTATAGGTTACCAAAGCATAGTGGGAAGTTGAACTATGATTCATTGACAAGGATTGATATTGCTTATAGAGTAAGTGTTCTAAGTGAGTTTATGCACAAGCCTAGGGCACCTCACTTGGAGTCTGCCAAAAGGATTTTGAAGTACCCTCAGACTTGGACATCAATATATATTCAGATGCAGATTGGGTAGGTTGCAAAGATGATAGAAGAAGTACCTCAAGATACCTATCTTTTGTAGGTAACAAACCTATATCATGGTCTTCAAAGAAGCAACCTACTATTGCTTTACCTTCTACAGAGGTAGAGTATAGAGGATTGGTCAATGCTACTAAAGAGGCCATATGGATCACATTCTTATACACAGATTCGGGTTTGCATACTACATCTCCAATGATCTTTGGAGACAATACGAGTTCACTACATAATGCAGCTAATCCCATTTATCATGCTAGGACCAAGAATATAGAGGTCCACTGTCATTATGTGAGAGAGAAGCTATTAAGCAAGGAGATTCAGTTGGCATATGTATCAACAAACATGCAATGTGCAGACTTGTTGACTAAAGCTTTAGATGGTCCAAAGCTTTGTAGAGTTAAGACAATGATTGGATTGTAGGACATTCATAAAGATTGAAGATGAAAACAAAACGAAAATGTTTGGCTTGAGGGGGCGTTGTTGGTGCATAGTCCAAGCCCACACATTTGGCTTGAAGTTTATAAACATATGAAGCTCCATGGAAAGTATTGCTAGGAAGAGTTTTTATCTTTACCATTTGTAAAAGTCATTTTTGACTTAAAAGAATATTTGTAATGACCTACCAAAAAACTCATGGAATTGTTAGATAGAAAAGTAATCACTTCATTGAGGGAATATTTCCTAGATTAAAGGACTACTTTTAGAGAGAGCCAAAAGTTGAATTCAAATTCAAATTTGAATATGGCACTTATAAAAGGTGACTTGAAAAAGTCACGTGTAGAAGTCTCAATCTCCGAGTTATCCATTTCCATTTTTATAAGTATGTGGGGTCTACTTGTAGCCCACACTACTCTCTATCATTAGGCTATAATTGTCAAGCCTATGATCTTGTACAACATTGTTCATTAATACAATACATCTACATTGTTCAGCTATGATCTGTGTGTTATAGTCATTTATATCTATCAACTTGTGCTGCCCATGTCTCACTCAATTCTTGACCATTTTCAATGATCTAAAGCTTTTTTGAAACAGCATCAAGTTATCTATATGCTCATGAATTTTGGAGGAAGTCCATTCAGCCAATTTGGAGAAACACGTGTCAAAGCACTCACTGATCAAACTCTCCAAAGGTCCTAAAAAATCTGGGGTAATGCTTCAATTGCTAAATTAATTTCTCTGTGTATAGTGCATAATTTCAAGTGATTCCACTTGGAATCATTAGCTTACTAAGCTAGTTTGATAGCTTCGAAAGGAATTTATCTAATTCCTACTGTACTCATAGCACTGAGCATAACAACCAGGAGTGTGTGATAAAAATAGAAGGTTTTCTTTGATCCTTCTATTTGAAAGTAGTCTGTTTTGATTCAATCTTTTCTTAAATCATTTCCAAAGTTCATAGGCACTTGTATAGTGTCATTAGAAAGCTAAGAGGGCCCAAAACTCAATTGTGAAGCTATAAGAGGCTGGTACTAGCAAGGATTTTATAGTACCTACTCATTTCTTGGAGTGTCCATCCATCTATCCCAACAATGTATCGAAATCAAAGAAGTTACATTGAAGACCTACTTGACAAGTTCAAAATGGAGAACATAAAGCTTGTAGGTACACCTTGGGAATTGAACCATAAACTAAGTATTTATAAAGGTGAAAAGATTGATGATCCTAAAGAGTATCAAAGATTAGTTGGGAGCTTGATATATGCTACTCACACAAGACCAGACATATCATATAGTGTGGGAGTGGTTAATCAGTTCATGCACTCACCTAGAAGGCCACGCATGGATGCTACAAAGAGAGTACTCAAGTAGCTCAAAGGGACACTTAATTAAGGTATCTATTATCCTTACTCTTCAGATTTGGATATCAAAATCTAGATTGGGTTGGGCAAGAACAAAAGATAATAGAAAAAGTACCTTTGGATACTTAGCATTTGTAGGTTCAAAATTGGTGTCATGGAGTTCCAAGAAGCAACCAATAGCTGCTTTATCTTCAACTGAAGCAAAATATAGAGGTCTAGCTATTGCAACTCAAGAAGCAATATGGCTCAAGGAGTTGTACTCAGATTTGGGACTTGTAAGTTTGCAAACCTCACTTACTTGGAGATAATGTAATTTCCATGCATCTAGATGCAAATCCAAATTTTCATGCGATGAAAAAGCACATGGAAGTCCATTACCACTTTGTAAGAGAGAAGCTTATGGCAAAGGAAATTGACATTTCATTTGTTCCTATTGAGAAGCCAATAGTAGACATGATGACAAAGGCACTTGATGGGATAAAGCTTTGTAGATTCAAAGCTATGGAAGGTATTCAACCTATCAGAAAATGAAGACTCAATCATACTTTAGCTTGAGGGGGAGTTGTTGGTACAACAAGCTTTCATTATGCTTAAGGTGGAGATTACCTACATCAGAACTATCATTTGAATAATGCCACATATACTCCTTGTAGAGTTTTATTTACATTCATTTATTGTATTGAGAGTTAGATCATAGGATCACCTTCTTATGTAATTTCCAAAGTATTTATCTTTGTAAAAGGAAAGATTAAAAGGTCTAAAAGCCATGAGTTAGAAATGGTTGGGATTAATTCTCAATCAATCAATCAAAAAGCAGATTTTATTTCAACTTTCTCTTTTCCTAGATTATATGAAAATATTCCAATCAATGTAAACTAACAAAGTTGCCTAATTTTGCATTCAAATCCATGAAGAAAAGGTGTGGCTATATCCTCAAGAGTATATGTAAAGAATCCAAATCATTTGTACATTAAGGAGGTCGATGATTTGAAGCAATACATATACTTTTGGGTCATTGCTTGATGCCATTTCTATTCTCTGCTCGTTCTTCCTCAGACTAAGTCAAATTGCAGAGGTTGCTGCTCTCTCTACACAGCTCTAAATCTAGTGTTTAAGCACTCATTGAAAAGGTACTACTATCTAGTTTATGTTACAAAGTTTCAAGTCATTTGGGTCATTAATTTCAGAGAAACTCAACTTTTTCACTTTGTGGGTCATTCTCTACACATCCTTGAAAAATTGGGATGACACCAGTTCAGTTTGAAGGTGATTACTCCTTGCCTGGTTCATACACGTTAGGTTTTTTTATGCATTTTAGCAAGAAAATCTTTGAGAGGAAAGTTTCCAATTGTTACTGTGTTGGCTCCTCTAAGTGTTTGGAGTCACAAAGTCTATCCATTTTTAAAAGGTTTTTGTGAGGTAGTCAAGGTGCAAGTTATCTATTTTGCATCAACTTATTCTTGTTTATGTTCCAAAGTACCTATTGGGTTTTATTGCACTAGCCACAAGATTATAAGGTCCATTTTACATATAGAAAGAGCTAGGGCTGGTCTTATGCTGGTTTGCTAGACCAATGTCACCAACTGAAAACTCAACTTTCCAAGCCTCTCCAAGCGTCTCCAACTTTCTTTGATGGATCAGTCTCTAGGATTCGAACACCCTGTGGTCAAGTTTGAAGAAGGATCATACATTGATAAAAAGGGAACCATGTACATGGTCACAAGCTTACCCGACAAGACATATGAGTTCAGAATTATCATTTTTGAGATGCAAATGGAAGACCTAGAGCAAGAACCCTAGGATGAGAACCTAGGCCACCTAGAGGTAAATCCATCTTGACCATAGTGATCACCCAAGAGTGGATCCCTAAGATGATAAGAGCATAGAGTGATCATCCACCATTTATGAGTTTAAGGACTGAGAGACACCCAACAAGGTTCTCTATCTAGATAACACTTTAGAGAGGATGTTCGCCAAGATTCAATTTTTTTATGGCCTCCAAGGAGCAAGATCATCCCAAGATCATGGAACCCAAAGAGATAGAGATAAAGAGAGATCTGAAGTGAGTTTTGCCAACCCTATAGGAAGAGATAGATCAAGAATGGAGATAGAAAAGACATATCAGATACACTCACACACACGCACACACAGACACACACACACACATATTGATGTAGGCTGAATGCCATGAGAATGAGGATATTGAATGGTGTAGGATGAAGGATGTGCTAGTGTTCACAACCATCAACACATTCATGTAAGCATCTTATTAATAAGATCCATTTATAAGCCCTTTTAATTGGAGAGAGTCTCTTTTAGTATGTACCTTTATATAAAATTTAATACTAACATAGAGTTACCATTAAAAACTAATTCTTTACTAGTGTTTTGCATGCCTTACTTTCAGGTCTATTCTCCTTCACATGTTCTCTATTTCATGGTGTCTTTATGCACTTTTGGATTCTAGATCTTTAGTTTCGTGTAGGTAACATGTATATAATTAGAAAATGATAGACATTACCGAGCTCAAAATGTCATTTAATAGGAATATTCAAGCCTATATGGTAAGGTGCAAAAACATCACCATAATGCTATTTGATAGGACGTTTAAAAAAAATGCCTATTTAAATTTACAAGAAAATTGGCCTTTTCCATGCAAAAACCATGGTGACAGTCAACAGTAAAATGCCATAAGGCATGCTATTTCAAGCAATTTAATACATCTTTCCATAGTTGTAAACATGTTTGATAGGTTTTTTGTTGTAGCACACAAGATATGACAATATATGGATAGGGCCATGTGTATCATCTAACGCAAATGTGCATGCATCTACTTTCGTATCTAACACAAATGTGCATGGATCTACTTTTGTTGTAGCACACAAGATATGACATAATATGGATAGGGCCATGTGTATCATCTAACACAAATGTGCATACAACACAAGAACCCTAATGAATAGCATTTCATGTGCTAATGAGCATCTAGAATTTCATGTGCTAATTAACATATTTCATGTGCTAATGAGCATCTAGAATTTCCTTTTTAGCATATGGATTAGCATATTGATAGTGCTAATGAGCACATAGAGTATGCTAATTAGCATATTGAATATTCTATTTATCGTATAGGTGATGTTTATTAATAAAAAAATCATGCTAATGAGCATATTGGATACGTTTGAAAAACGAGCGCTTCATTAGAACCAAGATGTTGCAAACATTCTAAAGAATTGAAAATGTTGCATTATAAATGAGGAGACTAATAATCATGTGCATTATAGGATGCTCACCAACCAAAATTCTTGCTTCACCTCTTGGGAATGATCTTTGTTACTCTTCTTAAAGAGTCTGACAATTTCTAAATTTTATCTATTCTTTCCTACATCATCTAACATTGCTCTCCTTGTGCGAAATTCTATGTAACATTGCTCTCCTTGTTTCCTTTTTCTTTGTCTCTCATAACATTCTATGATGGATCTAACTTAGTCTTATGTGTTGCAAAGATCCATGAGGAAAAGCTTATAATTCACTGAGAAGAGGAAGAAGATGGCTTCAGATACTTGTGTACAACATATCATTGTCTTCTGCTAGAGGTAGGTGTCTGACATGTAATAGACACTCATATAGAAGATTCAATTATTTTAGTCTAGCACCCATGTCATCTTCCTCCTTCTACATGCCTTTTGTGTAGGTATGATATGAACTTTGACTCTAGTGCACTTCTAAGGGGACAATCACAATGTCGTTGTACTCACCCCTATTCCTCCTTCTTTCCTCCTACGTGATATCTCTATGCGTTTCTTTGTGTAGGCATGAATTTAACATGAAATAAGAAACTTTTACTCTAATGCAAAACTTCGAGGGCTCTTCTTAGACTTCCATCATTCCATGTTTGTAGTGTATCTCTACTCGCTCGCCTTATCCCTTCTATGTACAACATTGATCATATGATCACATGAACATAACCACCGTGAGCGGTAGGGAAACGTAGAAACAGCTAGCTGCGTGAGCAAAGATTCAGCCATATTAAACAAGATTATTGCAATGATGACAATGGCCATGAAGTACAGAACAAACTCCAACCATATGGGAAACTTCAAACATCTCCACACTGCATGCATGCATCACTTTGGTGCTAACATGGCTATGATTAGTAGTATTCTCCTTGGCTCTAATTTCAGAGCTTCTCTTTTCAGCAGAGGAGAGCTATCATCAGTTAGCATTCAGGTAAATCCCTCATTGATTTGATTTATTCAACTCATTAGTCAACCTACACCTTCTTAGTCACATTTGTGACCAATAATGTACATTATCAAGGATTGTACTAGTGCACAAACATCAATGAAACCAACTATGTATCAGGTGGCATGGGTTGTAGCTGCAAAGGCATCTATTGAGAGATGTAGGAAGATGGGTATACTAGAATCGAAGATGCAAAGGTTTTTGAACAATGATGCTTCACAGGTTTTAGAGCTTGCGTTGGATGCAGACTTGCAAGAACAAAAACAAGATGCAAATGAGTTACATGCTCCAGAAGGTAGCGCACTTGGTGCCATTAGGTAGGTGGGGGTGCTAAACTTATAGTTACATTAGTACTGTTAGCTGATAAAAGCTTAAGTTGGATAGGGTGGAGTGTGATTCGGATCAAGACAAGGTATCAAACCTAGCTCAGTCTAAAGTGATTACAACATTCACGAAGATGACAAAAAAGTTACAAGCAACTCTTGAGGAATCGAAAGGTGATGTGGGAATGGCTCCTTAAAGCAAGATTCAATTGGAGACGTAAATCAAGATATATACTATTAATTTGGAGCTATTAGGGCTTGAAGCAACCCATAAGATACCTGAACTAGAGGTAATTTAAGCTCTATTAACATTTGTTGGAGCATTCTTGAAAAGTTGAATACTAATCATATGGATCGGTTCATACATAGTCTGAATACAAGTTGCAAGAGGAACAATTCAATAATGCAAATCGATACCTATCATTTGTAAACAACATGTTAATCATGCTCGAGTCGAATGACTTATCACTCTCATTTCCATAACCTTACCCACAGTTACCATCATCCCTCTCATTCAGTGTCTCATCCATGTGCATAGCATGTGGTTTGAATATTGAGGAGAGGATGAGTTTTTTGGTGCATGTTATGCCATGCAACCATTCATATCATTACATTTTTATTTGTAGCACATTGTCATATGTCAGTCAATTCTTTAGGTGAATGTGGTATTGAAATATAACAAAATATGTGGCAAACCTTCTTTAGATGCTTTAAAGGTGGATTCAAATTTGAGGGAGGCAACCTTGTTGAGTTGATTGAATATAACATTGTTACTAGATTTTTAAATATTAACCTAACAATCTTTACTCATGGATTCTTAAGGTTTTCGAAGTACCAAATATATTAACAATATGGATGATATATGTGGCTATGGCTTCTTATTGATTTTTGAGTATAAGTGATTTCTATCTGCAGTTTTCAATGTCACTAAATAATTATAGTTTCCATTCATTTTAATTTAGCCAACAATCAACTGTTGCCATACTCCTCACTCTTGGTTTAGGTATCAATGTATCAATATTTTGATATCTATGTAAATAGTTATTCACTTGTCTACCTATTTAGCTTCATAGCTATCCAATAGCTAAATAAGTATCCAATTAGCTACCTATCAAAGCTAAATAACTTGCTATTAGGTAGTTAGTTATTTAGCTATCTACGTATCCAAACATTTAGATGTCCAATAGCTAAATAGTTATCCACTTAGATAAATAGCTTCCTATTAGTTGAATAAGTAGCTAACTCTATCTACGTATGCCACTAAGTAGCTTCCATTTAGCTAAGTTGTCATTTGGCTATCCACCTATCCATCTAAATAGCTATGTAATAGCTAAATATTTATCAAGCTATCTACCTATCCATCTAGATAGCTACCTAATAGCTAAATAACTATCGAGCTATCTACCTATGAAGAAAACTAGCTATCTGATAACTAAAATGTTATCCAACTATCTATCTACTATCTATCGAGGTAAATATTTATTAGATAGCTAAATGCTTATTTGGCTATCCACATGTCCATCTAAATAGCTATCTAATAGCTAAATAGCTATCAGGCTATCTAGCTATAAATCTAAATAGCTATCAAATATCTATAATATTATTTAGCTATGTACCTATCTAGCTAAATAACTATCCTACTATCTATCTAGCAAAATAGTTATCGAGCTATCTACCTATCTAGCTAAATCGCTTCCTACTATCTTATAAGTAGTCATCTAGTTATTAACCTATCCATCTAAATAGCTACCTAATAGTTAAATAGTTATCAAGCCATCTACCTATCTATCTAAATAGCTGCCTAATAGCAAAATAGTTTTCTAGATATCTAGCTATGAAGTTAAATAGCTATCCAATAGCTAAAGATTTATTCAGCTATCTACCATCTAGCTTAATAGCTATCCAATAGATAAAACATTACTCATCCATCTACCTATCTAGCTAAATAGCTATCCAATAGCTAAATAGTTATCCACCTATGAAGCTAAATAGCTATCCAATAGCAAAAAAATTATTCAATTATCTACCTATCTAGCTAAATAGCTATCTAACTATCTATCTATGTAAATAATTATGGAGCAATCTACCTATCTAGCTAAATAGCATCCTCTTAGCCAAGAAGTCATCCAACAATCCACCTATCTATTTAAATAGCTACCTTATAGCTAAATAGTTAGCCAATTATTTACCTCTCTATCTAAATACTACCTAATAGCTAAATAGTTATATAGGTATTTACCATTGATATATTTAGGTTGTGATGTGTGTGAACATACTAGGACCATCAAGGAACTTTTTTCCCTCTTTAAGAGCTTTTGTTCCACCGACTTGTATATATGCCAAAAGCCCTAACAGATCACTTATCTTTGTACATTCTAGTGGTAATACATTCACTATTGTGTGTTGTGCTCCAACCTTCTTCTTCCTTGTGATATTTGCATGCTTCCATAGACCTCAAAGTCCAACAACTGGTATCAAAGTAGGTTGGTGCTTCATCTAGGGCATCGTTAACACCCCTCTGGTCATAGTCTTAGAATCACACAAAAATTGGTGAGCATAATTAGGGTGATAAGGAGATCAAAATAGCTTCACTCTCTGGTGTCGAAGATATATACAAGTTTTGGTTTGACAATATAAGCATCTCAAAATCTGCTACAAGTAGGGTAGTTTTGTTCAACTTTTGAAATACAATCATTTTTCTACATCAGCGTATTTTAGTCAATGGCCATGGCTAAAAGTAGTGATGTATTGGGTATGTTGACTATTGAGGATCAGTTGGAGAGCACCAATTACCCATTATGGTCTTGAAAAACGTCATATTCCACTTGCAAAGATAGCTGGTAAAGGTGATGCAGATGGCATTGAAGATGGTAATATTTTTAATGTTCCTGTTTGTGTTGTACTTCTTGTTGTACCTGCTATACAAAAAAAATTTGGGATGGTAGAGATGCTCAAACACATGCATTGATATCCTTTTTTGTCAAATGTGCCATTAATCCTCACATTCATTCTTGTAGAATACCCACGGATGCTTGAGATACACTTGCCACTTTATATCAAGCAAGGATTGAGGCTCATGTTGCTTACCTCCGAAAATAGTTGGAGAGTTAGCACATGAATGAAGGAGATTCCATGGAAAGTTTTTTAAAAGGCATCAAAGATTTGAAGGAACAATTGATTTCTAGTGATGAATCTTATCTAGAAGTTCACTTGTGTAAATAGTTCTGAATGGTCTTCTCAATTCATATTAGATTTTTTTCTTCTACTCTTCATTTGATGATGAAAGACAATCCAAATGTCTTAACATTTGAGGAGTTAGTCTCTATTCTTTTGTAGGAAGATCAGCCTAAGTAGAAGAGGCCCATTATGCATGTTGCAGATCAAGCTTTCTTCGCTAGTAAGAAGGGCAAAGGTAAATGGAGCTCTTCTACTAGCAAGTTGAAATCTACTAATTTTGCACAATCAAAGAAGGATGATAGAGATGAAAAGAAAATAGAAAAGCAAAAATTGTTTTGCAAATACTGTAAAGGAAATGATCATGTCATAAAGCGTTTTCCAAAACTGGATGCTAAAGAGGCAAGGAAGAAAGAGGCTAGAATGGTTGTTGCAAAGGCCTCTCTACCCAAAATAGAGTCTGATAATCTTGTATATCTTCGACAGCATACAACGAAGCTATTTTGATCTCCTTATCACCCTAAGTATGCTCACCAACTTTCGTGTGATTCTAAGACTGTGACAAGAGGAGTGTTAATGATGCCCTAGATGAAGCGGCAACCTACTCTGATACCAGTTGTTGGAGTTTGAGATCTCTAGAAGCATGCAATCATCACAAGGAAGAAGAAGAAGCTTGGAGCACAACACACAATAGTGAATGTATTACCACTAGAATGTACAAAGATAAGTGATCTGTTAGGGCTTTTGGCATACTTACAAGTCAGGGGAACAAAAGCTCCTAGAGAGGGAAAAAAGTTCCTTAATGGTCCTAGTGTGTTCACACAAATCACAACCTAAATATATCAACAATAAATACCTGTATAACTATTTAGTTATTAGGTAGTATTTAGATAGATAGGTAAATAATTGGCCAACTATTTAGCTATAAGGTAGCTATTTAAATAGATAGGTGGATAGTTGGATGACTACTTAGCTAAGAGGATTCTATTTAGCTAGATAGGTAGATTGCTCAATAATTATTTAGATAGATAGATAGTTGGATAGCTATTAAGCTAGATAGGTAGATAATTGAACAATTTTTTTGCTATTGGATAGCTATTTAGCTTCATTGGTGGATAACTATTTAGCTATGGGATAGCTATTTAGCAAGATAGGTAGATGGATGAATAACTTTTTATCTATTGGATGGCTATTAAGCTAGATGGTAGATAGCTAAATACATCTTTAGCTATTGGATAGCTATTTAGCTTCATAGCTAGATATCTAGAAAACTATTTTGCTATTAGGCAGCTATTTAGATAGATAGGTAGATGGCTTGATAACTATTTAGCTATTAGGTAGCTATTTAGATGGATAGGTGAATAACTAGATGACTACTTATAAGATCGTACGAAGCTATTTAGCTGGATAGGTAGATAGCCTGATACCTATTTCACTAGATAGATAGTAGGATAGTTATTTAGCTACATAGGTACATAGCTAAATAACATTATAGATATTTGATAGCTATTTAGATTCACAGCTAGATAGCTAGATAGTTATTTAGCTATTAGGTAGCTATTTAGATGGACATGTGGATAGCTAAATACGCATTTAGCTATCTAATAGATATTTACCTAGATAGATAGATAGATAGATAGTTGGATAACATTTTAGTTACCAGATAGCTATTTTGCTTCATAGGTAGATATCTCAATATCTATTTAGCTATTAGGTAGCTATCTAGTTGGATAGGTAGATAGCTTGATAAATATTTAGCTATTACATACCTATTTAGATAGATAAGTGGATAGCCAAATGACTACTTAGCTAAAAGGAAGCTATTTAGTTGGATACGTAGATAGTTGGATAACTATTTAGCTAGATAGATAGTAAAATAGCTATTTACCTAGATAGGTAGATAGCTAAAGAACATTTTTGCTATTGAATAGCTATTTAGCTTCTTAAGTAGATAACTAGATAAGTATTTCGTTATTAGGTAGCTATTTAGATACATAGCTGGATAGTTAGCTAACTATTCAACTAACAAGAAGCTATTTAGCTTTATAGGTAGATAGCTGTGTAATGTTTTAGCTAACAGCAAGCTATATATCTTGATAGGTATCTAAGTGGATAACTATTTAGCTATTGGGCATCTAAATATTGAGATATGTAGATAACGAAATAACTAACTAGCTAATAGGAAGCTATTGAGCTTGATAGGCAGCTAGTTGGATACTTATTTAGCTACTGGATAGCTATGAAGCTAAATAGGTAGACAACTGAATTAACTATTTACCTAGATAGCAAAATATTGATACATTGATACATTGATACTTAGACCATGATTGAGGAGTATGGCAATAGATGATTGTTGGCTAAATTAAAATGAATGGAAACTATATACAACTATTTAGTGCCATTGCAAATTGTAGATAGAAATCACTTATACTCAAAAAGCAATAAGAATCCATAGCCATACATATTGTTAATATGTTTGGTACTTAGAAAGCCTTAAGAATCCATAACTAAAGATCGTTTGGTTAATATTTAAAAATCTAGTAACAATGTCATAGTCAATCAACTCCACAAGGTTACCTCCCTCAAATTTAAATCCACCATTAAAGCATCTAGATAAAATTTTCCACATATTTTGTGATATTCCATTACCACATTCACCTAAATAGTTGACTCACATATGGCAATGTGCTTCAAATAAAAATGTACTGATATGAATGGTTGCATGGCATAACGTGCACCAAAAAACTCATCCGCTCCTCAATATTCAAACCACATGCTATGCACATGGATGAGACATTGAATGGGAGGGATGATGGTAATTGTGGGTAAGGTAATGGAAATGAGAGTGATAAGTCATTCAACTCGAGCATGTTTAACATGTTTACAAATGATAGGTATCAATTTGCATTATTGAAATAGTCCTCTTGCAACTTGTATTCATACTATGTATGAACTGATCCATATGATTAGTATTCAACTTTTCAAGAATGCTCCAACCAATGTCAATAGAGCTTAAATTACCTCTAGTACAGGCATCTTATGGTTTGCTTCAAGCCCTAAGAGCTCCCAATTAATAGTATATATCTCGATTTCTGTCTCCAATTGAATCTCGCTTTTAGGAGCCATTCCCACATAACCTTTCGATTCCTCTCGAGATTCTTGTAACTTTTTTGTCATCTTACTGAATGTTGTAATCATTTTAGACTTAGCTAGGTTTGATACCTTGTCTTGATCCAAATCACACTCGAACCTATCCAACTTAACCTTTTATCAGCTACCAATTCTAATGTAGATATAAGTTTAGCACCCTCGACTTGCCTAATAGCAGCAAGTGCCCTACCTTCTGGAACATGTAACTCAGCTGCATCCTGTTTCTGTTCTTGCAAGTTTGCATCCAACACAAGCTCTAAGACGAGTGAAGCATCATCGTTCAAAAATTTGTAAAACCTTTGCATCTTCAATCTTAGTATACCCATCTTCCTACATCTCTCAATATATGCTTTTGTAGCTACAACCCATGCCACCCGATACATAGTTGGTTTCATTGATGTGTGTGGACTAGTGCAATTTTCGAATGCAAAGGTTCTCATGAACTATACAGAAAATTCATAGTTTATTAGTATCCCTTGGTACACCTTTCGATGCAACACCATCACTACATCACAGAACTCTAGCTTAACATGTTTCACCTTCATTTTTCCATTGACTCAAGTTACATTGAACATAGACAACCAAGCTTCCTTGCTAATTGATTTTTTTGATATAATAGCTAGATCTGTACCAATGATAGAGAGAACATACATGGTGTTCAATTCTTATTTTTGTAGAAGAATATTATGTGTTCTAACACTTTTGAATATGGTGGATATAACCACCTACATCAATAATGTACATTATTGGTCATAAATGTAACTAAGAAGGTGTAAGGTGACTAATGAGTTGAATAAATCAAATCAATGAGGGCTTTACCTCGTCGGTTGCTTGCACTTCAATGTCCAACTCCTAAATGATGATAGCTCTCCTCTGCTAAAAACAAAAGCTCTTAAATTAGAGCCAAGGAGAATAGTCCTAATCATGGCCATGTTAGCACCTAAATGATGCATGCATGCATCCGATGCTAGATGTGATAGAAATGCGTTCTTTTCTATTTTCATACTACTGACACTCATTCCTAGTGTTTCCACTTCACCTTCATCTCATGGAACAACTTCATTCGTGTTAGTTTTCTCTTGTGACTGACAAAGTTGCTCATACCTTCTATGTTCCACTATCGCAGACTCCATGGATAGTTGGGTTTTTCAAGATGTGACAAGTAATGACATTATTTTCTATTTTGTGTCATGATACCTTGCCTTTATCATGGGTAGTATGGATATTCCAAAACCATTTCATTATTTTTCAATATCTACATGAATGATTGTATGTGAAATAGCTGAATCACGATGCACATAAAAGTGCATGTTTGATACAAGAGATAGAGTACACAAGAGATAGCGTACGATTCTTGTTACTCAAATAGTTAGGAAGCGTTCTAGCATATGTACATGATCATTTTTGTAGAGGAGAGTATGTGAGCATGCACAACTAAACAAGTACTAAGGCCTTGACGAAAGACGCTGGAAGTAAAAAAAGAGAAAATGAAAAGAAGTAATAAGAAGAAAAAGATTGTGACCGGCCCAACCAATGAAAGATTGTGGAAAGCTTTCAAAGACTAACAAGAGAATGACTCAACATAGCTACATGCGAACATTTGAGTCATAAAAGATCGGTCTCATCTCATAAAAATTGTAGCTCTAGACTGAGAGAGAGAAACTAGTAGTTTGAGAGTGTTGCTACCTTGGATAGCCAAATGACTACTTAGCTAAAAGGAAGCTATTTAGTGGGATATGTAGATAGTTGGATAACTATTTAGCTAGATAGATAGTAAAATAGCTATTTAGCTAGATAGGTAGATAGGTAGATAGCTAAAGAACTTTTTTGCTATTGAATAGCTATTTTAGCTTCATAAGTAGATAGCTAGATAAGTATTTAGCTATTAGGTAGCTATTTAGATACATAGGTGGATAGTAGCTAACTATTCAACTAACAAGAAGCTATTTAGCTTTATAGGTAGATAGCTGCATAATGTTTTAGCTAACAACAAGCTATATAGCTTGATAAGTATCTAACTGGATAACTATTTAGCTATTGGGCATCTAAATATTGAGATATGTAGATAGAGAAATAACTAACTAGCTAATAGGAAGCTATTGAGCTTTGATAGGCAGCTAGTTGAATACTTATTTAGCTATCGGATAGCTATGAAGCTAAATTGGTAGACAACTGAATTAACTATTTACCTAGATAGAAAAATATTGATACATTGATACTTAGACCATGATTGAGGAGTATGGCAATAGATGATTGTTGGCTAAATTAAAATGAATGGAAACTATATACAACTATTCAGTGAGATTGCAAATTATAGACTGAAATCACTTATACTCAAAAAGCAATAAGAAGCCATAGCCATATATAAAACCAATATTATTAATATTTTTGGTACTTAGAAAGCCTTAAGAATCCATAACTAAAGATCGTTGGGTTAATATTTAAAAATCTAGTAACAATGTCATAGTCAATCAACTCGACAAGGTTACCTCCCTCAAATTTGAATCCACCATTAAAGCATCTAGATAAAATTTGCCACATATTTTGTGATATTTCAATACCACATTCACCTAAAGAATTGACTGACATAGGACAATGTGCTACAAATAAAAATGTACTGATATGAATGGTTGCATGGCATAACGTGCACCAAAAAACTCATCCTCTCCTCAATATTCAAACCACATTCTATGCACGTAGATGAGACACTAAATGGGAGGGATGATGGTAACTATGGGTAAGGTAATGGAAATGAGAGTGATAAGTCATTCGACTCGAGCATGTTTAACATGTTGTTTACAAATGATAGGTATCAATTTGCATTATTGAATTGGTCCTCTTGCAACTTGTATTCAGACTATGTATGAACTGATCCATATGATTAGTATTCAACTCTTCAAGAATGCTCCAACCAATGTCAATAAAGCTTAAATTACCTCTAGTTCATGCATCTTATGGTTTTCTTCAAGCCCTAAGAGCTCCAAATTAATAGTATATGTCTCGATTTGTGTCTCCAATTGAATCTCGCTTTTAGGAGCCATTCCCACATCACCTTTCGATTCCTCTTGAGATGCTAGTAACTTTTTTGTCATCTTAGTGAATGTTGTAATCACTTTAGACTTAGCTAGGTTTGATAGCTTGTCTTGATCCAAATCACACTCGACCTTATCCAACTTAACCTTTTATCAGTTACCAATTCTAATGTAGATATAAGTTTAGCACCCTCCACTTGCCTAATGGCAGCAAATGCCCTACCTTTTGGAACATGTAACTAAGTTGCATCTTGTTTCTGTTCTTGCAAGTTTGCATCCAAAACAAGCTCTAAGACCAATGAATCATCGTTCAAAAATTTGTAAAACCTTTGCATCTTCAATTTTAGTATACCCATCTTCCTACATCTCTCAATATATGCTTTTGTAGCTACAACCCATGCCACCCGATACATAGTTGGCTTCATTGATATGTGTGCACTAGTGCAATTCTCAAATGCAAAGGTTCTCATGAACTATACGGAAAATTCATAGTTTATTAGTATCCCTTGGTACACCTTTTGATGCAACACCATCACTACATCACAGAACTCTAGCTTATCATGTTTCACCTTCATTTTTCCATTGACTCAAGTTACATTGGACATAGACAACCAATCTTCCTTGCTAATTGATTTCTTTGATATGATAGCTAGATCTGTACCAATGATAGAGAGGACATACACGGCGTTCAATTCTTATTTTTCTAGAAGAATATGATGTGGTCTAACACTTTTGAATATGGTGGATATAAGCACCTACATCAATAATGTACATTATTGGTCAGAAATGTAACTAAGAAGGTGTAGGTTGACTAATGAGTTGAATAAATCAAATCAATGAGGGCTTTACCTCATTGGTTGCTTGCACTTCAACGTCCAACTCCTAAGTGATGATAGCTCTCCTTTGCTGAAAATAGAAGCTCTTAAATAAGAGCGAAGGACTAGATTACTCCTAATCATGGCCGTGTTAGCACCTAAATGATGCATGCATGCATGCGATGCTAGATGCGATAGAAACCCATTCTTTTCTATTTTCATACTACTCACACTCATTCCTAGTGTTTTTACTTCACCTTCATCATGGAACCACTTCATTTGCAGACTCCATGGAACAACTTCATTCGCAGATTTCATTCGCAAACTTCATTCGTGTTAGTTTTCTCTTGTGACTGACAAAGTTGCTGATACCTTCTATGTTCCACTACCGCAGACTCCATGGATAGTTGGGTTTTTCAAGATGTGACAAGTAATGACATTATTTTTTATTTTGTGTCATGATACCCTACCTTTCTCTTGAGTAGTATGGATATTCCAAAATCATTTTCATTATTTTTTAATATCTACATGAATGATTGTATGTGAAACACAAGATATTTTAAATTCAGTTTTCTCATATTTCAAACACCTTTTGAAATAGTTGAATCGCGATGCATATAAAAGTGGTAAATAATCCTAAAACATGTTCACGTTAACATGCTTTCACCCATTTATTTAGCCTTTTGAATGCATGTTTTATACAAGAGACAGAGTACACAAGTGACACAATAAGAAAGCTTTTTCAAAGTTTACTTTTGTGTACAATTATTTTTTGCCTAAACTAGGATAGCGTACGATTCTTGTTACTCAAATAGTTAGGAAGCTTTCTAGCATATGTACATGATCATTTTTGTAGAGGAGAGTATGTAAGCATGCACAACTAAACAAGTACTAAGGCCTTGACTAAACAAGCTAGAAGTAAAAAAAGAAGAAAATGAAAAGAAGGAATAAGAAGAAAAAGATTGTGGTCGTGTTGGAGCAAGTCTATGACAAGCCTAAGTATTGGCTTGAGTCTCACAAAGTCTTAGAAGAAGCTTTAAAAAGAAGACTATGTAAAGTTCACTTGTGAACTACCTCTTGTAACTTTTGAAGAGTTTACTTAATGTAAAAGTAAGAGAATCTTAAGTGGTTGAGTCCACTTGATCAAGAATGGAAAGAGGAGCCACGAATTCGTGATTTGTGGTAGTTAGAGAATCAAATCAATCATTGATTGATTGGAGAGTGATTGAGGGAAGTTAGCCTCCCAAACTCAACTATAAATAGATGGCAGTTTTAGTCGTGGTTAGAGAGACCTATGTGAAGACCTCCAAGAGCTGAGCTTTATGCCATATCAAGGTGTGATTACAAGGCACACATATGTATCAGTAAGTCATTGTATTGTAAAAGCAATATACTTTCATTTTCATGATTATTTGAGTTCATCTTTCCATGTTCTTGTGAAGTGTACTACTCACTGCCATTACTCTCAGTTTTTCTCAGTCAGCTTGCAGAGATGTTTTCTCTGCACTTGGTGCATCCTTTTCGGTGATTTAACTTTGTAAAGTTAGCTCTATACGTCTACTGTATGCTCACAAATTTTCATATCATTTGGATGTTGCAATCTTCAGTTATGTTCAGTTGAAGTCAACAGTGTCTGTGCATTTTCACTTCTCTGTCAGGTACCCGGCTTTTTCACTCATCTTGTCAGAGGTGTTTCTCAGTGCTTACTTATCCAAATTCAGTGATTTAACGCCTGTTGGATTCAGCTTACTGTCTAGTATAGCCATACAAAATTTCATAATCATTGGATTCCTAAATTTTGAGTTATGTTGATTTTTCTGCTCACTAGTCTATTTCTGTAGTAGCCCGTGAAAATCGGGATGATGTCATCACTTGTTAAAACTCATTCTCAGTGTGTGGTTCATTATTTTTTATGAGATTACTCTTGAAAGTTAGCTCTTTAAGTTGCCTAGACTTCCCCAAGAGGAATTGAGCTAATTGCTGCTGTGCTCAGAGAATTATGTAAAACACTGGACAGGTGTATGAACCAAGAATAGCAAGTTTTCACCTCTGAGCTAACTCCAACTTATCTGTTTTGATCTATCTTTTTGAGAGTGATCTTCCAAGGTACATAGGGTGTCTAATACATCCATTGGCAAGCTAAAAGGGCCCACCATATACTCCTGGAGTTCATTTGGTTGGTGTAGATCAAGGATTTTGCAACATCTCTTCATCTTCAAGCACATACCTATCCATCTCTTCACAGTGGTACCAGAGCAAGGTTGGACAACATGGCAGATGGATTTCCTTCATCAATTGACAAATTAGACAGAGGTAACTACTCAGCTTGGTCATTAAGAATGGAAGCCTATCTCCAAGGTAGAAGTTTATATGGTTATGTGGCTGGAGATGAAGTTATGCCAAGTTTCAGGAACAAAAGTCAACCAACACAAGAAGAGCAAGAAAGATTGAGCACATGGTGCTCCAAGGATGCACTTGCAAGGTCTTATCTCCTCAACTCTATCTCAGATTTTTTGTTGCCTCACATTAGAAGTTGTAAGACATCTCAGGAAGTGTGGGATGAACTTGAAGCTTTCTTTTCTTCAAGTACTAAAGCTAGGAAGCATCAACTATGGCTGGATTTCACAACTCTCAAGAAGGCTCCCAAACAAAATGTGACTGATTTTGTCACAAAGCTCAAGGACATAGCAGATCAGTTGGGAAGCATTGGAGAGGTAATAGATGAAGAGCAAATTGTAAGGCAGGTCATCAATGGCTTGAAGGCAGATGACAAGTGGGAAGCATTCACCACAGCTAGGGATTTGTACATGGACATGCATGTACCTGATTTCAACACACTCATTAGACAACTACTTACTCAAGAGGCAAAGCTTATCAAAAATGGAGAAAGCTCTAAAGGTAATCAATCTTCAGCTTTATACACGGATAAAAGCAAGTCTAAAGATAACAAAGGAAAGGCAAAGAAAGTGGATGATGAAGCAGGTACATATCAAGCTAACTATGCAGGTAGAGGGAGACATGGCAGAGGTAGAGGAAGAGGAGGTAGACAACGCAGGGGGAGATCCCAGGACTCCAACTCATGTTCTATTTGTGGATTAACTAATCATACAACTGAAAATTGCTTTAGGAATTCCAGGAATCAAAAAGGAAGAGGATACAATAGAGGAAGTTATGGCTACTCAAGAGGAAGGTTCAACAACTATCATGGCAACTACAACAACTACAATCATTCAAACTATCAAGGAGGCTACAAAGGAAGGAGAGACTACAATACATATGATTTATAAGTGTAGTGCATGTCAATTTGGAAAGTCTCACAGGTTACCATTCATGAAGAAAGGTTATATGCATGGAGATCTCTTGGAGTTGGTTCATACAGATGTATGGGGACCTAGCAAGGAAGCTTCAATATCTGGATCAAGGTATTATGTTTCCTTTATTGATGATTGCAGCAGATGGACTATCCTATTCTTTATGAAACACAAAGATGAAGTTTTTTCATGTTTCAAAAGATATTTGGCTCTTGTGGAGAATCAAACAGGTAAATCACTAAAAAGGCTAAGGTTAGATGGAGGGGGAGAATACTTCTCCCATGATTTTGATTCTTTTCTTCAAGAAAGAGGAATCAAAAGAGAGGTAACTACAAGGTACACTCCTGAGCAAAATGGAGTGGCAGAAAGGAGGAATAGGACAATTGTTGAAGCTGCAAGGTCTATGTTAAATGAAAAGCATTTACCTAATTACTTATGGGCTGAGGCTGTATCTACAGCCACTTACTTGATTAACAGGTTGCCTTCAAAATCCCTTGATGGGATGACTCCATATGAGGCTTGGAATGGAAGAAGACCAAACTTAGATCATTGTAAAATTTTTGGATGTATTGCTTTTGCTCATGTTCCTTCACATGTTAGAGGCAAGATGGATCCAAAGGCAGAAAGGTGTGTATTTATTGGATATGACAACAATCAAAAGGGCTACAGGTTATACAACCCTACCAACAAAGGATTCTTGGTAAGCAGAGATGTAGTTTTTGATGAGAACAATTCATGGTATGAAGATTCATGCAAGAAGATCAATTTACCGTATGATCTTGAAGAAGATTTTCCAAAGCTTGGTAGAGAACAATCAAAGATTGAAGAACAAGACACCTCAGAGGATGATGAAGAATCTCACATGGAAAAGATCAAAGCATGGAAGTCTAAAGGTAAAGCAAAATTGCAAGAACTTGGACATGAGGCAAAATCATCACATCATGGCCTAAGAAGATCTATGAGGGAAAAGAAAAAACCAGAAAGGTATGGGTTTGACACCTCATTAGTAACTAAACATTCTATCTACATAGCACAGGACATAAACCAAGAGGAGCCATCATCATTTGAAGAGGCCAAAGCAAAAACAGAATGGAAGCATGCAATGAAGGAAGAGATTGAAGCACTTGAGGAAAACAACACTTGGGATTTGGTGCCCAAGACTTCATCCATCAAGGTAATAGGCTCAAGATGGGTCTATAAACTCAAGAAGAATTCTGATGGTTCCATTAACAGGTATAAGGCAAGGCTTGTAGCAAAAGGCTTTGCACAAACTCAGGGAATTGATTATGAGGAGAGCTTCTCTCCTGTGGCAAAGATGCCTACTATTAGGGTTTTGCTTAGTATTGCCTCTTCCAAGAATTGGAAGATACTTCAACTAGATGTAAAGAATGCATTTTTGAATGGTTGGATAACAGAAGAGGTATATATGGCACAACCACCTGGTTTTGAGAATCAAGTTTATCCTGATTATGTGTGTAAACTTAGCAAAGCATTGTATGGTCTCAAGCAAGCTCCAAGAGCTTGGAATTTCAGGCTTGTTTCATTCTTGCAGGACAAAGGCTTTCAACCAAGCAAGGCAGATCCTTCACTCTTTATTAAAAAGAGTAATTCTGAGGTCATCTACCTATGTGTATATGTAGATGATATTATATTGACAGGAAATGATGCAGATGGTATGAAGAAGATCAAAGATCAGATGAGAGAAGAGTTCAAGATAAGTGATTTGGGTTCACTTACCTACTTCCTAGGTTTGGAAGTTGTCTACAAAGATCATGGTTTGTTTCTCACTCAAAGAAAGTACATTAAGGACATGTTGGCAAAATTCAAGATGCAAGATTGTAAGATTGCAGGTACTCCAATGGAGGTCAATCACAAATTGAGCTCACATGAAGGTGAACTCATAGAGGACATCACATCATATCAAAGTCTAGTGGGTAGTCTCAACTGTGCCACATTGACAAGAGTAGATATATGTTACAGTGTGAGTGTGCTAAGCCAATTTATGCACACACCAAGGAAACCACATATGGATGCTGCCAAAAGGATTCTCAAGTATCTCAAAGGAACCATAACTGAAGGACTTTATTATCCTTATGTATCTGATTTAGGTTTGAAGCTATTTTCTGATGCAGATTGGGCTGGCTCCAAGGAAGATAGAAGGAGCACTTCAGGTTATCTTACCTTTGCACGTTCAAAGCTTATTTCATGGTCATCCAAGAAGCAACCCACAGTTGCTCTCTCTTCTACTGAAGCTGAATATAGAGGTCTTGCCATAGCTACACAAGAAGCTATGTGGATGAAGACATTATTCAAAGATCTTGGATTGGAGTTTGGAACTCCAACTATTTTTGGTGACAATATGAGTTCTATTCACTTGGCTGCTAATCCTATTTTTCATGCAAGGACTAAACATATTGAAGTTCATTATCACTATGTACGAGAGAAGGTTCTAAGCAAAGAGATTCAAATATCATATGTGTCCACTCATCAACAATGTGCAGATATTCTAACCAAAGCATTGGATGGTACAAAGCTTTGCAAATTCAAGGCTATGATTGGTTTGCAGGTAATCTTGGAAGATTGAAGACCTCAAGCATACTTGGCTTGAGGGGGAGCTGTTGGAGCAAGTCTATGACAAGCCTAAGTATTGGCTTGAGTCTCACAAAGTCTTAGAAGAAGCTTTAAAAAGAAGACTATGTAAAGTTCACTTGTGAACTACCTCTTGTAACTTTTGAAGAGTTTACTTAATGTAAAAGTAAGAGAATCTTAAGTGGTTGAGTCCACTTGGTCAAGAATGGAAAGAGGAGCCACGAATTCGTGATTTGTGGTAGGTAGAGAATCAAATCAATCATTGATTGATTGGAGAGTGATTGAGGGAAGTTAGCCTCCCAAACTCAACTATAAATAGATGGCAGTTTTAGTCGTGGTTAGAGAGACCTATGTGAAGACCTCCAAGAGTTGAGCTTTATGCCATATCAAGGTGTGATTACAAGGCACACATATGTATCAGTAAGTCATTGTATTGTACAAGCAATATACTTTCATTTTCATGATTATTTGAGTTCATCTTTCCATGTTCTTGTGAAGTGTACTACTCACTGCCATTACTCTCAGTTTTTCTCAGTCAGCTTGCAGAGATGTTTTTGTCGGAGTTAGACGTCTGCGGAAGCACGCAAACAGCACAAGGAAGAAGAAGAAGCTTGGAGCGCAACACACAAGACTGAATGTATTACTAGAGAATGTACAAAGATAAGTAGCCCATTAGGGCAATAGGCGTATATACAAGCCGGGGGAAAAAAACCTCCTAAAGAGGGAAAAAAGTGCCCCAGTGGTCCTAGAGTGTTCACACACATCACTACCTAAATATATCAACAAATCCCCCCTGGGAGTGATGCGGTGAACAAGGAGCTGGCACTCATGTATAAGGAAGTGCCGAGCTATGTGGAAATCACTCCACAAAAGGAAGTAAGCCCAAAGCTTTGCGGAAAGCTTCAAACTTCTCCCTAGGCAGAGCCTTCGTGAAAAGGTCTGCAATGTTCTCCTACGTGGGCACATATGCCAAGCTGATCTCCCCAGCAGAGAACCTCTCCCTGACATAGTGATAATGCACCTCAATGTGCTTAGTGCGAGCATGGAACAAAGGGTTCCTCGCAACTGCCAATGCGCTCTGACTGTCAATGAAGATGGTGGTGGCAGAAGACTGGCCAACACCCAAATCAGCCATAAGGCGTCTGAGCCACACACACTCAACAGTCGCTGTGAAAGCTGCCCTATACTCAGCCTCACAACTGGAAGTGGCCACAGTAGGCTGCTTCTTGCTCAACCAAGATATACATGAGCTACCAAGCATGAAGCAAAAACCATTGGTGGACACACGAGTGTCATAGCAACCAGCCCAATCTGAGTCAGAAAAAGCATGCAAATCTGGCGGTAGTGATCCCCCCTTGGGATAAAACAACCCAAGTAGCCGAGTACCACTCAAGTAGCGAAAGTTGCGCTTAACCGCTTTCCAATGCGTGACTCCTGGGCAATGCATAAACCTGCTCATCTGTGAGACAACAAACTGAATATCTGGCCGAGTAATGCATAAGTAAATCAAGCATCCAACAGCCTGCTGATAGAGAACAGCATCAAATGCATCTCCGGCATCATGAAGACTCAATCGTAAACCTGTCTCCATAGGAGTGGCAATAGGCTTACAGTCTTCAAGGCCAAAACGCTGCAATAATGTGTCAATATATTTCGTTTGACACAAAGCCATTCCACCATCAACTTGCATAAACTGAATGCCCAAATAGTGATGCAAATGCCCCAAATCAGACATCTCAAATGAGGCATGCAAATCAGCCTTCAAATCAGCAATATGCTTCTCAAGAGGACCAGTGAGCAGCATGTCGTCTACATAGACAACAATGATCAGAAGCACATCATTAGCACGCTTAACATATAAGGTGCTTTCAGTTGGACTGTTCTCAAAACCATGTGCAATCAGATAGGCATGTATTTTCTCATACCAAGCACGTGGTGCTTGCTTTAAACCATATAACGCCTTCTTTAACCTGCACACCTGGTTTTCATGCCCTTTCTGCACAAAGCCACGGGGCTGAAAAACATACACTTCTTCATGCAAGTCACCATTCAGAAATGCTGTTTTAATGTCCAACTGATGTACATTCCAACCATGATGGGCTGCAAGTGCACAAATGCTCCGAATAGTAGTCATACGGCATGTAGGTGCAAAGGTCTCATCAAAATCAATGCCTCTTTCCTGCGCATAACCCTTTGCAACAAGCCTAGCCTTATACCTGTCAACTGTACCATCAGGTTTACGCTTCAGCTTGTATACCCACTTAGTGCCAATTGCCTTCTTGCCAGGAGGCAAGTCACATAAAGACCATGTACCATTCTTCATTATAGCATCATATTCAGATTGCATAGCAGCCATCCAATTTTCTGAATTTTGTGCTTCATCAAAAGAAACAGGCTCATTCTCATCACAGAGACTAGATGCAGCCATAGCATAGCAATCTGATGCAAAGGAGGTACTATGAGAGCCTGAACGAGTACGATATGACAAAGGTGCATCTAATTTGCTGTCACGCAAAGTCTGCACCAGCCATTTTGGCATAGTTTTTGCCTGTTCAATATCAGCTCTCTCATCAACAAGTGCATCATGTAAATCTGCATCAAAAATGGAATGATTTGCATCATCATATGAAACCTGCAAAGGCTGAGAAGTTGCCTCATTAGGACCAGCGCTAGCCTGTCCACCTGTAAAAAGAGGCATCAAAGTATCATACATGTCTTTGGAGCTAACAAATGTCTCCTTAGTACATGAAAGCAATGGCTGAATAGCATCTTCCACAAAGACAACATCACGGCTAACCAGAATGCGTTTAGTCTGTGGATGATATAGACGATAGCCTTTACTTTCAGAAGTGTATCCAACAAAAATACATTTTACTGCCTTATCATCCAATTTTCTGCGATGTTGTTCAGGCACTAATGCATATGCCAAACAACCAAAAACACGCAGATGAGCAACAGATGGCTTGCGGTCATGCCAAGCCTCATATGGAGTGATATACTGCAACGCTTTGGTGGGACACCTGTTCAGTACATATGCTGCACACATGACAGCCTCAAGCCAGAAACTATGTGGTAAAGCCTGACTTTTGACCATGCACCTCGCCATCTCCATGAGTGACCTGTTCTTTCGTTCAGCAACTCCATTTTGTTGAGGTGTATACGGCACTGTACACTGGTGTTTTATCCCACGTTCAGCCAGAAATGCATTAAAATCTGAAGACATATATTCCCCCCCTCGATCAGAATGGAGGGTGCCCATTTTACATGCTGATAGATTTTCAGCCAAAACCAAAAACTGTTTGAAGCACATGAACACTTCGGACTTTGCTTTGAGTGGATATACCCATGCATGCCTGGAAATGAAAGTCACGAAGTAAAGGTAATTTCCAAAAGAGGGTGTCTGCATAGGACCACAGACATCACTATGTACAAGCTGCAATTTCTACATAGCCCGAACCGAACCATCTTTTGGAAAGGAAGAACGCTGCATTTTGCCCAAAATACAGACTTCACAAACATGTTTTCCAGGTGCCTCAAGTTTGGGCAAAGAGGACACCATTTCAGATTTCTGCAGGTGTAACAAACTAGCAAAATTCAGATGACCAAAGCGTGCATGCCAAAGCTTTGCATCTGACATAGCCTGAGAATCATGAACTGCACATGCCGAATCATTCATAGAACTTTCATAGTCTATGAGCTTATACAGCCCACGACATAAAATGCCAGAAGCAATAATCACATCGCCATTCGAGAGATCATGGACTGTACACCTGTCATCAACGAATTTCACAACCAAGTCAATCTTGGCTAATGCAGAAACTGATAACAGGTACTTTTTTATCCCTGGCACAAATAAAGCATCTGACAAAGTGAAAGAACTACCATCAGCAGTAGTCAGAATGATCTTACCAACTCCCATAACAGGATAAGAGGAGTTATTGGCGCATGTGACAGTATTCCCTGTAGGGGCAGGCTCGAGTGAAGAGAAGAAACTGCGCTGCGAGGTAATATGTTTGGTCGCCCCACTGTCAAAGTACCAAACATCTGAGTCTACTGCAGACATGCACTGATCATGAGAAGATGGGTCAAAACTGCAGACAGTAGTAAACGCCCATTCTTCTTCCTGCACAAGGTTTGCAGACTCTGTTTTTGGTGTAGAGGCCTCTGCAACAACCATTCCAGCCTCTTTCTTCTTTGCCTCTTTAGCAGCCAGTTTTGGACAGTTCTTTATAATATGATCATTTCCTTTACAGTACTTGCAGAAAAATTTCTGCTTTTCTGATTTCTTCTCATCTTTATCCTGGTTCTTCGATTGTGCAGCATTTGCAGATTTCTGCTTACTACTAGAAGAGCTCCATTTTCCTTTGCCCTTCTGACTAGCCAGGAAAGCTTGATCTGCAACACGCATAATGGACCTGTTCTGCCTGGACTGATCTTCCTGCAACAGAACAGAGACTAATTCCTCAAATGACAAGGCATTCGGATTGCCTTTCATCATCAATCGAAGAGTAGAGGCAAAACTCTGATATGAATCAGGAAGGCCATTCAGAACGGTCTGCACAAGTGAGCTATCTGGTATAACCTCATCAGCAGAAATCAATTGTTCCTTCAGGTCTTTGATCTTTGTAAGAAAACTGTCCATCGAATCACCTTCATTCATGTGCTCACTCTCCAACTGTTTTCGGAGGTAAGCAACACGAGCCTCATCCCTAGCCTGGTACAAAGTGGTAAGTGTATCCCAAGCATCCTTTGCTGTTTTGCAAGAGCGAATGTGAGGAATAATGGCACGTTTTGTCATGGACGAAGGAAACCATCCTGAACCTAAGATTCCATGTGAACCCTGTATCTCATGATTGGTTCAGAATTAGGAGAAACCAATGCTTCCATTGCGTCCGGAATGTGCCAAAACCCCAAGATCAACTGTCTATTCGCTGAATTCTGACATTGGGAGGTCTTGTTACAAATCGATGACATCATGATGACATCATCAGTTCGCAACCGCCTTGGGAACCGCCCTTGAAAACCTATATAAGGAGGGGTTGGCCACATTCATAATCAGTCTTGCCAATGCCAGTCTTGGGAGCTCAAGGAGTCGTGACCTCCAAGTAAGTACATTCAAGTTCCAGTTCAAGTTCTAGTCTTGTTTCTAGCTCTAGTCTTGTCTAGTCTTGTATTGTGGACATCCTTTCTTGTCCTATTGTAATCTCGTAGTACGAGATCCTTTCTAGTTATTTCTTGTATCCAGTTCATATCCCTGAGGGGATTTCTTGTAATCGAGATATCTTGTTTTCTACCTACGATCCCGGGTTGTGGGATCTCCTGTATCATCTCTAGTCGAGTTTTCCATACCTATTGGTCCCGGGTTGTGGGACATCTTGTATCGATCGTATATTCTTGTAGCATTTTCCCTTCGTGGGTATTCTTGTAATCAGAACTGTGTTTCCGAAATCTTGTCTTGTGTAGTCAGAGAGCACAATCTAGTGCTCCCCTGACATTTTGGCAAGACTATCTTCTATCCAAGACCAGACATCATGGAGAACGCTTATGAACAGATCGTAGCATCACTTCAGAGTCTCCAACAACAAGTCGAAGACCTAAGTCGTCGACAGACACAAGTCGAGATGGGACATCCAGTGCATGTAGGTACACTCCTTCAAGAATTACAAGAACGAATCGGGAGTCTTCAAGCGAATCAAGGGAGTATTCAAGTGAACCAACGGCCCAGTACATCATTTGTGAAGGAACCCAAGATTTGCATGCCAGAAAAGTTCAATGGTGATCGTACAAAGTTTCGAGGATTCTTGCAACAAGTCAAATTGTACATTCGCATGCAGCCTGATAGATACCCTGATGATGCATCCAAGGTCGGTTTTATTGGAACCTTGCTCTATGGTCAAGCTTTATCATGGTTCGCCCCAATCTTGGAGAAGGATATGGCCGTACTTCATAATTATGAGGCATTTCTTGGAGAGCTTGTCGCCACATTTGGAGATGCAGACACGAGTCGAGTGGCAGAAACAAAACTTCGAAAGCTACGTCAAGGTAACCGCCCTGCCTCTACCTATGCATCAGAATTTAGGCAATTGATATGTGACCTCACTTGGCATGAAGATTATTTCATTAGCCAATTTAGATGGGGCTTAAGGGATGACGTGAAGGACCTTCTACTCACGATGCCAGAGGTGAAGACATTGAATGAATACATCAACCAAGCCATTCAATGTGATAACCGTCTTTTTGAAAGGAAACAAGAAAAACAAGTAGAAGGAAGACCTCGCCAATGGAAACCTTTCCAGCCTACTCCTAGAGATGACACTATGCCCGAACCTATGCAGATAGATGTAACTAGGTTCCAGCCTCTAACACCACAAGAGAAACAAAGAAGGAGGGATAACAAATTATGTCTATATTGTGGAAACCCTGGCCACATTGCAGTTAATTGTCCCAACAAGAGAACAAACTCCAAAGTCGCAGCCACCCTTGTAGAGCAGGGAAACGAGGAAGTCCAGTTGTAAAAGAGACCATACAGCCGGACCATGATATACGAAAGGGTCTCATAATTCCATCCACACCCGTAGAAACATGTCTTGCCCCTGTCAAGTTAATCCTGTCTAAGAAGACCCTTTCCCTCATAGCTCTAGTAGATTCAGGAGCGTCCTCATGTTTCATTGATGAAGGACTCGTTAAGAAACATGGAATTCCAGTACTTCGAAAGAACAGACCAGTAGTAGCCGAAGTAGTAGATGGACGGCCTCTAGCATCGGGGAATATAACCATGGAAACCATACCACTAAGAGTACACCTTGGTGACCATGATTCACACATATGTTTCAATGTAATATCGAGTCCAGCAAATATGGTTATCATCGGAATGCCGTGGTTAAAGAAACATAATCCAGAAATTAATTGGGAAAAGAATAAAATCACCCGTCGAGATATCCAGAAGAACCCAACATATGTTGGAGCTAAAGCCTTCATACATGCAGTAAGGAAGGAACCTACATATATGATCTATGCCATACCAGCTCAAGAATCCAAGAAAGATGATCCAGTACAGCTACCCAATCAGTACAACGGCTTTGAAGATGTTTTTGAAAAGAAGAATGCAGATATCCTTCCAGAGCATAGACCTTATGATTGTCCCATAGATCTTCAAGAGGGAACACAACCACCCTTTGGACCAATCTACAGACTATCTCCAGAGGAACTTACAGAACTACGCAAGAACATTGATGAGAATCTAGCAAAGGGGTTTATCAAACACTCGAAGTCTCCAGCAGGAGCTCCTATTCTATTTGTAAAGAAGAAGGATGGGACTCTCCGGATGTGTGTAGATTATCGTGGATTGAACAAAGTCACTATAAAAAACAGATACCCTCTACCACTCATATCAGAGCTCTTGGAACGCCTTGGAAAAGCAAAATTCTTCACGAAAATTGATCTTCGAGGAGCTTACAACCTTGTCAGGATCAGAGAAGGAGACGAATGGAAGACAGCATTTCGAACAAGGTATGGGCATTTTGAATATGTAGTTATGCCCTTCGGTCTTACAAATGCTCCAGCTGTCTTCCAACATATGATGAATGATATTTTTCGAGAATATTTAGATGATTTTGTTGTAATATACCTTGATGATATCTTGATATTTTCAAAAAATCTAGAGGATCATGAAGATCATGTAAAGATAGTCCTAGAGAAACTAAGAGAAAAAGGATTGTATGCGAAATTGGAGAAGTGTTCTTTTCATAAGACAGAAGTGGAATTTTTAGGGTACATAGTATCAGATAAAGGAATTTTTATGGACCCTAAGAAGATTGAGACAATCCTTGATTGGCAACCACCTTCATGTGTTCGAGATGTACAATGTTTTTTGGGGTTTGCCAATTTCTATAGGATATTCATCAGAGATTACTCCAAGATAGTGACACCTCTTACCAAGCTTACAGGGAACTCCAAATTCTCATGGACCGAAGAAGCAGAGAAGGCCTTTCAGACCTTGAAATCAGCATTCACTACTGCTCCAATCCTAGTTCATCCTGATTCTAGTAAGCCCTTCTTCCTTGAGACAGATGCATCGGACTTTGCTCTAGGGGCCATTCTTTCCCAATATGGAGATGATGGACAACTACATCCAGTTGCATATCATTCAAGGAAGTTTTCCCCTCCAGAAATTAATTATGAAATTCATGATAAAGAACTCCTTGCCATAGTAGACGCGTTTGATACCTGGCGTCACCATCTAGAAGGAGCAGCTCATAAAGTCATTGTATATTCAGATCACAAGAACCTAGAGTATTTTATGACCACCCGGATCCTCAATAGAAGGCAATCTCGATGGAGTAACTTTTTATCCAGATTCGACTTTGTCATCACATACCGTCCAGGACGTCATCAATGTCAGTCAGATGCCCTATCCAGAAGATCTTACCTTGCACCAAAGAAGGGTGAAGAGGCCTTTGATCAACAAGAGAGTGTATTACTCAAGCCCGAGCATCTCCAGTTAGCAGCTATCTCTTCAAGCCATCATGAAGATTCAGCCTTGAATCAGTTGATCCGTGAGAATCTACCACAGGATGAATTGTTTTGTAACGTTAAGCAGAAAGCTCAAGAAGGAAAATTCCAAGAAGTAAACGAATTTCAGGAAAAGGATGGTTTACTACTCTATAAGAACCTATTGTATGTCCCTCCAGGAAAGCCCAGGATCCAAGTACTTCAACAACGCCATGACAACCTTGCAGCAGGACATTTTGGAGTAAATAAAACAATAGAACTCATATCAAGGGACTTTTGGTGGCCTCAGATGTGGAAGGAAGTCAAAGAATACATTCGAACCTGTGATACTTGCAATAGATCTAAGGTACCCCGACATAAACCTCATGGCCTCTTGCAACCTCTACCTATTCCAGAAAGGCCATGGGCTTCATTGTCGATGGATTTCATCACAGATCTACCAAAGTCAGATAAGTATGATGCCATTCTTGTTATTGTGGATAGATTTACAAAGATGGCACACTTCATTCCAACTACCAAGGCAATCACAGGTGCAGCCACTGCCAGACTTTTTCTTAGGTACATATTTAGGCTTCATGGATTGCCTGATGACATTGTCAGTGATCGAGGTCCACAGTTCATATCCAGCTTTTGGAACAGTCTTTGCAAGCTCCTTGGTGTTCAAGTTAAACTATCTACAGCAAATCATCCACAGACTGATGGACAAACAGAACGAGTGAATCAAGTCCTGGAGCAATATCTCCGTTGCACTAGCAACTATCACCAAAATGACTGGTTTGAGTTGTTACCCTTTGCAGAGTTTGCCTATAACAATAGTGTTCATGCATCTACTAAGCAAACTCCCTTCTTTGCAAACTATGGACAACATCCAAGGATGGATATACAACTCTCAAATCATGTCAAGAACCCAGCTGCCAGAGACAAGGCCCAGTACCTGATGGACATTCACAAAGAACTGAAGGAAGAGATCCATAAAGCTCAACAACAATATAAGTACTATGCAGATCAACATCGTGTCCAGAATCCATCGTATCAAATTGGGGATAAAGTATGGTTACTCCGAAACAATTTACAAACTTCAAGGCCTTGTGCAAAGTTAGATCATCAAAAGTTTGGACCATTTACCATCTTGGCCAAGATTAATCCAGTCACCTTCAAACTCCAGTTACCGAGTACCATGAGAATACATCCAGTTTTCCATGTATCCATGTTGGAACCATATCAGATTTCACCATTGAGGGGGGAGAGACCTAGTCCTTCACCACCTATTGAGATTGATGATCATGAAGAATTTGAAGTCGAGCATGTCCTAGATTCCAGAATATCCCGGGGAAGATTGGAATACCTTATTCATTGGAAAGGGTATGACATCAGTGATCGTACTTGGGAACCTGCAGAAAACCTTCAGAGAGCACCAATCAAGGTTCGAGAATTCCATAAGAAAAATCCAACGAAGCCGAGACCAGATAACATGACCGCTCCTCGTGGAACTCGTCGCTTGAGGGGGAGGTGATGTCATGGACGAAGGAAACCATCCTGAACCTAAGATTCCATGTGAACCCTGTATCTCATGATTGGTTCAGAATTAGGAGAAACCAATGCTTCCATTGCGTCCGGAATGTGCCAAAACCCCAAGATCAACTGTCTATTCGCTGAATTCTGACATTGGGAGGTCTTGTTACAAATCGATGACATCATGATGACATCATCAGTTCGCAACCGCCTTGGGAACCGCCCTTGAAAACCTATATAAGGAGGGGTTGGCCACATTCATAATCAGTCTTGCCAATGCCAGTCTTGGGAGCTCAAGGAGTCGTGACCTCCAAGTAAGTACATTCAAGTTCCAGTTCAAGTTCTAGTCTTGTTTCTAGCTCTAGTCTTGTCTAGTCTTGTATTGTGGACATCCTTTCTTGTCCTATTGTAATCTCGTAGTACGAGATCCTTTCTAGTTATTTCTTGTATCCAGTTCATATCCCTGAGGGGATTTCTTGTAATCGAGATATCTTGTTTTCTACCTACGATCCCGGGTTGTGGGATCTCCTGTATCATCTCTAGTCGAGTTTTCCATACCTATTGGTCCCGGGTTGTGGGACATCTTGTATCGATCGTATATTCTTGTAGCATTTTCCCTTCGTGGGTATTCTTGTAATCAGAACTGTGTTTCCGAAATCTTGTCTTGTGTAGTCAGAGAGCACAATCTAGTGCTCCCCTGACACGTTTGACAGACAAAGCTATCAATGCATGTGCCTGGGCATCTCTGCCATCCCAACGAATCTGCTCTGCAGTAGGTGCAACAGAAACAGCAGCACGAACAGGAATCTGCGGAATATCATCTTCGACACCATCTTCATCAACTCCAACACCTGTATTTGCAGTACTTGTCGTTACAGGTGTAACAGGACGTCTTTCAACACCCTGCACAATGTTCCACAATCCTTTTGCAACCAGTACATGTCGCATCATATAAGCCCATAATGGGTAGTTGGTACCATCCAACTTATCCTCAACAGCCAACATACAGAATACATCACTACTTTCAGCCATGGCCGATGACTAAAATACCTTGATGCAGAAAATTGACTGTATCTCAAAAAGTTGAACAGAACTGCCCAAACGAGTTCTGCTAGACCTGTAGCAGACTTCGAGACGCCTAAACTGGCGAACAGAAACTGGAATATACCTTTGGCACAAAAGGATGAAATAGCCTGCACAAGCACTGCGATAGTGCGTTCGGAGGCCGAAACGAGCTCAGATCGCGATTTCGGCACCACAAAGCGAAGCAGTTTTGATCTCGGAAACACCCTGAGTATGCTCACCAAATTTTGTGCGAATCTGAGACTGCAAACGGAGGAGTGTCGACGGCGCCCTAGAAGAAGCAACGACCTGCTCTGATACCAATTGTTGGAGTTAGACGTCTGCGGAAGCACGCAGACAGCACAAGGAAGAAGAAGAAGCTTGGAGCACAACACACAAGACTGAATGTATTACTAGAGAATGTACAAAGATAAGTAGCCCATTAGGGCAATATGCGTATATACAAGCCGGGGGAAAAAAACCTCCTAAAGAGGGAAAAAAGTGCCCCAGTGGTCCTAGAGTGTTCACACACATCACTACCTAAATATATCAACAGTTTTCTCTGAGCTTGGTGCATCATTTTCAGTGATTTAACTTGGTAAAGTTAGCTCTATAAGTCTACTATATGCTCACAAATTTTCATGTCATTTGGATGTTGCAATCTTCAGTTATGTTCAGTTGAAGTCAACAGTGTCTGTGCATTTTCACTTCTCTGTCAGGTACCCGACTTTTTCACTCATCTTGTCAGAGGTGTTTCTCAGTGGTTACTTATCCAAATTCAGTGATTTAACGCTTTTTGGATTCAGCTTACTGTCTAGTATAGCCATACAAAATTTCATAATCATTGGATTCCTACATTTTGAGTTATGTTGATTTTGCTGCTCACTGGTCTATTTCTGTAGCAGCCCGTGAAAATCGGGATGATGTCATCACTTGTTAAAACTCATTCTCAGTGTGTGGTTCATTATTTTTTATGAGATTACTCTTGAAAGTTAGCTCTTTAAGTTGCCTAGACTTCCCCAAGAGGAATTGAGCTAATTGCTGCTGTGCTCAGAGAATTATGTAAAACACTGGACAGGTGTATGAACCAAGAATAGCAAGTTTTCACCTCTGAGCTAACTCCAACTTATCTATTTTGATCTATCTTTTTGAGAGTGATCTTCCAAGGTACATAGGGTGTCTAATACATCCATTGGCAAGCTAAAAGGGCCCACCATATACTCCTGGAGTTCATTTGGTTGGTGTAGATCAAGGATTTTGCAACATCTCTTCATCTTCAAGCACATACCTATCCATCTCTTCACAGGTCGGCCCAACCAATGAAAGATTGTGGATGTAAAGGGTAGTGGACTTGCAATTAATATCTATTGGAAAGCTTTCAAAGACTAACAAGAGAATGACTCAACATAGCTACATGCGAACATTTGAGTCATAAAAAATCGGTCTCATCTCATAAAAATTGTAGCTCTAGAGTGAGAGAGAGAAACTAGTAGTTTGAGAGTGTTGCTACCTTGGAAATGTAGATGACTAGGGCAATCAAGCCTTGTGAATGCACTAAGAGGAATATTCTCTGGTAGCATAAAACCAATCATGTATCATGTAATAGTTTTGTAATTTTTAGATGTAAACAATTCATTTGTGTGGAAGGACCTGATTTAGTGCACATGTGTACAAGTCAAACTCTTCAGATATTGCACATGTGTACAAGTCATTCCCATCATTCTGGCATCCTAATTCAGGTATTGTTCAATGAGAGCTCATTTCATTGGGAGTTGTACTCAACTGAATAGAAGCTCTTTTGAAATTTGTGTTTTTCTCCTCCTCATATCTTTTCCTGACTTGCCCTTCCATTGTGCCTTCTTGAGTGAGAGATGAATGTCCTCAATCCATAAATAGGTATGTAGGACTCATCCCAAATTATGAGAGGCTTTTTCTAGATACATACTTTTTCTATAGTTAAAAATGATGGTTGTCTCTAGATAGGAGTGTCCGATTGCAATGAATTTTGATTGGATCGAATGTTCTCGTGGAGCCACATGTAAGCATATGTTCTTCAATCCTTCTTTCTTTTAGATGGTTTTTAGCTCTTCATCAACTTGTTCATAGATTTATAAACTCATAACTGCACACGCTCCAGCTAGGTAGCTGCGAAATAAATCTTCCTTACAGAACTTGCGTCTACATCCCTTGTGAGGATGACTCCGATCGCGGATACAGTAACCGAGGTGCGGGAGAGCGTTCCGGAATATGAAGCTGGTTCGTATCAGAAAAGTTTGCGACAACAAGGTGATGCCCCACAGGAAACCTCGCTACAACAAGGTGGTGCCGCATTACCCGAAAGGCCGTCACGAGGTGCAGCAGTCTGGAGAGGTTCGAAGTTTCCCATATGGTTGGAGTATGTTCTGTACTTCACCGCCATCGTCATCATCGCAATAATCTTGTTTAAGAAACTGTTTTAGTCTCAGTCGTTAGTCTGCGGCAATATGGCTTGTTTAATAAACTGTTTTAGTCTCAGTCGTTAGTCTACGTATGGAGTGCAGGATCATGTCGCCAATGGCTTGCGCAGAACTTCCCTGCCGCTCACGGTGGTTACGTTCATGTGATCATATGATGAGTGCTGTACATTGTTGCCCCGAACATGCTGGTAGGTGATTTCTTTTCAGACTTTTGTAGGATTTACCATTTTAAGCAGTGAAGCAACGTTGAAGCAATACTTCTGAAAAAGTTTGATCCAAAGCTCCGATTCTATGAACATTTGTTCTCACATCTAAAACCACGTTTCGTAGATAAGATTTCCTGGTGGTGCTTCTTTCAGCTCTTAATGTAGTGTGTTTTCTGCCTGCACACTTCAATACATCTGCTCAAACATTTTCATGAGAAAGCCTTTCTTCACAAATGAATAAACGTTGTTCTTCTTTATAAATGAACGGTATAAGGGCGATCTTAGTTTGAAGTCCACAGAGAGAAAACAGGCCGAGGATTGAAGTCTCTAAGAAGAACAATGTGTATAGAAACTCTCTAAGAGGATTGAACTCTCTAAGAGGTTGTCCTTTCTGCTCAGCGTCAATGTCTGATTTACTTCAACGTGCTTGGATCTACCTAGCAGATTATTATTCAAAACAATAACTATTCAACGCCCATGTGTATAGAAGCGCAAAGTATATGATCTTCAAATTTGGAAAATGAGACTAATTTTTATCTGTTTCTTGTATATTATTTTCTGCTCTGTCCACTCATTAGCTTAAGTATTCCTGCCCATGTGATCGATAGATCTGTGGTACGTCATCCGCAGAAATTCTTTCTCTGTCCTGCACATAAATACATAAATACATAGATAGACAGTTATACATAAATACATACATTTTTGCATACATAGCTTAAAAGATAGACACATACATACATACATGCCATCTTCTTCTGAGTGCATGATTATCTTTTCCTTACAGAACTTGCGTCTACATGCCTTGTGAGGATGACTCCGATCGCGGATACAGTAACCGAGGTGCCGGAGAGCGTTCCGGAAAGTTTGCGACAACAAGGTGGTGCCGCATTACCCGAAAGGCCGTCACGAGGTGCAGCAGTCTGGAGATGTTCGAAGTTTCCCATATGGTTGGAGTATGTTCTGTACTTCACCGCCATCGTCATCATCGCAATAATCTTGTTCAATAAACTGTTTTAGTCTCAGTCGTTAGTCTGCGGCAATATGGCTGAATCTTTGCTCACGCAACTAGCCGTTTCTACGTATGGAGTGCAGGATCATGTCGCCAATGGCTAGCGCAGAACTTCCCTACCGCTCACGGTGGTTACGTTCATGTGATCATATGATGAGTGCTGTACATTGTTGCCCCGAACATGCTGGTAGGTGATTTCTTTTCAGACTTTTGTAGGATTTACCATTTTAAGCAGTGAAGCAACGTTGAAGCAATACTTCTGAAAAAGTTTGATCCAAAGCTCCGATTCTATGAACATTTGTTCTCACATCTAAAACCACATTTCGTAGATAAGATTTCCTGGTGGTGCTTCTTTCAGCTCTTAATGTATGTGTTTTCTGCCTGCACACTTCAATACATCTGCTCAAACATTTTCATGAGAAAGCCTTTCTTCACAAATGAATAAACGTTGTTCTTCTTTATAAATGAACGGCATAAGGGCGATCTTAGTTTGAAGTCCACAGAGAGAAAACAGGCCGAGGATTGAAGTCTCTAAGAAGAACAATGTGTATAGAAACTCTCTAAGAGGATTGAACTCTCTAAGAGGTTGTCCTTTCTGCTCAGCGTCAATGTCTGATTTACTTCAACATGCTTGGATCTCTTTACACAATTCCTGTTGCAGATTATTATTCAAAACAATAACTATTCAACGCCCATGCTCTGTCCTGCACGTTATTCGTGATTATATGTGTTTTTATATACTCGCGATTAAAAGATAGACACGTACATGCATACATACAATACATAAATAAAAGACAGTTAGATAGATAACTTTTTGCGTACATAAATACATAGATAGACAGTTATACATAAATACATACATTTTTGCATACATAGCTTAAAAGATAGACACATACATACATACATGCCATCTTCTTCTGAGTGCATGATTATCTTTTCCTCATGGATCACATAGAATTTCGCACAAGGAGAGCAAGGTGTACACTTTACATGATGTAGGAAAGAATAGATAAAATTTAGAAATTTTCAGACTCTCTCTTTCAGAAGAGTAACAAAGATCATTCCCAAGAGGTGAAGCAAGAATTTTGGTTGGTGAGCATCCTATAATGCACATGATTACTAGTCTCCTCATTTAGGACAAGGACCTTAAGACTTTAATTGTTTACAATGTTTGCAACATTTTCACTTGTTTAGAATGTTGGCGACATGTTGGTTCATGTGAAGTAACCAAGTTCCAATGAAGCGCTAGTTTTTCAAACATATCCAATATGCTAATTAGCATGATTTTTGTACCTATATGATAAATGGAATATTTTGTATGCTAACTAGCATACTCTATGTGCTCATTAGCACAATCAATATGCTAATCCATATGCGAAAAAGGAAACTCCAAATGCTCACTAGCACATTAAATATGTTAATTAGCATACGATATTAATTAAATAGCATAGTCAATAAGCTAATTAGCACAATACCTATAGGAAAAACACATTTCGTATGATAATTAGCATAATCTGTTTGCTAATTAGCACATTTAGTATGTTAATTAGCATAGTCTATATGCAAATTTGTATAGCCAATATGTTGACTAGCACAATGTGTACGCTAATAAGGATAATGTATATGCTAATCAGTAGTGTTTGTATGCTAATTAGCATAGTCACTATCTCAATTTTCAATGTGGTTATTAGTTAGATTTGCTAAGAGAATGTGCATTAGCATAAAGAGCATACTAACTAGCACCTTCCTAATGTTACTACTAGCATATCCACTATCCTAACTTTTAGTGTGCTTATTAACTAGATTTTATTGTTAACATACTCGATATGTGGTCTGATAAACATTCTATCGAGATCGTCTTTAATATCAACTTCTCTTTTCCTTGGAGGCTTAGCTCTTTTAGAAGTTTAGAGAGATAAATCTAGATAGCACAATTGGAGTAAGAGAGTTTGAGCTATTGAAACCTTCTTTGTTAAATTAATGAGGGAAAAATATATTTTTTGCTAATCACATACTATTCGAAAGTTGCGACCACTATCAAAACCATCCATTTCCTTATATCCAATGCCAAGATGCATGATACCTCTTTTTCTTAGTATATCCTAATGTTGAATTGCAATTGATTATGGCTACGCAAGGAGGCTTTTCATTCACTTTGGAAATGGTTCTGGTTAGATGGTGTAGCCTCAGATCTCAATGCTATGAGACCACTTTTATTTTGTTGCAAGATATGCACGACTTACATGAATGGAGATGGGCTCATTCTTTTTTGGAATAGGCCATCCTAAAGGAGAGCAAGATGGTTTAACTGGATGGATTCAGAAAACCTTGAGATGGAAAATTTTGAAACCAAATGGAACCTTTCTTGTAGTGCAAAGTGAAGACGGTTTGTTATTGCAAGGTCAATCTCTCTAGGGGAGAAAGTGCTACCTATCTTTCAAAGGAGAGGGAATGCAAAAGTATATTTTTGGAGGTTAAGGCATGGAACAATGTTAGCGAGTACAAATAGAATTGTGAACCTATTGGAAATTCTCTCATGGTGCATGTTGTTCATGTCACAACCCACAAGATGGAAATGCACTTGAAACTAGGCAATTAGCATGCTTTAGTGACCCATACACTCAATCTAACAAGAATACTTGCATGAAACCGTGGCCTTATCATCTTCTGCTACCATTTTCTAATGAGAAGAACCATATGTTGATTGTTCCTCATATGATACAAATACGAATGTCTATGACGGTGTCACATATGAAGATCATCATGATGCGTTAAGTGTTTCTTTGAGTATTCATGACACCTTTGTAGTGACCCTGAACATTGGAGTCAATGTTTAGGATATAGACTTTTGCTTTGCCAAGTGCATACACACAAAGGAATACTCCAATGGGGAAATGCTATTGATTAGGGTTCTTGTGTTGTGTTGGGATTGTATTATACCAAAGTAGATACATGCACATTTGTGTTAGATGATACACATGTCCCTATCCATATATTGTCATATCTTGTGTGCTACAAAAAAAACCTATCAAACATGTTTACAACTATGGAAAGATGTATTAAATTTCTTACAATAGCATGCCTTCTGGCATTTTACTGTTGACAATCATCATGTATTTTGCATGGAAAAGGCCAATTTTCTTGTAAATTTAAATAGTCATTTTTTTTAGACTTCTTATCAAAAAGCATTATGGTGATGTTTTTGCACCTTACCATACATGCTTGAATATTCCTATTAAATTACATTTTGAGCTTGGTAATGTATATCATTTTCTATTTATATACATGTTACCTACTAAAAACTAAAGCCTGAGAATGCAAAAGTGCATAAAGACACCATGAAATAGAGAACATGTGAAGGAGAATAGACCAAAAAGTAAGGCATGTGAAACACTAGTAAAGAATTAATTTTTAATGGTGAAGTTATGTTAGTATTAAATTTTATATAAAGGTACATACTGAAAGAGAGACTCTCTCCAATCAAAAGGGCTTATTAACAGATCTTATTAATAGGATGCTTACATGAACGTGTTGATGGTTGTGAGCACTGGCATATCCTTCATCCTACAACATTCAATATCCTCATTCTCATGGCATTCAACTTCTACATCTTCCTCCATCCTACATGAATATGTTGATGGTTTTTGCAAGCCTATTGAAAAGCCCTTTTTGTAGCCTTGGCAACTTCAATTCTTTCTTTTTCTATCTCTTGTTTGATGAGTTCATCATTGAAGGCATCCTTAGCAAAATTGAGCCTATATGATTTAGTGTATTCTTTGTTATTCTTTGATTGCAAGTAGAGGATATTCCATTTGTAAATGTTTTGGTCAAGAATCTCTCTCATTCATCTTCATTTTGTCATGAAACTTTGCTAAGAGTAGCTAGGTGCCTTCCATATTGTAGAACTTGTGTTCGCTATCATCAACTATTAATTTTTGTGTTTATTAATCATTTCACATTTTCTCGAGAATAAAGCAACATTTTTATAAAGAATGGATATGTTCATCATTATGAAATAATGCTTGATCTTGAGAGAAAATTCTCGCAATGCAACCCATCCTCATTCTAAGAAGATTTCCCACTATTTTTTCTACCTTCATTTGTATGCTTGTGTTACAAATAAAATGATGGAAAAGCTTGATGCAAAATTCTAGAAAATCATAGCTATCCAGACATACATATAGTTTTCATTTGAAAGCATTTGAAACCTTGTGCATATGTTGGGGAGGCTTTCCCATATGGAGGATCAATTACCTTCAAGAGAAGCCCATTCATGTCAAGAATGAGTGCCTTTTATCGTCTGCAAGTTGTTTTGTTATGGAGATCATTGACATTGATGGCATCCACTTCTATCCAAGTTGAATCACCTTACCAATTTAGTTGATACAAGTAATGCTTCCATAAAGCCTTTTCACTTTGGCCAATATATTTTCCGACTATCTACTTCTTTCATGCCTTCTTTTTTGGATCTCTCCTTCTTTGAGAACGAATCTTGTTAGCCAACAAAACTCTTGCACCCCTACATTCGCAAAGATTCACATGTTTAAATGTGGGCCCTATGAAAAATACCGAGTCTATTGAACAAACATAATGCATTAAAACACATGTTCAAGTGTAGGCACTCTAAAAGAAAAGAAGAACATTAGTGCAAGAGGAAAAACATTCATAATATACTTATTAGATTAAAGTTCATGCCAAATAGCTCGAGGATTGTCATTATGCTAATTAGTTTTTTTTGGACTAACAATTTGGATAATATATTTTTTTATGATCATAGTGGTTTTCTAGGCTAATTAGCATAGTTTAATGTGCTATTTAGTAGAGTCAATATACTAATTAGCACAGTCTAATCATTCTCATTGGCATAGTGAATGTGCTAATTAGCCAGCATGATGAATTTGCTAAATAGCATATTTATTGTGCTAATTAGTAGTGGAGGTACTAATTAGCATAATGATTAAAATAATTCGACCATATGAATTGTCATTATTAATATTCTATCTTTACTTAGATATTTGGTAGATAAATATTCTCTTGTTATTGGCATATTTGATTGCTTATATGCTAATTAGCATGGTAAATGTGCTAATTAACATACTTATGGTGCTAATTAGCATAACTAATGTGTTAATTAGATTAGTAAGTGTGCTAAATGAATATATCCACTATATTGGTTAGCACAATCACCATACTTATTAGCACATTCACTATGCTAATTAGCACAAGAACTTCATAACTAGCACATCTACCATGTTAATTAGCATAATAACTATGCTAATTACCATAATAACTATGCTAAATAGCACATTCACTATGCTAATTATCATAATAACTATGGTAATTAGCACAATAACTTATCAAAAATTCCTATAAGGAAACAATGCTTATCAATTAGATATGTTCATAAGGATAGATTTGATAATTAGCATAGTCACAATAGCATACTAGTTAGCATAGGTGAATGTGCTAGTTGCTATAGTCACTATACTTGTTATGGTGTTTAGCACATTCACTATTCTAATAAGCACAATAACTACTCTAATTAGCAAATTCATTCGGCTAATTAGCATAATATCCATGCAAACTCGCATAATATCTATGTCAAGTAGCACAATAGCTATGCTAAATAGCACATTCACTATGCAAATTAGCATAATTGCCATGATAATGATCACATTCATTATGCTAATAAGCAGCTAATAAGAAAAATAAGCATTCTAAATAGCACTTCACCATGCTAGGTAGCACAATAAGTATGCTTCAAAGCATCGACGATTGCATACAACTCCTTCTCATAAAGAGAGTAATTTTTATAAGTCGATTCAGCTTTTTTCCCTCAAAAGCCACTAATCCACCATGCTAAACTAGAACCACTTCTATAACTGAATCAGTCATGTCTATCTCAACCACAAAGGGTTTATTGAGATCTTCTATATATAAAAGTGGAGTTGTAGGAATTCATACCTTCAATTTTTAAATATTTTCCTTCTATTCATCTCCCCAATCAAAGGTTTTCCCGTTTCCTATTGTTTTGTCATCGGGAATAGAATTTGGGCATAGTTCTTGATGAATTTTTGATAGAACTTGAGAAGAAAAGAAATATTTGAAGCTCTTCTAGGTTCTTACAATGTGGCTTAATAGCCCAAACTTTATCATGACTTTATATAAACTAGAAAGTGTCTCTTTACATATAAATGAGAAACTTAGAGATGAAAAGTGTCTTTTATTAGGAACGTTTCTTAAAAATTAGAAAGTGTCTCTCTATATATAAATGAGAAACTTAGAGATGAATCTATTGAAGCAACGTAGAGGAAATAGTTATGAAAAAGTGTGACCCAAAGTTCTGATTCTATGAACATTTGTTTTCGCATCTAAGACCACATTCCATAGAAACGATTAAACATCGTGTTTCTGGTGCTTCTTTCAATTGTGTTAATGTGTGTATTTTATGCCACACTTCAATACATCTACTCAAACATTCTCCACGAGGTGATTATGTGTCAAGCCTCACAATTGGAGCTTGCACAAGTTCCATAACTTTCCAGAGTTACACGAGTGGGGTGCCTTGAGCTCATACAAGACATTCTACTTTTGCAGAAAAAGTCTAGATTGCATCCTTTTTTCTTTCTTGGTCATCCTCCTAAAGGTTAGTGGTTTAAGGCCTTTCAAGAGGGGAGCCTTCCTAGAGGTTTCTCCCTTATTTATGCTAGGTTGAAGAGTCTCCTTCCTGGCCATCTCATGTCTAAGATGAGTAGAAGTTTCTCTTTCCTTCCTAGTTAGGAAAGAGCTAACTTGTGTCTCCAAAGAGACCACTTATGACTTTAATTCTTCTATTATAGAGGTCACACTAGCAATAACCATCTCTATCCTATAGTTTTGTTCCTTGAGCTTATCGAATTGTTTGTGTGTAACAAACTCATTATAGCGATCAATATATTGGTTTAAGGTCTTTCAAGAGGGGAGCCTTCCTAGAGCTTTCTCCCTTATTTATGCTAGGTTGGAGAGTCTCCTCCTAGCCATCTCATGTCTAAGATGAGTAGAAGTTTCTCTTTCCTTCCTAGTTAGGAAAGACCTAACTGTGTGACCCAAAGTTCTGATTCTATGAACATTTGTTTTCGCATCTAAGACCACATTCCATAGAAACGATTAAACATCGTGTTTCTGGTGCTTCTTTTAGTTGTTAATGTGTGTATTTTATGCCACACTTCAATACATCTACTCAAACATTTTCCACGAGGTGATTATGTGTCAAGCCTCACAATTGGAGCTTGCACAAGTTCCATAACTTTCCAGAGTTACACGAGTGGGGTGCCTTGAGCTCATACAAGACATTCTACTTTTGCAGAAAAAGTCTAGATTGCATCCTTTTTTCTTTCTTGGTCATCCTCCTGAAGGTTAGTGGTTTAAGGCCTTTCAAGAGGGGAGCCTTCCTAGAGGTTTCTCCCTTATTTATGCTAGGTTGAAGAGTCTCTTCCTGGCCATCTCATGTCTAAGATGAGTAGAAGTTTCTCTTTCCTTCCTAGTTAGGAAAGAGCTAACTTGTGTCTCCAAAGAGACCACTTATGACTTCAATTCTTCTATTATAGAGGTCACACTAGCAATGACCATCTCTATCCTATAGTTTTGTTCCTTGAGCTTATCGAATTGTTTGTGTGTAACAAACTCATTATAGCGATCAATATATTGGTTTAAGGTCTTTCAAGAGGGGAGCCTTCCTAGAGCTTTCTCCCTTATTTATGCTAGGTTGGAGAGTCTCCTCCTAGCCATCTCATGTCTAAGATGAGTAGAAGTTTCTCTTTCCTTCCTAGTTAGGAAAGACCTAACTGTGTGACCCAAAGTTCTGATTCTATGAACATTTGTTTTCGCATCTAAGACCACATTCCATAGAAACGATTAAACATCGTGTTTTTGGTGCTTCTTTCAGTTGTTAATGTGTGTATTTTATGCCACACTTCAATACATCTACTCAAACATTCTCCACGAGGTGATTATGTGTCAAGCCTCACAATTGGAGCTTGCACAAGTTCCATAACTTTCCAGAGTTACACGAGTGGGGTGCCTTGAGCTCATACAAGACATTCTACTTTTGTAGAAAAAGTCTAGATTGCATCCTTTTTTCTTTCTTGGTCATCCTCCTGAAGGTTAGTGGTTTAAGGCCTTTCAAGAGGGGAGCCTTCCTAGAGGTTTCTCCCTTATTTATGCTAGGTTGGAGAGTCTCCTTCCTAGCCATCTCATGTCTAAGATGAGTAGAAGTTTCTCTTTCCTTCCTAGTTAGGAAAGAGCTAACTTGTGTCTCCAAAGAGACCACTTATGACTTCAACTCTTCTATTATAGAGGTCACACTAGCAATGACCATCTCTATCCTATAGTTTTGTTCCTTGAGCTTATCAAATTGTTTGTATGTAAAAAACTCATTATAGCGATCAATATATTGGTTTAAGGTCTTTCAAGAGGGGAGCCTTCCTAGAGCTTTCTCCCTTATTTATGCTAGGTTGGAGAGTCTCCTCCTAGCCATCTCATGTCTAAGATGAGTAGAAGTTTCTCTTTCCTTCCTAGTTAGGAAAGACCTAACTGTGTGACCCAAAGATCTCATTCTATGAACATTTGTTTTCGCATCTAAGACCACATTCCATAGAAACGATTAAACATCGTGTTTCTGGTGCTTCTTTCAGTTGTTAATGTGTGTATTTTATGCCACACTTCAATACATCTACTCAAACATTCTCCACTAGGTGATTATGTGTCAAGCCTCACAATTGGAGCTTGCACAAGTTCCATAACTTTCCAGAGTTACACGAGTGGGGTGCCTTGAGCTCATACAAGACATTCTACTTTTGTAGAAAAAGTCTAGATTGCATCCTTTTTTCTTTCTTGGTCATCCTCCTGAAGGTTAGTGGTTTAAGGCCTTTCAAGAGGGGAGCCTTCCTAGAGGTTTCTCCCTTATTTATGCTAGGTTGGAGAGTCTCCTTCCTGGCCATCTCATGTCTAAGATGAGTAGAAGTTTCTCTTTCCTTCCTAGTTAGGAAAGAGCTAACTTGTGTCTCCAAAGAGACCACTTATGACTTCAATTCTTCTATTATAGAGGTCACGGTAGCAATGACCATCTCTATCCTATAGTTTTGTTCCTTGAGCTTATCGAATTGTTTGTGTGTAACAAACTCATTATAGCGATCACTATATTGGTTTAAGGTCTTTCAAGAGGGGAGCCTTCCTAGAGCTTTCTCCCTTATTTATGCTAGGTTGGAGAGTCTCCTCCTAGCCATCTCATGTCTAAGATGAGTAGAAGTTTCTCTTTCCTTCCTAGTTAGGAAAGAGCTAACTTGTGTCTCCAAAGAGACCACCTATGACTTCAATTCTTCTATTATAGAGGTCACGCTAGCAATGATCATCTCTATCCTATAGTTTTGTTCCTTGAGCTTATCGAACTGTTTGTAACAAAGTCATTATAGAGATCAATGTATTGGTCATCTTTTTCTTGTTCGGACTCTGCCATGTTTTCATCATATACCTTTAAAGTTTGGACTTTACGCGGGGAAGTGCATTCTAATTACACTTGATCTTCAGTTTCCATGTTTATCCACCTCCCCAAATGTAAAATCTAAGGAGATAAATGAGGATGGAAATCTACTTTATAACAAAATAGAGAGAAATATCACAAGAGAATTTCCATGATGATCTCGAAGCTATCCAAAGCAATTTTCAAGTGATCCTTGAAGTAATAAGGCTGTGATTTGAAGTTCTTGCCATAGCCAAAATAAAATTTTCATTGGACATGTTTACATTATTGTATCAATAATTGAAATATCTTATGAATTTGGAGAATCAATTGTAAAGATTGAATCATGCCTTTCTCGATTCCATGATCTACAAAGCAAATTATACACCAGGTCTTATTTGAATATGAGTATAGTCTTAGTAGACAATTTCTTTTACATGCAACAACCGTAACCCTTGACCATGAAAGCGTTCACATTTGATGTATGTTGCAAGCGGCTGTAATCAAAAAAATTCAAAGTGAGACGTTTTGCTTTTTGCACTCCTATAATTGTGAAAAGCTGTGATACTTCTAGAAAAACTGTGAATACTCTTTTTGTCTACATTTTTCATGTTTTTTGCAATTAATTCATTATAAGAATATCAGAAATTTTGCAATACATGATTTCTGTATGTATGTACGTGAGCATTGTTAATTAGCACATTTCATGAGTATCTCTTTCTATCACTTGCATAACGCATTATAGAATATTCCCATGATTTCAAAAGTATGTGTTGTAGTGACAACTGTCCGTATCATAACGCATTATAATATATATATATATATATATATATATATATATATATATATATATATATATATATATATATATATATATATATATATATATGTGTGTGTGTGTGTGTGTGTGTGTGTGTCTGATATGTCTTTTCTATCTCCATTCTTGATCTCTCTCTTCCTACAAGGTTGGCAAAACTCACTTCAGATCTCTCTTTAGCTCTGTCTCTTTGGGTTCCATGATCTTGGGATGATCTTGCTCCTTGGAGGCTGTGGGAAACATTCAATCTTGGCGGAGGGAAGATTGGTTCACCGTTATAGGTATCGGCATGCCTACCCTACTCCATAACTAGGAACATCCTCTCTAAAGTGTTATCTAGATAGAGAGCCTTACTTGGTTTCTCTAGGTCCTTAAACTCATAAATGGTGGGTGATCCAACTTTGTTAGGTTGGTCAGGTTTAAACCTCCAAAATTCCTCATTAGTCCTCCTATTTAGGAATAACTCTATGCTCTTATCATCTTGGGGGATCCACTCTGGGGTGATCACTCTGGTCAAGATGGATTTACCTCTAGGTGTCCTAGGTTCTCATCCTAGGGTTCCTTGCTCTGGGTCTTCCATTTGCATCTTAGAAATGATAATTCCGAACTCATATGTCTTGTCGGGTAAGCTTGCGACCATGTACATGGTTCCCTTTTTATCAATGTATGAGCCTTCTTCAAACTTGACCACAGGGAGTTCAAATCCCACGGACTGATCCATCAAAGAAAGTTGGAGAAGCTTGGAGAGGCTTGGAATGTTGAGTTTTCAATTGGTGAAGTTGGTCTAGCAAATCAGCATAAGACCAGCCCTAGCACTTTGTATATGTAAATTAGACCTTATAATCTTGTGGCTAGTGCAATAAAACCAAATAGGTACTTTGGAGCATCAACAAGAATAAGTTGATGCAAAACAGATAACTTGCACCTTGACTAACTCACAAAAATCTTTTCAAAATGGATAGAAGTTGTGACTTCAAATACTTAGAGCAGCCTTCACAGTAACAATTGGAAAATTTCCTCTTAAGGGAGTGTCATACATAGGGTTTTCTCGCTGAAATGCATAAAAACCCTAACTTGTATGAACTAGACAAGGATTAATCACCTTCAAACTGAACTGGTGTCATCCCAATTTTTCAAGGATGTGTAAAGAATGACCCGCAGAGTGAAAAACTTGAATTTCTCTAAAACTAATGACCCAAATGACTTGAAACTTTGTAAAATAAACGAGATAGTAGTACCTTTTCAATGAGTGCTTAAACACTAGATTTGGAGTTGTGTAGAGAGAGCAGTAATCTCTGCAAGTTGACTCAGTCTGAGGAAGGAGCAGAGAACAGAAATGGCACCAAGCAATCACCCAAGAGTATATGTATTGCTTCAAATCATCAACCTCCTTAATGTACAAATGATTTGGAGTCTCTACATATACTCTTGAGGATATAGCCATGCCTTTTCTTCATGGATTTGAATTCAAAATTAGGTAGCTTTGTTAGTTTTCATTGATTGGAATCTTTTCCTACAATCTAAGAAAAGGGAAAGCTGAAATCAAATCTACCTTTTGATTGATTGATTGAGAATCAATCCCGACCATTTCTAAGTCATAGATTTTAGGCCTTACTCTTTCCTTTTACAAAGCTAAATACTTTGGAAGTTACATAAGAAGGTGATCCTATGATCAAACTCTGAATACAATAAATGAATGTAAATAAAACTCTACAAGGAGTATATGTGGCATCATTTAAATGATAGTTCTGATGTAGGTCATATCCACCTTAAACATAACGAAAGACTGTTGTTCCAACAACTCCCCCTCAAGGTAAAGTATGCTTGAGTCTTCATTCTTTGATAGGTTGAATACTTGCCATAGCTTTGAATCTACAAAGCTTTATCCCATCGAGTGCGTTTGTCAGCATGTGTGCTATTTGCTCCTCACTAGGAACAAATGAAATGTCAATTTCCCTTGCCATAAGCTTCTCTCTTACAAAGTGGTAATGGACTTCCTTGTGCTTTTTCCTTGCATGAAATATTGGATTTGCAATTAGATGCATGGAACTTACATTATCGCCAAGTAAGTGAGGTTTGGAACTTACAACTCCCAAATCTGAGTACAACTCCTTCAACCATATTTCTTCTTGAGTTGCAATAGCCAGACCTCTATATTTTGAATCAGTTGAAGATACAGCAGATGTTGGTTGCTTCTTGGAACTCCATGATACTAATTTTGAACCTACAAATGCTAAGTATCCAAAGGTACTTTTTCTATCATCCTTTGCTCCTGCCAATCTAGATCTGAATAGATTTTGATATCCAAATCTGAAGAGTACGGATAATAGATACCTTAATTAAGTGTCCCTTTGAGATACTTGAGTACTCTCTTTGCAGCATCCATGCGTGGCCTTCTAGGTGAGTGCATGAGCTAATTAACCACTCCCACACTATGTGATATGTCTAGTCTTGTGTGAGTAGCATATATCAAGCTGCCAACTAATCTTTGATACTCTTTAGGATCATCAATCTTTTTACCTTCATAAACACTTAGTTTATGGTTCAATTCCAAAGGTGTAGCTTTGTGTTCTCCATTTTGAACTTCACAAGTAGGTCTTCAATGTGTCTTCTTTAATTTAGATACATCCCTTCATCTGTACAAATTACTTGCATACCTAGGAAATATGTGAGCTCACCTAAGTCACTCATTTTGAACTCCTCTTGCATGTGTCTCTTGATGCTTTGAATGCCATTTAGATCATCACATGCCACAATAATATCATCTACATATATATAGATAGATAACCTCATTGTGATCCCTTTTGATGAATAGAGAAGGATCTGAGCTGCTAGGAATGAACTCTTGATCTTAAAGGTATGTAACCAACTTATAATTCCAAGCTCTAGGAGTTTATTTTAATCTATACAATACTTTCTTAAGTCTACAAACATACAATGTAAGATTAAGGTTTTCAAAATCTAGTGGTTGTGACATGTATACATCTTTATTTATCCAAACATTTACAAATGCATTTTTCACATCAAGTTGGAGGAGTTTTCAATTTCTGGCAGCAGCTACACTTATTAATGTTCTGATTGTAGTCATCTTTGCAACTGGTGAGAATGTTTTCTCATAGTCTATACCATGAGTTTGTGAGCATCCTTTGGCACCTAATCCCACCTTGTACCTACAAACTGGTCCATCTAAGTTTCTTTTAACTTTATATACTCATCTGCAACAAATTACCTTTTGATTGGTTGACATTGGAACCGAATCCCAAGTTTCCATCTCCTTCAACATATCTATTTCTTCTTTCATGGCCTTTTCCCAATTAGGGTTTTCCTTTGCCTCTTCATATGTTGAGGGTTCCCCTAAAATTGAGTCCTTTGCCAAGTAGATTGAATGCTTTGTAACAAATTTGGAATCATATCCATACCTTTCTGGTTGTCTTTTCTCCCTTGTTGACCTTCTAGGTGCTTTCTTGGAGCATTGTCCACACTCCTGCATCTTTGATTTTCCTCCTAACTTCCATAGATTGTAATTCTTTCTCCTTTTCATCTTGCTCATCATCTCTATCACTTTTTGGATCCTGGAACTATGTGTCGTGCTTGTTTTGTAATTGATGAGAATGAAAATCAAGATCATATGGTAGAGTTACCTTTTGTTTGTCTTCATCATACCAAGATTGTGTTCTTCAAACACAACATCTCTACTGTAGTGAATTGCTTGGTTGAAGGATTATAGGGCATGTACCCATATCAGTTATATCATACCCAGTAGACATTGCCTTTGTTGCCCTTTCATCTAGCTTACCTCTTATTTATGATGGTACATGAACATAAGCTAAACAACCAAACACCTTGCAATGTCCAAGATTAGGTTTTCTTACATACCATGCTTCATAAGAAGTCATAGCTTGAAGTGACTTGGATGGTAGTCTATTGAAAAGGTACACAACAATCGAAATAGCCTTTCCCCATAGATAATGTGGCAAGCTTGTTCTAGCTAATCCAAGCAATGTCTTGTTTCTTCTCTCTACAATTCCATTCAATTGATGAGAGTACCTGGTAGTCACTTCCCTTTTGATACCTTTATCTTGCAAGAAGTCATCAAACTCTTTGGAGAAGTATTATCCCCCTCCATCAGATCTGAGCTTCTTGAGTGATCTATCCACATGGTTCTCCACATGTGCTAGATACTTTTTGAAGCAATCAAAAACTTCATTCTTACTCTTCATAAAGTACAAAATAGTCCATCTACTATGGTCATCAATAAATGAGACATAATACCTTGATTCTACCAATGAAGGTTCTTGCCTTGGTGCCCATACATCTGTATCTACTAATTCCAATAAGTTGTCATGGATGTAGCCTTTGTGGTTGAATGGTTGTTTTTGTGCCTTCCCAAACTGACATGCATCACATCTCTTGATCATGTGTTGCTTTGATATGTTTAGTAGTCCAAGAACACTTTGATCCTTGCATACATCCTTTAATGTTCTTTGATTCACATGAGCTAGCCTCTTATGCCACACTTCAAGCTCACTTAGGTTTTGAGACCCAAAGTTGAATAGAGCTATATTTTTTTATTTCTCCTACTTCAAAAGTAAAGAGCCTACCATGCTTCTCAACTCTACCTATCTTCGTGAAGCCTTGACATGGATCTTCCACAAACTCTCCATGTTGGGTGAACCTAACTTGCAAGCCTTTCTCAACTACTTGGCCTACGCTTATTAGGTTTTTTGTAATAGGAGGAACATAGAGTACCTTGCTAATAATATTTGTCTTGTCATTGAAAGCTTTGACATTACCAATCTTCTCCACACTATGCTTTGTGTCATCCCCTATTTGTACTTCATGTCTATGTTTTGGACATTCCAACTCAGATAAGAGAGCTATGTTGCCTTCCACATTATTTGAGCATCTTGAATCTATGTAGAATAAACGATCATCTTCTTTACGTTTCTTGTGGATTAAATTCAACAAGAGCAATGAGTCTTCATGTTGTTGGTCTTCATAATAATTGTTGTAATCCATTCTGTTATGGTCTCTATTGTTATTGTTAAATTTGTGTCCACCTCTGCCTCTTGTTGCCATATCTACCTCTTCCACTTGTTTTCAAGGGCTGCCTATTGTTGTGGATCTTCATAATAATTGTTGTAATCCATTCTGTTATGGTCTCTATTGTTATTTTTGAAGTTGTGTCCACCTCTATCTCTTGTTGCCATATCCACCTCTTCCACTTTCCATTGAACCAACAATTCTAAAAGGTGTGATTGGTCTTATCATAGGTGGCATAAGGTTGAACATTCTTGCCTTTGGTCTTGTCATGCTTTGTTCCTTTCTTCTTCCCTTTCCATTTGCTCTTGCTTGCAAAGTTGGTTTGGTCTCCTCTTCACCTTCTTCCTTCTTCTTGCCTTTCATCTTCTTTTCTTTCTTATCTTCATATAGAGAACTAGTTGAATTACCATGATAGGATTTACCTTCCTTTATGCTATTATTGGCCTCTTGATTGAACAATTGTCCATGAAGTCTAAATTTTGCACATCCATGATGAGATCATAGGTTGTGGTGAAAGATTACCATTGCTTGTCACCTCTAATCCCATTGAGAATTTGTCTCATGATGGTCTTTTCTTCAATCAGCTCTCCAATGGATGTCGATTGATCAACAACCTCCTTAACCTTTGTAAAAAACTCTATGATGGTTTGTTTGGGAGCCTTCTTCATTTGTTTGAATGCATTCTAAAGATGGTACTTGCTTTTGTACTAGCAGAAAAAAAGTCTCTAGGGCACCCCATCTCTCTTCATATGTCTTGCATCCTCTAATATGTGATAACAGAAAATCAGATATAGAGTTGAGTATGTATGACTTTGCTTGAGGATCCCTTGCACACCAAAGTGTGACCCTATCTGTTTCCTCTTAAGTAGGTCCTCCTTTGGATCTTGGAATAGGCATTGCTTCATCACCTGATACAATCCCATATAGATTTCTTCCTTGCAAATAAGCCTCCATTCTGATTCTTCCTATCATAGCTCAACCTTTGAATTGGATTCCCTAATCTTGAAGACCTCCTTTCATTTCCTTTTGAATATTGCTTCTTCAACTAGTTCAACTTTACCTTTGGTGTAATCACCTCTTCATACACTTCTTCACTTGCATTTGAATCACTATTATGGGTAGCACTTTCAACTTCAAATCTTCCATAACCTGATGTTGATGATGAGGAATCATTCCCTAGTCTCCCTTTCCATATTGACCTTTCTCCATGTGCTGTAGAAGCTTCTAGACCTGGCATTTGAGTGCTTGTTTGCTGAAATTCTTCTTGGATAGCACCTCCATCATCTTCATAATCTTCTTCAAGAATCTTCTCTTTCCCTTTGTCTCCAAACCATGGTTCTAGCTCATAAAATACCACATCTCATGAGACGCATAGCTCCTTTGTCACCAGATTGTAGCACCTATATCCCTTTTGCTCCTATGAATATCCGATGAAAATACATTTTTTTGACTTGGGCTCCAGTTTTGTCCTTAGTTCTTGAGGAATGTGAACATAACACACACATCCAAAAACTTTGAGATGTGTAAGGTCCGGTCTCCTACTAGAATAAACCTCCTCAAGAGTTAAATTATGCACTCCAGTTGTTGTGCACTTGTTCATCAAATAAACAGTTGTACTAGCTGCTTCAACGCAATATTTTAGTGGCACCTTCATCTCGTTGAGCATGCATCTTGCAACTTGTGTGATATGTCTATTTTTCCTTTCAACAATTCCATTTTGTGAGGCGTGTACCTACATGTAAATTGTTGTTTGATGCCCTCTGTATGTAGAAAATTTGAGATTTCTTTGGAGAGATATTCTACTCCTCCATCAAACCTCGAAGTCTTTATATACCGTCTTGTTTCCTTTTCTACATGTGCTTTAAATCTCTTGAACATAGGGAACACAGCTGATTTCTCTTTTATGTAGAACATCCATAATTTTCTTGGTTGATCATCAATAAAAGTGACAAAATATTTAAACCAGTAACTCATGGTTGTTGTGATGGTCCCCATACATCTGCGTGTATCAAATTGGGGACATTCTTTGCCACATAGTTGCTCTTCTTGAATGGTTGTCAAGTTTTCTTTCCTAGTTGGCATGCTTAACAGAAATCATGTAGTCCAACATCATTGAATCTTGGAAGAACTCTTAGCACTTCAGGGTTGCTCATGTCCTTGAGCTTGGGAATGTTGGTATGTCCAAACCTCTTGTGCCACAAATCGATTTCAGCAATATCTTGTTTCCAAACTGAATATACATCACCTTTCCATGTGGTTGTTGAATGTCCAAAGTGAACATTCTACCTTCTTTCCTTCCTTGAACAATGACCTTGAATCCTTCTTTTGGATTCTTTATAAAGCATCCTTTTTCATTCAAGATAACATGATATCCTTTTTCTACGATTTTTCCTATTGAAATCAAATTCTTTGCAATAGTAGCAACATGAAGAATATCAGTGAATACCTTCTTGTCTCCAAGCTTGATTTCCCCAACATGCTCAATTGTGTGTTGAGGTTCATCACTGGTCTTCAAACATCCTTTTCCACTTGGAGCTTGTAGATTTGTGAATAAATCTCCTTGGCATGTCATATGATTTTTGCAACTTGAATCTATAAACCATTTTTTGTCATCACTTCTCTTGCTGTTGTACTCATGCTTCACGACAAGCATGGTTTGCTTATCTCCTTCACTTGATGTACTGGCATAGTTATTTTGGATCCTTTGCTACCTCCATTTAGCCTTCCATTCTTTTTCCAATAATCATTTGCATAGTGTCCTACTTTACCGCAATGATAACATGTAATAACTTGAAGAGAATTGTATGAACCTCGACCTCTTCCTCTATTTCTTCCTCGACCTCTTCCTCTATTTCTTCCTTGACCTCTTCCATGTGCGTTGTCATTTGAGTTGTCCTTGTTACCCTTCGAGTTGTGTTGGTTGGAATTTGTGTTCTTATAGCTTCTTCCTTTTGCTCTCAAGCCTCCTCTTGGGTTCCTTCCTCCACCTCGACTTGCGTATAACATTTGGCTATGGTTATCCTTACCTTTGTTGTCTTCTCCTTGTTGAGCAGCCTCTTCAACCACAAGATTTGGTATAATCTCATCGAATGTTGGTAGAGGTTCTATATAAAGAATGTTTGTGATGAGGGGCTTCTACTTCGCTTCACTCCTCAAGCCGTTGAGGGTTGTTTGGATGATTTCTTCCTCTTCTATCTTTCATCCAACTCATGCTAGCTGATCTAGAAGCTCCTTGATCTTCAACATATATTCACTAATGCTTTGGTTTGAGCTTTTCTTCATGTTGTTGAGCTCATTATTGAGTTGCATCTTTGGAGACCTTGTTGAGGTAGCATACACCTTCTCCAATGCTTCCTAAACTTCCTTGGCTATCTCTAGGCTTTGCACATGACCAATCATAGTGTTAGAAATAACTTGTGAAATGAGGAACATCACCCTTCAATTCCACTCTTCCCAATCTGCAAATTGCCTCCTTTGTGTTGGAGTAATGTTGGGATCCTGAACGTCCACTTGTTGTGGATCATCTCTAGTAACTAGACACCATAAACCTTTACCTTTAAGGTAATTTTTCATTCTATACGTCCAAGACTAAAAATTATCTTTATCTAATTTCTTAGCTTGCGGTCCTAGAAACTTAGAATGAAAACTAGTACCGATTGGAGAACATAATGAGCTTGAGGATTTGTTCACTCAATCTAGACATTAATAGATTTCAAATGAGCTATCAACCACTCAATTTGAGGTAGGTTTGGTTTGGCAATTCGTTGCCTCAAAAGAGGCCACCTATCCACTCAGTTAAGCTAAAAATTGGTCTTCACTAAAAACTTCATAACTCATAGAGCATCTTGAATTTGAAATAACTCTTCTAGATATAGGAAGTGTGCAAGCAAGCTTTCCAATTAATATTTAAACTCTAAAAATGGATATATACATGGAGAGAGATGACTCTCACAATCAGGCTACCTAAAGATGGTGAACGACTAGACATAGTACCTAAGACTGTAGAAAATGAAATGATTGAAACCAAATGAACTACCAACAAGGGGGCTCAGCACCTTCTTCCCCTATACTTGAGTTTCCTCCCTTGCCTCTTTTGTAGCCAAGTGACCACAAGCTCTCATGATGACTTTGTGATCCCTTCTCCATAACTCCTCCACTCCTTTGAGCAACCACTCTTCTCGTTCCTTTGAGTTTTTGGATTGATTCTCTTTTGATTGATTCTCTTTTGGTCTCCACTACTTGCTGAAGTAAATGCTTCAATTTTTTATTTTTTATTTTTCTTCTATTTGAAGAATATCCTTTTTGCAAAATATATACGACCTTGCTTCTTTATTTTCTAACATTGAGCA
>CM035433.1:24246720-24339220 GCA_020310875.1 Ceratopteris richardii
AAGTAAAGTTCTGTGTATGAGACTCTCTTCATCATCTCCATGATTACCTACTGTGTGATGAGTTCAAAGATCAAGTTTTCCAAGCAACTCGATGTCTGGCATCGAATCTCTGCTGATAAGTCAAATTTTCATTTATCTATTTCATTGAGTGCTGAAGTGTTTGCAAATCATGACTTTGTTGGAGCAACTCAATGCCTGGCATCGAATTCCAGAAGATAAGTGATGTTCTAAGTATACCTGAAATCATCTATTGTTTTGGCATCTCAAAGGTCAAGGTTTTATGCATGAAGTCGATGCCTGGCATCGAATCCTTGCTGAAAAGTGGCTTAAAACACCCCAAGTCGATGCCCAACATCGAATTCTCATTGCAAGTCGATGCTAGGCATCGAATTCCATTTTTAGACAGGCGGTTTTTACTATAACAAGAAGATTTTCCAATTTTGGAAGATATACATAGTCATCTTGTTAAGGCCATAACTTGAGTTCTAGAGATCCGTTTCTTGCAAATAATAGCTTGTTGGAAAGCTCTTCTCTTCTACTTTTATCCAGAAAATGATTGTGGTAAATCATATTCGTGCTAAGAGAAATTAGAAAAATACTGAAGGTATGTTATTTTAGTGAGTGGAAAGTTCTGAAGAAGTAAAGTTCTTGGTTTTGCCTATCATTTCTCAAAGTTTGGAGTGGCAGTGAGTTAACGGTGACCATAGAGGCTATCTAGTGTCACAATATTTCATTTCTTGTGATGTTTCACACATCAACAAACATCTACAACTTTTGTTGGGGATCCTTGCATGGTAGAAATTGAGACTCGCTTAAAATAGTTTTTCTTCAAGGAGGTCTCATTTGTAGCATTCATATGAAGAAGATCTATGCTTGGACTCTGATTAGGATTGAAAGTTGGATTTTAGATGATCCTTGTTTGAACAAACAACGAGATCATTAGTTGGAAGAGAAATTTTCTTTGAAAGATCAGTATTTGAATGAAGAACTGGGTTTGGATGAGTATTTGAATCAGACTATTGAGCAAGATCCCTTTGGGGGTTATCATCTAGGTTACAACCAGACCCTAGCCTAGATTGAAACTGACATGCGATAGACGTGGATAGAAAGAGGAACCTCTTTATTGACTACAGAGTTGTAACTAGATAGATGAATATGTGAGATGCTAAGTAGATCAAGACACTTCTCAATCATTTAGTCTAGACCACTATAAAACTCAATGTGTATTGATTATGCATCATGCATGTGGTCAACTGTGGAAGGATCCACGTTGACATCCACTGTAGATTGGGATTGGAGGAAGAATAGAATATTGACTCCCTCTTTTGATGTTAAAGATTGGGCTCGTCTTACTTTCAACGAATGGTATACCTCCAACATTCTCACTTGTTCGAAGATCCATATTTTATGTAGCATCACAATTGGTTGTAATCGTCTCGATTGAGGTACAAGCAACTACTTAGTACAACAAAACCACCCAGATTAGTATTTTGGTAGACAACTAAAGAGTGAGAAAGAGCTAAATAGTTGATGGATGGATGCATTTTAGATAGGTATATACAGAATATAGATAGTTGGATGGATATTTTTCAAGATAGGTAGATAGCTAAATAAATTTTTAGCTATTGGATAGCTATTTAGATTCATAGGTAGATGTTGGAGTTCGAGGTCTACAAAAGCACGTGAATAGCACAAGGAAGAAGAACAAGCTTGGCGCACAATACACAATATTGAATGTATTACAACTAGAATGTAGAAAGATAAGTGACCCTTAGGGCTTTTGGTGTATGTACAAGTCGAGGGAAAAAACCTCCTAAAGAGGGAAAAAAGTGTCTCAACGGTCCTAGTGTGTTCATGCATCACTATCTAAATGTATCAATAGATCCCACCTAGGAGTGATGTGGTGAACAAGGAGCTGGCACTCAGGTATAAGGAAGTTCCAATTTATGTGGAATCAATCCACAAAAGGAAGAAATTCCAAAGCTTTGTGGAAATATTAAAACTTCTCGCTAGGTAGAGCCTTTGTGAAAAGGTTTGGAATGTTCTCCTATGTGGGCACATATGCCAAATTGATCTCTCTAGTAGAGAACCAGTCTCTAACATAATGATAGTGCACCTTAATGTGCTTAGTGGGAGCATGGATCAGAGGTTTCCTCGCAACTACCAATGCACTTTGACTATCAATGAAGATGGTGGTGGCAGAAGACTAACCGACACCCAAATCATCCATAAGGCATCTGAGCCACACACACTCAATAGTTGTTATGAAAGTTTCCCTATACTCTGCCTCAAAGCTAGAAGTGGCCAGAGTAGGCTACTTCTTGCTCAACCAAGATATGCATGAGCTACCAAAAATGAAGCAAAGACCACTAGTTGATACATGAGTGTCATAGGAACCAGCCTAGTCTGAGTCAGAAAAAGCGTGTAAATCTAGCGGTAGTGATCCCCCCTTGGGATAAAACAATCCAAGTAGCTGGGTATCACTCAAGTAGCAAAAGATGCACTTAACCAACTCCTGATGCTTGACACCTAGGAAATGCATAAGCCCGCTCATTTGTGAGATAGCAAACTGAATATCTAGCCGAGTAATGCATAAGTAAATCAAGCATCCAACAACTTGTAGCATCAAGTGCATCTCCAATATCATGAAGATGCAATCATAAACATGTCTTCATCAGAGTGGCAATAGGTTTGGAGTCTTCAAGGCAAAAATGTTGTAGTAATGTGTCAACATATTTTGTTTGACACAAAATTATTCTGCCATCAACTTGGGTAAACTGAATGCCAAAATAATGATGCAAATGCCCAAATATGACATCTCAAATGAGGCATGTAGATCAGCCTTAAAATCACTACTATGCTTCTCATGAGGACAAGTGAGTAGCATATCAAGAACATACACAACAATGATCAGAAGCACATCATTAGGAAGCTTAACATATAAGCTCCTCTCATTTGCAGTATTCTCAAAACCATGTGCAATCAGGTAGGCATGTGTTTTTCCATACCAAGCACATGGTGCTTGTTTCAAACCATACAATGCCTTTTTCGACCTACACAGTTGGTTTTCATGCCCTTTTTGCACAAAGACACGGGGCTGCAAAACAGACACTTCTATATGTCAATCACCATTCAAAAATGTATTTTTAATGTCCAACTGATGTACATTCCAACCATGATGAGCTGCAAGTGCAAAGATGCCATGAACAGTAGTCTTTTGGCATGTAGGTGCAAAGGTTTCATCAAAATCAATGCCTTTTTCCTGCACATAAATCTTTGCAACAAGACTAACATTATACTTATCAACCCTTCTGTCAGGCTTATGCTTCAACTTGAATACCCACTTAGTGCCAATGGCCTTCTTGCTAGGAGGCAATTCACGTAAAGACCAAGTACCAATTTTCATGATAGCATCATATTCTAATTGCATAGAAGCCATCCAATTTTCAGAATTTTGTACTTCATCAAATGAAATAGGCTCATGCTCATCACAAAGACTAGAGGTAGCCATAGCATAGCAATCTCATGCAAAAGAAGCACTATGAGAGCTTGAACGAGTATGCTATGATAGAGGTGCATCTAATTTCTATCATGCAAAGTCTGCACCAGCCATTTTGGCATAGTTTTTGCCTCCTCAATATCACCTCTCTCATCAACAGGTGCATCATGTAAATTTGCATAAAAAATGGAATGATCTGTTGCATGAAACCTATAAATGTTGAGAAGTTGCCTCATTAGGACCTGCACTAGACTATCCACCTATAAAAAGATGCAGCAAAGCGTCATGCATGTCTTTGGAGCTAACAAATGTCTCCTTCATACATGAAAGTAATGCTTGAATAGCATCTTCCACAAAAACAACATCACGGCTAACCAAAATGCATTTAGTCTATGGATGATACAAACGATAGCCTTTTCTTTTAGAACTATACCCAACAAAAATACATTTCATTGCTTTATTGTCCAATTTTCTACAATGTTGTTCGTGCACTACTGCATACGCCAAGCAACCAAAAACACGTGAGTGAGCAATAGATGGCTTGTGACCATGCGAAGCCTCATATGGAGTCATGGACTGCAATGCTTTAGTGGGATACTTGTTAAGTACATATGTTGCACACATAACAACCTCAAACTAGAAACTATGTGGTAAGGCATGACTCTTAACCATATACCTCACCATCTCCATGAGTGACATGTTATTCGATTTAGAAACTTCATTCTATTGAGGTGTAGATGGGACTGTACACTGATGTTTTATCCCACATTCAACCAGAAATGCATTAAATTCAGAAGACATAAATTCCCTCCCCCCCTTCATCAGAATGAAGGTGCCCATTTTACATATCAAATTTTTTTAAGCCAAAACCAGAAACTGTTTGAAGCACATAAACACTTCGGACTTTTCTTTCAAATGGAAAATTGTCAAATTATGAAAGTCAGGAAGTAAAGATATTTTCCAAAAGACGGTGTCACTATAGGACCACAAACATCACTATGAACAAAATGGAATTTTTGAGTAGCTTGAACTGAACCATATTTTGGGAATGAGCAACGCTAAATTTTGCGCAAAATATAGCCTTCACATACATGTTTACCAAGTGCCTCATGTTTAGGCAAAAAGGACACCATTTCAAATTTCTAAAGGCATAGAAAACTAGAAAAATTCACATGACCAAAGCATGCATGCCAAAGCTTTGCATCTGACATAGCCTGAGAATCATGTACTGCACATGCTGAATCATTCAGAGATTTCTCATAGTCTATGAGCTTATACAACCCATGATAAAAAATGCCAAAAGCAATAATGACATCACCACTTGATAGATCATGAATTGTACATCTATGATCAACAAATTTCACAACCAAGCCAATCTTGGTTAAAGCTAAAACTAATAACAGATTCTTCTTGATCCCTGGCACAAATAAAGCAACCAACAATCTAAAAGAACTACCATCAGTAGTAGTCAAAATGATCTTAGCGACTCCCATGATAGGATAAGAGGATATGTTGGTGCATGTGGCAGTATTCCTGTTGGGAAATATGGATGGACACCTCAAGAAATGAGTTGGTACTGCTAATCCCTGCATTGTACCTTCCCTCTTTCACTTGAAATTTGTGATGTAGGCCCCTTTAGCTTGCTAATGAAACTAAATAAGTGCCTTTGTACTTTGGAGATGATGCTTCAAACAATTATATGAAAACAGATAACTTTGCAACTAGTTTGTGACCAGAAAATTGCTATTTTGGTTTTGACACCAGCTAGCTATTATGCTCAGTACTCACACTACAATAGCAAGTAGGAAAATTCCTTTTGGATGAATCCAGGTAGCTTATAGAGCCAATGATTCCAAGTGAAATTGCTTAAAATGATAAACTACACGTTGAGCAATCCATTTAGCATTTGAAGCCTTACTCCCAACTTTTTATGAGATGTGGACAGAATGACTAGTGATTACTTTAATGCAAGTTTCTCCAAATTGGTTGAATCAAATTACTCGAAATTTTGATAGCTTGAACTTTGAGCTTGTTTCAGCAAGACATAGATCATGGAAAATGGATAACAAGGCACTGTGATATGGTCATCACAAGTGCACTATTTTGAGTGAACATGGCAAAGAAACCAACAAAGATGCTTAATGATGTATATGTATCATGGAACATGATTTTACAAAATCGTTGGCAAAGAAATGATGCCAAATGATAGTGAGGTGAGTGAGCAATGAGGCCTACTACTCAACCTCTACTTGTGATCTATATATGGCTCACAAAGCGAGTGTGTTTGGCCACGAATTTTCCAAGTGCGTTTATAGGTACTTTCTTTAAATTTGAATTTGAAATTCAAATGATCTTCGACCTAAAAGTTCTTCCTCTAAATGAGGAGATATTCTCTCATGAAAAAACTCCTATAATAAATTTTTCCTAACTCCACGAAATGAGTGGACTTACAAGATTCTCTTCATGTAAACCACTTTTACATTTGGTAATGATCAAATTATTACATGCTAGTGTTCATATGCTCCATTAAATGGATGTGCATATATTCTTCAATGTCTAGCCCAGTCTGATGGCTTGGATTTGCACCAACAGCTCCCCATCAAGCCAAACATCTTGGCTTTGTCTTCTCCCTTAATCCTCTTGAATGTCCTACAATCCAATCATAGTGTTGACACCTGGATCTTGCATATACGCGAACACAGAGGATAGTACATAAACACAATAACACAAAAGTACTCAGAGATAGAAAGTGAACCCAGATTGGGCATAATCTCCCCCCACATACTCTGATGGACAACTCTATCAGAGCCTGTGTATTTATAGGTAATTCATATTATGTCCTGACTTGAAGACTGTAAAGTTTGTGCCTCATCTTTTTTCCATGGCTTCTTACGTCAGCTGCTCGTTGCCGTCGACACACACAGAGATATGCGTTTTTTTGTTCATCCACCCCACCGCCGAGCTAGATCTATATCTCATAAAGAGACCTTCTATATCTATTCTACCAAGTGGTATATATACCCATGCGATGCCATGTGGCATGTATGCCACCTCACCCAAGAGTGTGCATCCGTAATATGACATTTCCTTCCCCTTGAAAATATTTTCGTCCTCGAAAATGTAAATGAAATGTCCATAATGGTAGAAGAAAGTGCTCGGACTCCCCTGAACCCCATGTACTCTATGTACATGGTTATCTTTGTGTGTTGTTTCCCCATATCCTTCCCCTTAAGAGATCTCATATGAGATCATCTCAAAGGTGGGAAACCGTCTGAATGGTGCCTACTATCTCCCATATACACTCGGCTTCCAAATTATCACTCCCATATCATATAACATCACCAAAATGACCTAAGTCCATATGATGTATCCTCTATGGAGTAATAAGATAAAAAGCCAGTGTAAGGTGCCAAGCTTATAGGCTTGACCATATTATAATGGAGATAATAAACCATAGAATCCTATGAAATATAGAACAAAGTCCCATAACAAGTGACTCCAAACCCGTTTAAGACTAAATGATAGATTGCCCTTATACCACTCTAGGTCTTCCTAACCTTAAGTGTAATCACAAGTAGTAGTTTTGTCTAAACTACCTTGTGAACTATGCAAATCCATCATCTAGCTCATACATAAGAATTTCTTGGTAGTAAAATGCAATCTCTACATTTCTCCAACCGAGAATTCTGTGGTTTGTCATGCTTTACCATTGGACTAGGTTCTATTGGAAGAGCATGTATTGGCACTTGTGCAAACTCTAATATTTCTCTTCCCTGTAGTTTGCCATATGAATGCAGAAAGCATTCCCTTTGAGATTCAGATAATCCCTAAGTACCCATTCTCCTAACTGATGTTTACTCATCATACTCATGATGTAACTCCAACTAAGAGTTTGGTACCATAATAGGTTAGATATATCTCTATCTCCTAGAAAGTATAAAGAGAAGAGTCATATCTCTACTTCTAGTCTCACTAATGTCAATAACTAGATCATCTCATCTAGTCAAGGACCATCACTGGAAATAAACATAACTACTTCTCTCCTAATTCTCCATGTGAGACTCAATCTAACCATCATGATTAACTGATCTCCCTCTTATCTTTAATAGAAGAGTGCCACTCCTATCTAGACAATCTAAATGAGAAAGTGAAACTCTCTCCATGTCTATCTCTGTAATCTCTTCTAAGGAGAAAAACTCTAGCAGTGGAATCTATTCCACTTTCCCTTTCCGTTTGAAAGAGATTGTGTTGAATCCATTTTCTCTACTCATCCATAGGTGAGAACATGCACATAAGTTCTCCATACTTTTCCTTCCAAAATAGTGGAGAATCATACTCCCATATGAAGGAAAATTAGATGGAAAAGTAGAGGAAATGAATTCCTTCTCAAATATAGATTAAGAGATGTTTTCAGAGCACCTCTTCTATCTAAAGAAAAACATAGTCTATTCTTCCCCTATGAAGAAATTATATTTTCCTTTCCTTTTTTCTCTTTCAAAGAATAGGAGCTAAAGTGAGAGTACTGAACTAAAGTAAGATCCCTCATGGATCTCTGAGCTGATTCCCACTTTCTCCTTACCTTAAAAGAGAAACTCATGAATTTATTTAGTCGTCTCTTCCATAACTAATGCATAATCCCTCATCACATATTCCTATGAAAATGGAGAACAGATCTCCGCTAACTAATGAAGGCGTATGTAGTGAAGAGTGGAGAAAATAAATTCCTAATAAGGGCCAAAGCCCTCTACTAAAATGGTCAGCAATGATGTGACATGATACCGTAAACATATGTGTATCCATAGTGAAAAACTATCTTTGCCAACCATACTATGTGCATGGATCTATACGATCCAATCCACTAATGGAATTATCCTTCCTGAAAGCACAACATGAGTATGTGATATCCATGGTGATAAAATCACCTACCACATTCTCTACTGGAAGAATAAATCTTCCCATACTGTGAAAGATAACTCCCAATCTTAAGGAGATGTCTACTAAGAGCTCTCCTCTGATCTAGTGAGACATGACGCCATGAATGATGAGTCCTTTTCTTCCTGGCCATAGAAGAAGAGTGCTCAAAGGGAAGTCGTTTCCACCGTCCCATACGAGTGAAAACTTCTTCCAATTCACGGTGTCATACCTACACTAAACCGAATATCTATTCCATATAATGGAATATATAGGTGGACTCCAATGAATCCCGTATACTAAAATCATATCAGTGGACTGAAATGAGTCCCATGTTCTTGAACTAGTTAGTTTGGTTCTAGTCAACAATGTGACAATGGATATCCCTTTTGTTCCAAACCAACTTGTTCCTAGGTACCAAGACTAAGCCTAGGTACCTCTCTGTAGATCCCAAGATACATATGTATGTATTGGGTACCCCAACTATTCCTGACTAAGGGATCTATGCTCTATACCATAGAGCTAGTGTCATGCCTATGACCTTCCTAACCATCACTCGAATCACATAAGCATCCGTCGATGCTATCTCATGAAACCCATCTTTATGATCCCATCCACTTGGTTTCCTTAGTAGTGTAGCAAAAATGCTTCACTACTTGGTCAAGTGATGTGCATGAGTGAAACTAGTCACTCTTTGGGTATTCACCATGATACCCCATAGTCTCCTAATTCTACTGTGAGACTCTTGTGAAGATAAATAATTCTTCACTAACTTGGAGATTATCATAAATGTATCTCCCGTGTCTGTATGCAACTTCTTGAACCTATAGGATTGCTTGTGCACATTACTAATGGTGAAGGTGTAGCTCCTTCCGTTAGCAATCCTATGGTCTAAATCCATAAGGATTATATATAGGGATCCTGCTACTACCGAAGTTGCCTTATATATAATACTCTGATGGTCCTAAGTCCATCAAATACATGCTTATAAGCATGCCTAAAACTTATTGATGTTTGCAGAAGGGCATGTTACTATGCCATAACCCTCTTACCTAAAAGCAAGTGCGTATATAACGCCATGCGGTAAGAAAAATTTCGACAGCATTTCCCCAGGAAATAGAATTCCAAAAAAAATTAAACCATAGCTCAGTGGCACTCAGGCCACCCAAAAACATAGGGCTTGACAGGCCCATGGCATGCACGCCATAAACTTATATATGGATTCCATGACCTGCAAAAACACAAAAGTATTTGCTAGCAACCATTCCCGGTGTTGCATAGCCATATGGTTTCTATAATCTTCTTTCCTGCAAACAATCAAAAAGTATACTTCTTGCATGTTGATCCATACTTTTAAGAGCTTAAACAATGATCAACAGTTGATGTATGCAATCCCATTCATGCATGTAGATACAGAACATGCCATAACATAAATAAAATGCCAGAAAGCATAAAATATACATCCCTGAGTAGTCTGATTTTGGAATTGCATGCATCCAATCGCTCTCGACAAGCTTCGAGACCTCTGCACCTTCCTCCTCAGGTCCTAACATACACTTTGAAGTGTCCGAAAATATCGGAGCACTCCTCAAAACATAAAGCATGGTCAAGTGATTACAAAAATAATGCAAATTTAGCTCAAAAATGCATTAGTAATCCTTCTTTAGACCTGCAAAACCTACGTTAGGACCTGCAAATTTTCATAAACTGAAATATAAAGCATGTGCAAATAGGTCGAAGTGAAATTACTCAAATCGCCTTCCCGGTTTGAAAGATATGGCTCCCGGAAGGTAGTCGCCAAAAACTGTTCAGACTTTGCAGACCTGTTCAGACCTGCAAAAATTTTTACTTTCCCAAATTTTTTCTCATAAACTAAAAGTAGACCTTGTGCTCTTCGAAACGAGCCATAACACGTCCAATTTGGAGTTTCCTAGCCCAAGATATGGCCATTCCAAGTGGGACATGTAAAACTAGTGGACTGTTGGAGGGGCTGGAAAAAGTGTAAAAATATGATTTTTGGGGTGCCCAAAAGCATTCTTCCATTATGCAAATCCTAAAATTCTCTCCATAACCTCAGAGAGTGGTATATGAAGATGCTTGAGCCATTTTTTTTTTTTTTTTTTTTTTACCTTTCCAAATCCTCCCTTAGTGCATGCTAATTCACTCCCCAAAAGAGGCCTAAATCAAGATTTTTGCTTTTATACAAAAACTTGAATGGGAGCTCTTAGCAAGCTTTTAATCCACTCTAAGTGTGGATTTCTCTTGGATTATATACAATAATCCATGGAAAGCCTCTAAGTGATCTTTTTCTTACTCCAAGAAGTGGAGTTTGGCAAAATATTAATTTCTGAAATTTTCCAAAAAGTGCGGGAAGGGGGTCTTTGAGGAACTAAAATTCCTCCTTAACTTATCATTTTGATGAATCTAATGATTCGCCTATAAAGTCCATATACCATACTCTCAGTAAATATACTTTTTCCCATCCATCCATAACTATCGCACCTCTTTTTCCCTCTTCCAAAATGGGAATTTTTCAGATTTAGGTGCTGAAATTTTTGTCAAACTGTGATGGAAGGGGGTTTTGCGGAGTTTCAAACTCCCATCAAACTGAGGTATCTTATGGATTTCTTGATTATATATGGAAGTCAATACACTAGACTCTAAGTGTGCATGGTTTTTTTAATAAAACTATGAAAAATACCTCCTCTTTTTGCCTTCCCATAATGGCTATTTATCCAAAATAGCTCCTGAAATTTATGTGAAAATCATAAAAAATACACTACTTTGGAAGTTCCTAAAGCTTACCCTTTCTTGTATTTTGAGGGAATCCTTGACTCTAGGTGAGAGTACATATTTCATACTCTCCATACATATGATTTCCCTCCAAAAACTCGGCCCTCCTAATGCTTCATTATCATTCTCAAAAATGAAAATTCTTACAGGAATGCAAAAATACCCAAACCTGGAACTTGAAGCCATAACTCCTTGCTGCCAAAACCTCAAGAAAGAACGCAATGATCCCATTTCTTTTGCATATGAGTACTTTTCCCAACTCCTTTGGATCCATTTATCCTTCCTCCTCGGTGCTACCTTCACCACTAACTTTCATAGGAATGGAGGATTTTTTCCTTCTCTCTAGGTACTTGTTGATGTTAATGGGACTCGAGTTCCACACAATGGAGTAAGCTATGTTTGCTTTTAGGAGTAGCTAAATGGCAGTTCATCTTGATGCTTTCCGTCCTTCAAAATCCCCTGTCGAATTCATTTCATGCAATCTATTCCTCCATGGATGTAAATCCCTTGTTCCTCAGCAGAGATGGTGTTATGCTTGGCTTTTTAAGAGCTCCAATTGCAGACTAAAGTCTCGAAGCATGGCCATGAGATTGCCTTTGAGAGGGATTATAGTCCTCGGGATCCTTGTGCAGATGCTCAAATAGTCGCATGGCTTGAAGCTGCCGTTCAACAAGGCAAATATGTGAAACCTTCTGATGCACTTACGGCAGAGGTGATGGTAGAAAGAAGTTGCATTCTTTGAGTTACTGCCTCTAGTATTCCCGACGAGGTTTCTCAGCAACTCCATCTTCACAATTGCTTCCCAATATAAAGAAAATAAATGAGCTGCAGGAATCCCTCCCCATTCTTCATTACGCATTGCCGCTTCTGCTCCATACAAGCAAAAGTGCCCAGCGCATTGGATAATACATGTGCCTCCTAAAGGAGTGGCATGAGTTCGAATCCCAGCGCCGCCTCTGCGCGAAAGTATCTTCTACCAGTTCGTAACCGCTCTGATACCAGTGTAAAGTTTGTGCCTCACCTTTTTTCCATGGCTTCTTACGTCAGCTGCTCGCTGCCGTCGACACACACAGAGATATGCGTTTTTTTGTTCATCCACCCCACCGCCGAGCTAGATCTATATCTCATAAAGAGACCTTCTATATCTATTCTACCAAGTGGTATATATACCCATGCGATGCCATGTGGCATGTATGCCACCTCACCCAAGAGTGTGCATCCGTAATATGACAAAGACACATGAGGGCCACGCTTTAAATAATGTGCTTTTGCTTTATTTACAATCCATGCACATTCACACCCTCATGGAGCTTCGCCTTCTAAATCAAAACACAAAACACATTAAAATCCTCAAGGAAATAAACCTTCATTCCAATATTCCATAAAGTATAACATGCCCCTCAATTGTCGAGCAACTGAGCTCAGTTGATAAGAAGAAAATAGACATGGATGGCCAATTACATATCCCATCACTAAACAATCATAAGCATGTTCCATGTAAAAACACATGCATGGAGCTGGAAAACCGGAATTTAATGTGAATTTGAATGATAAGCAGGATTAAGTCTATTTTGGAACCTAAATGCAATCCAAAAGTGATTATAAAAATGGATATTTTGATGTGATAAGATAACTTTTGGAAAATCATGAATTATTAGTAGCAATCGATTTTCTAATCATGAATTTATACTTGAATGCATATGCATGCGAATTTTCAAAAAATTTTGGCAGCATAACTGCGCAATTTTGAAAACCGAACAAATTTCTGACAAACAATTTTCATGATATCGGCACCGACAAGCATAATCTATGTACAAATAGAGCGAAAGGGGATTTCACACACTCAATTTGAGATTTTTCTCCTCGCTAACTTGCAAGAAAATACTTACTTCTCCCTGCAAGAAGAATACATGCACCGGACAATACAAATCCATATCTAAACTATGTGTATACTCTATGTATTAGGAAAAATTTGCATGTCCTATATGTTGGGAAAGATGGATGGATGATCCAGGAAACTGAGTAGGTACTGCTAAACCTGCTTTGTACCAGCCCTCTCTTGCTTTAGACTTGATTAGTAGACTTCCTTAGCTTTCCAATGACACCAAGAATTGGCCTATGTCCTTTGGAAATGATGTGTGCAATGATTGAATCAAAACAGATAACTTTGGAAGTCACAAACTCAAGAAAACCTTCTATTTTGGTCTTGACACCTGTTGAATGTTTTGCTCAGTGTGACCAGCACAATAGCAATTGATAAAATTCCTTCTAGGGGTATTTAATTAATTTAGTAATCTACTATTTGCAAGTGGAATGATGTAAAATGACAAGCTATACTCAGAGAAATTGATTTAGCAAAATTAGCTATACCCCCGACTTTTTAGGACTGTAGCAGAGATAGACCAGTGAGCACCTCGACGACAATTTCTCTGAATTTGCTGAATGGAATGTCTTCAATTTTTGATAGTGTGTAGTAGACTTCAAGCTGAATCCAAGAAGCTTTGAATCACTGAATGTGGAGTAGTATTGACCGAGATATGCCCTTGACAAGTTGACAGACTTTTGAGTAGATTAATAGAGAACATAAAGATGAATGATGTAAATGTATCTATTGATTAACACTTGTGTACAATTCCATTGGCATTGCCAAATGGTATAGAGAGGTGTAGGCTATGATGTAATCCTTACACACACTCAAACTCAATAGAGTAAGCCTCGGGAATGTAGTAATCTACCCGCGACTTTTCCAAGTACATTTTTATAGGATATGTGCAAAAATTTGAATTCAAATTCAAATTTTGGCTTCCTATGATCAAGGTCCTAAAAGCTTGGAGATATTCTCTCAATCAAATAGGCTACTTTTTCCACGACTCACTTTGGTAGGTGATTACAAAAGATTCCAAGTCATTTTGACTTTTACAAATGAGGTAAAGTGGTAAGTAATCACTAGCATATGTTCCTATGGTTCTTTATGTATGTATAGTCTTCATGATAACTTCCAAGCCAAATGTGTAGGCTTGTGATTTATACCAACAGCTCCCCCTCAAGCCAAACATTTTGGCTTAAGTCTTCATCTTCAATCTTCAAGTATATCCTGCAATCCAATCATAGATTTGAACCTGCAAAGTTTGGTCCCATCCAAAGCTTTAGTCAGCAAATCTGCACATTGCATGTTGGTTGACACATAGGTCTGCTGAATGTCCTTGCTTAGCAACTTCTCTCTCACATAATGATAATGAACTTCTATGTGTTTTGTTCTGGCATGATAGATAGGATTAGCTGCAAGATGAAGAGAACTTGTATTGTCTCCAAAGGTAATTGGAGGCCTAGTATATAAGCCCAATTCTGTGTGCAAAAGCTTAATCCAAATTGCTTCTTCAGTGGCATTAGCTAGCCCTCTATACTCCGCTTCTGTAGAAGACAATGCAACAGTTGGTTGCTTCTTTGCAGACCATGAAATTGGTTTATCACATGCAAAAGAAATGTATCCAGAAGTGCTTCTCCTATCATCCTTGCATCCTACCCAATCTGCATCTGAATAAACTTTTATATCAATATCTGAAGTGTAAGGAAAGTACAAACCATGGTTCTGTGTACCCTTGAGATACTTCAAGTTTCTTTTGGCAGCCTCTAAGTGAGGTATCCTTGGCTTGTGCATAAATTGACTTAGCACACTAACTCCATATGCAATATCAATTCTTGTAAGAGTAGCATAGTTCAAGCTACCTACCATACTTTGATAACCTGTAATGTCTTGGACTTCATCACCTTCATGGGCACTTAGCTTTAGGTTCACCTCCATTGGAGTGCTTGTTGCTGTAGCATCTTGCAAGTGAAATTTCTTCAACATGTCCTACACATACTTCTTCTGAGTAATGTATATTCCTGAATTAGTGTAAACTAATTCAAGTCCCAAAAAATACTTCAATAATCCAAGATCATTGATCTTGAATTCCTTCATCATCTGGCTTTTGATGCTTCTCATTCCATTGACATCATTGCCTGTAATGATGATGTCATCAACATAAACACAAAGATAGATTACCTCTGAATTACTTCTCTTAATGAACAGAGAAGTGTCAGCCTTACTCATGACAAAACCTTCGTCTTGGAGGTATGTAGTTAGCCTGTAATTCCATGCCCTAGGTGCCTGCTTCAATCCATATAAAGCCTTTATTAATTTGCAAACATAAGTTACATTCTTAGGGTCTTCATATCCACGAGGTTGTGACATATAAACCTCTTCTGAAATCCATCCATTCAAGAAAGCATTCTTGACATCCAATTGGTACATGTTCCAATTCTTTGATGGAGCCACACTAACCAACACTCTGATTGTTGGCATCTTGGCCACAGGAGAAAATGTCTCTTCATAGTCAATGCCTTGGGTTTGTGCAAAACCCTTGGCTACCAATCTGGCCTTGTACCTGTTAATTGTGCCATCAGAATTTCTTTTCAATTTATAGATCCATCTGGATCCTATTACCTTCATGGAGTCATTCTTGGGTACTAACTCCCATTTATCACTCTCCTTGAGTGCTTCAATCTCATCATCCATAGCTTCCTTCCATTCTGATTTTGTGATTGCTTCTTCATATGATCTTGCTTCTTCATTTAGCAAATCCTTTGCAAGATAAATTGAATGTTTAGTAACAAGAGATGTATCATACCCATATCTGATAGGTTTTTTGCTTTCTCTCTGAGATCTCCTGATTGATTGAGTTGAAGATTCAGGTATGTCTTCAAGCTTCTTCATCTTCATTTTGCCTTTGGACTTACATGCCTTGAACTCTTCAAGGTTGATTGTATCTTCATCATCTGAACTTGTCTCTCCATCCTGAGTAGGTTCCTCCTTTGTAAGTTTTGGAAATTCTTCTTCCAAATCATAGGGTAGTTTGACCTTCCTGCATTCATTCTCATACCAAGAATCATTCTCATCAAAGATCACATCTCTGCTTACCATAAATCCCTTATTGGTAGGGTTATAAAACTTGTAACCTTTTTTATTTAAATCATATCCAATGAAAATACATTTTTCAGCCTTTGGATCTAGCTTTCCTCTTACCTGTGAAGGAATGTGTACATATGCTACACATCCAAAAATTCTGCAGTGATCCAATGATGGTCTCTTACCATGCCATGCTTCATATGGTGTCATACCATCAAGTGACTTTGATGGTAACCTGTTTATGAGATAGGTGGCAGTAGAAACACTCTCTGCCCATAGATAGTTAGGTAATTTCTTCTCATTAAGCATAGATCTAGTTGTCTCAACAACTAACCTATTTCTTCTTTCAGCTACCCCATTCTGTTCAGGAGAGTACCTTGTGGTTATTTCCCTTTTGATGCCTCTGTCTTGCAAGAAGTCCTCAAATTCATTGGAGAAGTACTCACCTCCTCCATCTGACCTTAGCCTCTTCAAATTTCTTCTTGTCTGATTTTCAACTAGTACAAGATATTTCTTAAAACAATTAAATACCTCATCCTTGTGCTTCATAAAGTATAATACAGTCCATCTGCTATAGTCATCAATAAAAGACACATAGTACCTTGAACCTGAGACCGAGGGGTCTTTGCTAGGTCCCCATACATCTGTGTGTACAAGCTCTAGATAGTCTTCATGCATATATCCTTTCTTGGAGAAAGGTAACCAGTGAGACTTACCGAATTGACAAGCACCACACTTGTAAATCATATGTTGCTTGGATACATTAGGTATCCCAAGCACACATTGGTCCCTGAACATTTGCTTCAAGGTCCTTTCTTCTATGTGCCCTAATCTCTTGTGCCAAATCTCAAGCTCTGAAAGTGTTTGATCTTTATAATTGTATAATGCAATGTTCTTTGTATCTTCCAACTCAAAAGTGAAAAGTCTACTTGATTTTTCTCCTTTAGCTATCCTTTTGAATCCATGTCTTGGATCCTCAAAAAATGCTCCATACTAATTGAATCTGACCTGCAACCCTTTCTCTACAATCTGACCAACACTCATTAAGTTCTTTGTAATGGTTGGTACATAGAGTACCCTGCTTAACAAATTCTGATTACCATCACAAGTCTTCACATTTCCAACTTTAACTACAGAATGCTTTGTATCATCACCTGTTTGGACTTGGTGTTTACCTTTTGGTTCCTCAAGATCAGAGAGTAGTGCAACATTACCAGCCACATGATTTGAACACCCTGAATCAATATAAAATAAGTGATCATCATTTGTACTTGACTTTGAAGTCATGTTCATGATCAAGAGAGAGTCATCCTGCTCCTCTGTGTAGTTGTTGTAGTCCTTTCTGTTTCTGAATCCTCCTTGGTAGTTTCCATTGTAATTGTTGTTGTAGTTGTTGTTATAATTGTTGTTGTGGCCTTGGTGATGGTTGAACCTTCCTCTAGACTGAGAGTATCCACCTCTTTGGTAGCCTCTTCCTCTCTGATTTTTGTAATTCCTGTAACACTCATCTATGGTGTGGTTTGACAAACCACAAATGTTACATGGTGATGAGTTATAGGGTCTCCCCCTACCTTGCTTACCTCCTCTGCCCCTTCCTCTTGAAGATCTACCTCTCCCTGCATAGTTGGCTTGGGAGGTAGAGCCTTCATCTTCCACCTTCTTACTCTTGCCTTTATCGTTAGATTTCTTATCAGTGTATAGGGCAGAAGAGTTTTTACCTTTGGATGTATCTCCACTCTTGGTAAGCTTTGCTTCATGTGAAAATAGTTGTCCCATGAGAGTCGTAAGATCTGGAGTGTGCATGTCCATGTAGAGATCCATTGCAGTGGTGAAGCTTTCCCACTTTTCATCAACCTTGATCCCATTAATTACCTGCCTTACAATTTGTTCTTCTTCAATTTCTTCTCCTATGCTTGCTAATTGATCTGCAACATCTTTGGTCTTGGTCACAAATTCTGAAACAGCTTGCTTAGGTTGCTTCCTTAGTGTTGTGAATTCAATCCACAACTGATTTTTCCTAGCCCTTGTATTGGAGGAAAAATATGATGACAAGGTTTCCCAAGTCTCTTGGGAAGTCTTACAATTTATGATATGAGGTAAAATAAAGTCAGATATAGAGTTGAGTAAATAAGACCTTGCCAATGCATCCCTTGCACACCATGTGTTGAGTTTTTCTTGCTCCTCCTTGGTTGGCAAACCTCTTGCTTTGAATGAGGGAATTTCCTCATCTCCTGAGATGTATCCATAGAGACTCCTTCCTTGTAAGTAGGTCTTCATCCTTAGAGACCAAGCTTGATAGTTGTTCCTATCCAATTTGTCAATAAATGAAGGAAAACCATCTCCCATTTTACCTTATTTGCTCTGATGCCACTGTTGGGAAAGATGGATGGATGATCCAGGAAACTGAGTAGGTACTGCTAAACCTGCTTTGTACCAGCCCTCTCTTGCTTTAGACTTGATTAGTAGACTTCCTTAGCTTTCCAATGACACCAAGAATTGGCCTATGTCCTTTGGAAATGATGTGTGCAATGATTGAATCAAAACAGATAACTTTGGAAGTCAGAAACTCAAGAAAACCTTCTATTTTGGACTTGACACCTATTGAATGTTTTGCTCAGTGTGACCAGCACAATAGCAATTGATAAAATTCCTTCTAGGCGTATTTAATTAACTTAGTAAGCTACTATTTGCAAGTGGAATTATGTAAAATGACAAACTATACTCAAAGAAATTGATTTAGCAAAATTAGCTATACCCCTAACTTTTTAGGACTGTAGCAGAGATAGACCAGTGAGCACCTCGACGATGATTTCTCTGAATCTGCTGAATGGAATGTCTTCCGTTTTTGGTAGTGTGTAGTAGACTTAAAGTTGAATCCAACAAGCTTTGAATCACTGAATTTGGAGTAGTATTGACCGAGATATGCCCTTGACAAGTTGATAGACTTTTGAGTAGATTAACAGAGAACATAAAGATGAATGATGTAAATGTATCTATTGATTAACACTTGTGTACAATTCCATTGGCATGTCTAGCATTGCCAAATGGTATAGAGAGGTGTAGGCTATGATGTAGTCCTTACACATACTCAAACTCAATAGAGTAAGCCTCGGGAATGAAGTAATCTACCCGCGACTTTTCCAAGTATATTTTTATAGGATATGTGCAAAAATTTGAATTCAAATTCAAATTTTGGCTTCCTATGATCAAGGTCCTAAAAGCTTGGAGATATTCTCTCAATCAAATATGCTACTTTTCCACGACTCACTTTGGTAGGTGATTACAAAAGATTCCAAGTCATTTTGACTTTTACAAATGAGGTAAAGTGGTAAGTAATCACAATTGTGCTTCAAAACGATGCTCGAAAGAGGGTCGTTGATGGATGAATGACAAACTGCAAAACTTTGAAACTAACCAAGGCTGAAACCAAAATGGGTTTGGAAAGATCTCATAAAGGGCTATCCACAAAAAAAAAATCTCCAAATTTGGAGGTCGGATGCTCAAAATATGGGCAAAAGGGTTGAAAGAGGTGGATGGAGTTAGCTAATGAACAAAGCTTAAACTATGGGGAAGAAGAAATTCGAAATTTCTCTCCTACATCTAGCTAGCACGAATAAGACCTGCTCTGTATTGTCTCTTCACGAGAAGGTGCCCGAGGGCATAATATATCCATTAAGATTCTTAGCTCTGTCTCGGTCCTTGACGGACGGCTGGATTATCCCACATATGCAAATACAAGCGCAGAAGCCGATATGTAGAATCTGGTCTTTAATGAAATGAAACAAGTAGTCGTGCGTGATCTCGTGAGTGAGCTCTAATGGCGGTTAACACTGAGTTCTTCATCAAATAGATGCAAGAAAAATGTATGAACGCTGTGTGGTGCGCAAAACATGGAAGTCCCAACATTAAGGCTGAACTTTGTGTTCAGTTCATAGAGTTGTATGTCCACGTAGCAGAGGGGCGGTTCACGTGTAAATTTCTTGAATGTGATAGCTTTGGAAAAAGAACCTCCGTGGGTGCTATCAGAGGGAGTTTATCCCCATGGGCGATGGGTTTGAACGCAAGTGGGGAGGCATATTCATACGAGAACTTCTGAGTCATGCGGACGAAATCCCCACTGTAGATGATGACCCACCTCGAGAAATGTTGCAGTACAACAATCCAGACAACGACGATGAAATCACGGCTAAGGAAAGCAAGCTCCTGCCAAGCTAAAGATGATGATGACCTAGACCATGCTAAAAACACAGATATATACACCTCCACAAATGTGTCTTGGCTCTGATACCACTATTGATGCCCACATCCCGCAGACGCACAAACACACAAGATAGTACAAAAACACAATCACACAAAAGTACGCAGAGATAGAAAGAGACAAGGGATGGCACCAGATTGGGTACAATCTCCCGCCACATACTCTGATGGACAACTCTATCAAAGCCTGTGTATTTATAGGTAATTCATATTATGTCCTGAATTGAAGACACATGAGGGCCACGCTTTAAATAACGTGCTTTTGCTTTATTTACAAAAATAGCTAAAAATAACTATCTTCTAAAAATAACTTATTTTGTAAAAATACTCTTCTAAATATCTCCAAAAGTATTTGAATAAATCCATGCGTGTTCACACCCTCATGGATCTTCACCTACTAAATCAAAACACAAAACACATTAAAATCCTCAAGGAAATAAACCTTCATTCCAATACTCCATAAAGTATAACACATAGCTTTAAACTTGCAAAGTTTAATACCATCAAGTGCTTTGGTCAATAATTTTGCACATTGATATTTGTGGATACATATGCAAGTTGAATCTTCTTCCTCAATAGCTTCTCTCTCACATAGTCATAGTGTACTTCTATATGCTTTGTCCTAGCATGATAAATAGGATTGGCTAGAAGATGTAAAGAACTTGTATTATCACCAAAGATCATAGGTGAGTGACTGTGAAGTCCCAAATATGCATATAGCAATCTAATCCATATGGATTCTTGTGTAGCATTGGCTAAGCCCCTGTATTCAGCCTCTGTTGAAGATAGAGAAATAGTAGGTTGCTTCTTGGAAGACGATGAAATGAGCTTATCACCTGCAAAAGAAAGATAACTAGAAGTACTCCTCTTGTCATCCTTACAACCTGCCCAATCAGCATCTGAGTATAGCTTGATGCCTAAATCTGATGCATATGGAAAGTATAAACCTTGCTTTTGAATACCCTTCAGATACTTCAAAATCCATTTGGCAGCTTCCAAGTGAGGTGCTATATGCATGAATTGACTTAAAACACTTACTCCATAGGCTATATCAATCCGTGTGTTTAAACTCCCAACTATGCTTTGGTATCATGTAATGCCTTCAAGTAAATCACCTTCTTGAGCATTGAGTTTTTGTTTTACCTCCATAGGAGTGCTACCTATCTTGGCATTCTCCAAGTGGAACTTCTTCAATATGTCTTGCATATACTTTCTTTGAGTAATGTAAATTCCAAAATTTTTATACACTAATTCAAGTCCAAGAAGATACTTCACAAACCCTAGGTCACTGATTTTGAACCCTTGCATCATTAAGCTCTCGATTTGTTTGATTCCATAAGCATTACTACCTGTCAGGATGATGTCATCAACATATACACATAGATATATCAATTTTGAGTTGCTTCTCTTGACAAATAGAGACGAATCTGCTTTGCTCATGATGAAACCTTGATCTTGAAGATAGATAGTCAACCTGTGATTCCATGCCCTATGTGCCTGCTTCAAACCATACAAAGCTTCGCTCAATTTGCACACACAATTTACCTTACTTGGGTCTTCATAATTAGGAGGTTGAGCCATGTAAACCTCCTCTGAAATCCAACCCATAAGGAATGCATTTTTCACATTGAATTTCTATAGATTCTAATTCCTTGATGTAGCCACACTTACCAATACTCTGATGGTTGGCATTTTTGCCACAGGTAAGAAAGTTTCCTCATAATCAACTCCCTTGGGTTTGTGCAAAACTCTTAGCCACAAGTCTAGCTTTATACCTCTTTATGGATCCATCCGAGTTGCTCTTGATTTTATAAATCCATCTAGAACCAATTATCTTCATTGATTCCTTCTTTGGAACTAGCTCCCAATTATCATTCTCCTTGAGTCTTCTATTTCTCCATCCATAGCCTCTGTCCATTCTATCTTGGTCTTTACTTCTTCAAATGAATTACGTTCTTCAAGTGATAAATCTTTAGCAAGATAAATGGAGTGCTTGGTAACTAAAGAAGTGTCATACCCATATCTCATTGGCTTGTTGCTCTCCCTTTGTGATCTTCTTATTGCTTGGTTGGATGATTCAGGTATGTCTTCCAACCTCTTTATCTTGACCTTGCCCTTTGATTTCCATGCCTTGAATTCTTCTAGATTGATGATCTCCTCATCATCTAATTTGATGTCTTCAATTTGGATTGGTTCCTCCTTAGTGAATATTGGAAACTCTTCTTCCAAGTCACATGGCAACTTAAACTTCTTTCATTCACTTTCAAGCCAAGAATCATTCTCATCAAACACAACATCTCTACTAACCATAAAACCCTTGTTGGAGGGATTATAAAACCTGTATCCTTTCTTATTTAAATCATATCCTATAAAGATGCACTTCTCATCCTTAGGGTCTAGCTTACCTCTAGTCTGAGATTGAACATGCACATAAGCAACACTTCCAAAGATTCTACAATGATCAAGTGATGGTCTTCTACCATGACATGCTTCATATGGGGTCATCCCATCAAGTGATTTGGATGGCAACCTATTAATTAGATAAGTGGTAGTAGATACACTCTCTGCCCACAAATAATTTGGCAACCTTTTTTCATTAAGCATTGATCTAGCTGTTTCCACAATCAACCTATTTCTCCTCTCTCCTACCCCATTTTGCTCATAGGTGTACCTTGTAGTAATCTCCCTTTTGATACCTCTGCCATGCAAGAATGCATCAAATTCATTTGAGAAGTACTCACCTCCTCCATCTGACCTTAGTCTCTTTAGGCTTCTTCTTATTTGGTTTTCCACAAGTGCAAGATACTTTTTTAAGCAACTGAATACTTCATCTTTATGCTTCATAAAGTACAAGATGGTCCATCTACTGAAATCATCAATGAAAGACACATAGTACCTTGAGCAAGAAATTGAAGGATCCTTGCTTGGTCCCCACACATCTGTGTGGACAAGTTCCAAGTAGTACTCATGCATATATCCTTTCTTTGAGAAGGGTAACTTGTGTGATTTACCAAACTGCCATGCACAACATTTATAGATGATGTGTTGCTTGGATACATAAGGTATCCAAAGCACAGATTGATCTCTACATATTTGTTTCAAGGTTCTCTCACCAATGTTCCCTAATCTCTTATGCCAAATCTCAAGCTCTGACAATGTTTGATTCTTGTAATTATAAAGTGCAATATTCTTTGTATTTTCAAGTTCAAATGTAAATAGTCTATCTGTTTTTTCTCCCTTGGCAATTCTCTTGAATCCATGTTGGGGATCCTCTACAAATGCTCCATATTTGTTGAACCTAACCTGGAAACCCTTTTCCACAATCTGTCCAACACTCATCAAGTTCTCGATAATTGTAGGTACATAAAGAACCCTAGTCAATATATTTCTATTCCCATCAAAAGTTTTGACATTTCCTACTTTGACCACTGAATGCTTCGTGTCATCACCTATTTGTACTTTGTATCCCTTGGGTTCCTCACGGTCAGAAAGAAGAGCTACATTGCCTGTCACATGGTTTGAACAAATTGAGTGAATATAAAAGAGGTGTTCATCATTCATACCTTGCTTTGAAGTCAAGTTCATATTCAAAAGGTAATCCTCTTGATTCTCTATGTAATTGTTGTAGTCTTTTGATGATTTGTATTTGTTTCTTTGAAGATGTATTCATTATTCATACCTTGCTTTGAAGTCATGTTCATAATCAAAAGGGAATTCTCTTGATCCTCTGTGTAGTTGTTGTAGTCTTTTCTTGATTTGTATCCTCCTTGGTAGTTATTGTAATTGTTGTTGTGGTTGTTGTAGCCTTGATTGTAGCCTTGAGTATGGTTGAATCTTCCTCTTGATTGTGAGTAGCCACCTCTTTGATATCCTCTTCCTCTATGATTCTTTTAGTTCCTATAGCACTCATCTGTAGTGTGATTAGACAATCCACATATGTTGCATGGGGAAGAGTTGAAATGTCTCCCCCTACCTTGCTTACCTCCTCTGCCCCTTCGTCTTGAGTTTCTACCTCTCCCTGCATAGTTAGCTTTAGAATTGGTACCTTCATCCTCAATCTTTTTGCTTTTGTCTTTCTCTTTGGACTTGCCTTTATCTGTGTATAGGGTAGAAGAGTTACTACCTGTTGATGGTTCTCCATGTTTGTTGAGCTTGGCTTCATGGGTAAAGAGTTGCCCCATGAGTGTGGTAAGATCTGGAATTTGCATGTCCATGTACAAGTCCATGGCAGTTGTGAAAGCCTCCCATTTGTCATCTGCCTTGATGCCATTGATTACTTTTCTCACAATTTGTTCCTCTTCAATCTCCTCTCCTATGCTTGCCAATTGTTCAGCCACATCTTTGACTTTGGTCACATACTGTGAAACACTTTGCGTGGGTTGCTTCCTTTGAGTGGTAAACACATTCCACAATTGATTATTTCTTACTCTTGTATTAGAAGAAAAGTATGAAGACAATGTGTCCCAAGTCTCTTGGGATGTCTTAAAATTCCTAATGTGTGGAAGAAGGTAGTCAGAGATAGAGTAAAGTAGATATGACCTTGCTAATGCATCCTTGGTACACCATGAGTTGAGTCTTTCAAGCTCCTCTCTTGTAGGTTGTCCTTATCTTCTGAAAATGGGCATGTCCTCATCTCTTGATATGTATCCATAGGGACTCCTTCCTTGTAGATATGTTTTCATCCTCAAGGACCATGCTCGGTAATTATTCTTGCTAAATTTTTCATTAAATGAAGGGAAACCATCTTCCATTTTACCTCAAATTGCTTTGATACCACAGTTGGGAAAGATGAATGGATACCTCAAGAAATGAGTTGGTAGTGCTAATCCGTGCTTTGTACCTACCCTCTTTCACTTCAGATTTGTAATGTAGGCCCCTTTAGCTTGCTAATGGCACAAAATAAGTGCCAATGTACTTTAGAGATGATGCTTCAAACAATTAGATCAAAAAAGATAACTTTGCATCTAGCCTGTGACCAAAAAATTGCTATTTTGGTCTTAACACTTGCTGGATATTATGCTCAATACACACAGTATGGTAGCAAGTAGGAAAATTCCTTTTGTTTCAATCAAATTAGCTTATAACACTAGTGATTAAAAGTGGAATCACTTAAAATGATAAACTACACACTGAGCAATCAATGTGGCAATTGAAGTCTTACCGCTGACTTTTTAGGAGATGTGTAGAGAATGACGAGTGATCACTTCGACGCAAATTTCTCCAAATTGGCGAAATCAAATTGCTTCAAATTTTGATAGCTTGAAGTAGACTATGATATTGTTCCAAGACGCTATAGATAATTGAAAATGGGTAACAACTCACTGAGATATGGTCATCAGAAGTACACTATTCGAAGTGAACATAGCAGAGAAACCAATAGAGATACTTAATGATGTGTATGTATTATGGGACATGTATTATAAAATCATTGGCAAAGAAATGATGCCATTTGATAGTGAGGTGAGTCAGCAATGAGGTGTGCTACTCAACCTCTACTAATGATCTATGAATGGCTCACAAAGGGAGTGTGTTTGGCCGCAAGATTCCAAGTACTTTTATAGGTACTTTCTTCAAATTTGAATTTGAAACTCAAATGATCTTCCACCTAAAAGTTCTTCCTCTAAATGAGGAAATATTCCCTCATGAAAAAACGTGTATCATAAACTTATCCTAACTCCACAAAATGACTCGACTTACAAGATTCTCTTCATGTAAAACACTTTTACATTTGGTAATGGTCAAATTATTACATGCTAAGGTTCATATGCTCCATTAAATGGATGCACATATATTTTTCAATGTCTTGCCAAGTTATTGAAGCCTTGAAGATGTTAAAGGAGCATGAGAGTCGAAGTAATATTTATCAAGATGAGGCAGAAGGGTAGAAGGAGGAAGCTTAGTGAGCAGAGCTACACTTCAAATGTGGAAGGAATGAATTATAGAGGCCGTAATAAGTACACCAAAGTGGAAGCTTCTGATATCATGTTGGATTCATACCTACACAAAGAAATACATAGAGAGAATAGGTAGAAGGATAGAAGGGGTAAGGTGAGTGAGTAGAGCTACACTACAAACATGGAATGATGGAAGTCTAAGAAGAGCCCTCAAAGTTTTGCATTAGAGTCAAAGTTTCTTATTTGATGTTAAATTCATGCCTACACAAAGAAATGCATAGAGATATCACGTAGGAGGAAAGGAGGAATAGGGGTGAGTAGAGCGACACTGTGATTGTCGAATGATGGAAGTCTAGGTCCAATTAGAGGTGCACTAGAGTCAAAGTTCATATCATGTCGGGTTCATACCTACACAAAAGGCATGTAGAAGGAGGAAGATGACATGGGTGCTAGATTGAAATAATTGAATCTTCTATATGATTGTCTATTACATGTCAGACACCTCTAGCAGAAGACAATGATATGCTGTACACAAGTATCTGAAGCCATCTTCTTCTCAATGCATGATTAGCTTTTCCTCATGGATCTTTGCAACACATAAGACTAGGTTACATCCATCATAGAAGGTTACGAGAGACAAAGAAAAAGGAAACAAAGAGGATCACATAGAATTTCGCTCAAGGAGAGCAAGGTGTACACTTTACATGATGTAGGAAAGACACAAGGTTTTATAATCCCTCCAACAAGGGTTTTATGGTCAGTAGAGATGTGTTTGATGAGAATCATTCTTGGCTTGAAAGTGAATGCAGGAAGCTTAAGTCTCCATATGACTTGGAAGAGGAGTTTCCAAGACTCACTAAGGGGGAACCAAGACAAATTGAAGACATCAAATCAGATGATTATGAAATCATCAATCTAGAAGAATTCAAGGCATGGAAATCAAAGGGCAAGGTCAAGATGAAGAGGTTGGAAGACATACCTAAATCATCCAACCAAGAAGTAAGAAGATGACAAAGGAAGATCAAGAAGCCAATCAGATATGGGTATGACACTTCTTTAGTTACAAGGCACTCCAGTTATCTTGCTAAAGATTTATGACTTGAAGAACCTAACTCATTTGAAGAAGCAAAGACCAAGATAGAATGGAAGGAGGCTATGGATGAAGAAATAGAAGCACTCAAGGAGAATGATACTTGGGAGCTAGTGCCAAAGAAGCAATCAATGAAGGTAATTGGTTCGAGATGGATTTACAAAATGAAGAGAAACTCAGATGGATCCATAAATAAGTATAAAGCTAGACTTGTGGCTAAGGGTTTGTGCCAAACCCAAGGAGTTGATGAAAAGGAAACTTTCTCACCTGTGCCAAGAATGCCAACCATCAGAGTATTGGTAAGTGTGGCTGCATCAAGGAATTGGAATACGTACCAATTGGATGTGAAAAATGCATTCCTTAATGGCTGGATTTTAGAGGAGGTTTACGTGGATCAACCTTTTGGTTATGAAGACCCAAACAAGGTAAGTCATGTGTGCGAATTGAACAAAAATTTGTATGGTTTGAATTAGGCACCTAGGGCATGGAATCATGGGTTAACTACCTATCTTCAAGATCAAGGGTTCATCATGAGAAAAGAAGATTCTTCTCTATTTGTCAAGAGAAGCAACTCAAAATTGATATACCTATGTGTATATGTTGATGACATCATCTTGACAGGTAGTAATGCCAATGGAATTAAACAAATCAATAACTTAATGATGCAAAAATTCAAAATCAGTGACCTAGGGTTTTTGAAGTATTTTCTTGGAATTCAATTAGTGTATACAAATTTAGGAATTTACATTACTCAAATAAAGTACGTGCAGGACATGTTGAAGAAGTTCCACTTGGAGAATGCCAAGATAGCTAGCACTCCTATGGGGGTAAACCAAAAATTGAGTGCTCATGAAGGTGATTTACTTGAAGACATTACATGATACCAAAGCATTGTTTGGGGTTTAAACTATGCAACCTTGAGAAGGATTGATATAGCCTATGGACTAAGTGTTTTAAGTCATTTCATGCATAAACCTAGAGCACCTCAATTGGAAGCAGCCAAACGGATTTTGAAGTATCTCAAGGGTACTCAAAATCAAGGTTTATACTTTCCATATACATCAGATTTAGACATCAAGCTATACTCAGATGCTGATTGGGCAGGTTGTAAGGATGACAGGAAGAGTACTTTTGCTTATCTTTCTTTTGTAGGTGATAAGATTGTTTCATGGTCTTCCAAGAAGCAACCTACTGTTGCTCTATCTTCAACAGAGGCTGAATATAGGGGCTTAGCCAATGCTACACAAGAAGCCATATGGATTAGATTGCTACATGCAGATTTGGGACTTCACACTCACTCACCTATGATCTTTGGTGATAATACAAGTTCTTTACATCTTGTAGCTAATCCTATTTATCATGCTAGGACTAAGCATATAGAAGTACACTATCACTATGTGAGAGAGAAGTTATTGAGCAAGAAGATTCAACTTGAATATGTATCCACAAAGATGCAATGTGCAGATTTATTGACCAAAGCACTTGATGGTAGTTAACTTTGCAGGTTTAAAGCTATGATTGGATTGTAGGACATTCAAGAGGATTAATGGAGAAGAAAAAGCCAAGATGTTTGGCTTGAGGGGGAGATGTTGGTGCAAATCCAAGCTATCACACTTCGCTAGACATTAAAGAATATATGTGCATCCATTTAATGGAGCATATGAACACTAGCATGTAATAATTTGATCATTACCAAATGTAAAAGTGTTTTACATGAAGAGAGTCTTGTAAGTGCACTCATTTTGTGGAGTTAGGAGAAATTTATGATAAGAGGTTTTTCATGAGATAATATCTCCTCATTTAGAGGAAGACCTTTTAGCTGGAAGATCATTTAAATTTCAAATTCAAATTTGAAGAAAGTATCTATAAAAATACTTGGAAATCTTGCAGCCAAACACACTCCCTTTGTGAGCCATTCATATATCACTGGTAGATGTTGAGTAAGAGACCTCATTGCTTACTCACCTCACTATCATTTGGCATCATCTATTTTGCAATGATTTTGTAAAAGTATGTTCCATAATACATATACATCATTAAGCATCTCTATTGGTTTCTCTACTATGCTCACTCAGAATAGTGTATGTGTCATGACCATATCTTAGTGCCTTGTTAACCATTTTCCATAATCTATAGCTTGTTGGACCAAGCTCAAAGTCTATGTCAAGCTTTCAAAATTTGAAGCAGTTTGATCTAGCCAATTACGAGAAATTTGTGTCCACGTGATCACTGGTCATTCTCTGCACATGTCCTAAAAAGTCGGGGGTAAGGCTTTAGTTGCTAGATTGATTGCTTAGTGTGTAGTTTATCATTTTAAGTTATTTTACTTGGAATCATTAGCTCTCTAAGCTAATTCGATTCAACCAAAAGGAATTTTCCTAATTGCTATTTTACTATGAGTATTAAGCATAATATCCAGCAGGTGTTAAGACCAAAATAGCAATTTTTGGTCACAAGCTAGTTGCAAAGTTATCTGTTTTGATCTAATTATTTGAAGCATCATCTCCAAAGTAGATAAGCACTTATTTAGTTTCATTAGCAAGCTAAAGGGGCCTACATCACAACTCTGAAATGAAAGAGGGCACATACAAAGCAGGGATTAGCAATACCAACTCATTTCTTGAGGTGTCCATCCATCTTTCCCAATAGGAATACTGCCACATGCACCAACATATCCTCTTATCCTATCATGGGAGTTGCTAAGATCATTCTGGCTACTACTGATGGTAGTTCTCTTACATTGTTGGTTGCTTTATTTGTGCCAAGGATCGAGAAGAATGTGTTATTAGTTTTAGCTTTAGACAAGATTGGCTTGGTTGTGAAATTTGTTGATCATAGATGTACAATTCATGATCTGTCAAATGGTGATGTCATTATTGCTTCTGGCATTTTTTATCATGGGTTGTATAAGCTCATATACTATGAAAAATCTATGAATTACTCAGCATGTGAAATACAAAATTCTCAGGCTATGTTAGAAGCAAATCTTTGGCTTGCATGCTTTGGTCATCTGAATTTTTCTAGTTTTCTATGCCTCTAGAAATCTGAAATGGTGTCCTTTTTGCCTAAACTTGAGGCACTTGGTAAACATGTATGTGAAGGCTATATTTTGCGCAAAATGTAGCATTCCTCATTCCCAAAATATGGTTCAGTTCAAGCTACTCAGAAATTCCAATTTTTCTATAGTGATGTTTGTGATCCTATAAAGACACCCTCTTTTGGAAACTATCTTTACTTCATGACTTTCATAATTTGAAAATTTTGCAGACATGCATGGGTATATACATTGAAATAAAAGTCCAAAGTGTTTATGTGCTTCAAACAGTTTCTGGTTATGGCTAAAAAATTGTCAATATGTAAAATGGGCACCTTCGTTATGATGGAGTGAATTTATGTCTTCTGACTTTAATGCATTTCTGGCTGAACGTGGGATAAAACATCAGTGTACAGTCCCATCTACACCTCAACAGAACGGAGTTTCTAAACGGAAGAACATGTCACTCATGGAGATGGTGAGGTATATGGTCAAGAGTCATGCCTTACCACAGTTTCTGTTTTGAGGTTGTTATGTGTGCAACATATGTACTTAACAGGTGTCCCACTAAAGCATTGTAGTCCGTCAGTCCATATGATGCTTCACATGGTCGCAAGCCATTTGTTGCTCACTCACATGTTTTCAGTTGTTTGGCATATGCAATAGTGTGTGAACAACATTGCAGAAAATTGGACAATAAAGCTGTGAAATGTATTTTTGTTCGGTATAGTTCTAAAAGCAAAGGCTATTGTTTGTATCATCCATAGACTAAATGCATTTTGGTTAGTTGTGATGTTGTTTTTGTGGAAGATGCTATTCAACCATTACTTTCATGTATGAAGGAGACATCTTTTAGCTCCAAAGACATGCATGAAACTTTGTTGCATCTTTTTATAGGTGGACACTCTAGTGTACGTCCTAATGAGGCAACTTCTCAACATTTACAGGTTTCATGTGATGATGTAGATCATTACATTTCTTATGCAAATTTACATGATGCATTTTTTGATGAGAGAGCTAATATTGAGGAGGAAAAACTATGCCAAAATGGCTCATCCAGACTTTGCATGATAGAAAATTAGATGCACCTCTATCATATCATACGCGTTCATGCTCTCATAGTGCTTCTTTTGCATCAGATTGCTATGCTATGGCTACCTCTAGTCTCTGTGATGAGAATGAGCCTATTTCATTTGATGAAGTACAAAATTCTGAAAATTGGATGGGTGCTATGCAATTAGAATATGATGCTATCATGAAAATTGGTACTTGGTCTTTATGTGACTTGCCTCCTAGCAAGAAGGCCATTGGCACTAAGTGGGTATACAAGCTGAAGCATAAGCCTGATGGAAGAGTTGAGAAGTACAATGCTAGGCTTGTTGCAAAGAGTTTTGTCCAGGAAAGGGGCATTGATTTTGATGAGTCCTTTGCACCTACATGGCGAATGACTACTGTTCGTGGCATCTATGCACTTGAAGCTCATCATGGTTGGAATGTACATCAGTTGGACATTAAAACTGCATTTTTTAATGGAGAATTGCATGAAGAACTATATGTTTTTCAGCCCAATGGCTTTGTGCAGAAAGGGCATGAAAACCAACTGTGCCGGTTGAAAAAGGCATTATATGGTTTGAAACAAGCACCATGTGCTTGGTATGGAAAAAATACATGCCTACTTGTTTGCACATGGTTTTGAGAATAGACCAAATGAGAGTAGTCTATATTATAAGCTTGCTAATGACGTGCTTCTGATCATTGTTGTGTAAGTTCATGCCATGCTTCTCAGTGGTCCTCATGAGAAGCATATTAGTGATTTTAAGGCTGATCTGCATGCGTCATTTGAGATGTCACATTTGGGCGTTTGCATCATTATTTGGGCATTCAGTTTATGAAAGTTGATGGCAGAATAGCCTTGTGTCAAACAAAATATGTTAACACATTAGTGCAGAATTTTTACCTTGAAGACTCCAAACCTATTGCCACTCTTATGGAGACATGTTTATGATTGCATCTTCATGATGTTGGAGATGCATTTGATGCTATTCTCTATTAGCAAGTTGTTGGATGCTTGATTTACTTATGCATTACTTAGCTAGATATTCAGTTTGCTATCTAACAAATGAGCAGGCTTATGGATTTCCCAGGTGTCAAGCATTAGGAGGTGGTTAAGTGCATCTTTTGCTACTTGAGTGGTACTCGACTAGTTGGATTGTTTTATCCCAAGGGGGGATCACTGCCCCTTGATTTACATGCTTTTTCTGACTCATACTAAGCTGGTTGCTATGACACTCGTGTGTCAACCAATGGTCTTTGCTTCATTTTCGGTAGCTTATGTATATCTTGGTTTAGCAAGAAGTAGCCAACTGTGCCACTTCTAGTTGTGAGGCAGAGTATAGGACAGATGCCTTATGGCTGATTTGGGTGTCGGTTAATCTTCTGCCACCACCATCTTCACTGATAGTCAAAGTGGATTGGTAGTTGCGAGGAACCATGTGTTCCATGCTCCCACTAAGCACATAAAGGTGCACTATCATTATGTCAGAGGATGGCTCTCTACTAGACAGATCAATTTGGCATATGTGCCCACACAGGAGAACATTGCAGAGCTTTTCACAAAGGCTCTACCTAGGGAGAAGTTTAAAGCTTTCCACAAAGCTTTGGGCTTACTTCCTTTTGTGCATTGATTCCACATAGCTTGGCACTTCCTTATACTTGAGTGCCAGCTCCTTGCTCACCACATCACTCCTAGGAGGGATCTATTGATATAAAGTAGTGATGTGTGAACACACTAGGACTGTTGAGACACTTTTTTTCCCTCTTTAGGAGGTTTTTTCCCCCGACTTGTATATACACCAAACTCCCTAAGGGGTCACTTATCTTTGTACATTCTAGCCGTAATACATTCAATATTGTGTGTTGTGCTCCAAGCTTGTTCTTCTTCCTTGTGTTGTTCACATGCTTCTGCAAACCTCAAACTGCAACATCTACCCATGAAGCTAAATGGCTATACCATAGCTAAAAATTTATTTAGCTATCTACCTATCTAGCAAAATATCTATCCAACTATCTATATTCTCTAGCTATACCTATCTAAAATCCATCCATTCATCAACTATCTAGCTCTTTCTCGCTCTTTAGTTGTCTACCAAAATACTTATCTAGGTGGTTTTGTTGTACTAAGCAATTGCTTGTACCTCAATTGAGACAATTACAACCAATTGTGATGCTACATAAAATATGGATTTTGGGACAAGTGAGAATGTTGGACGTATACCATTCGCTGGAAGTAAGACGAGCCCAATCTTCAACATCAAAAGAGAGAATCAATATTCTATTCTTCCTCCACTCCCAATCTATAGTGGATGTCAGCGTGGATCCTTGCACAATTGACAACATGCATGATGTAGAGTCCATACACGTTGAGTTTGATAGAGGCCTGGACTAAATGATTGAGAATTGTCTTGATCTACTTAGCATCTCACATATTTATCTATCTAGGCACAACTCTGTAGTTAATAAAGAGGTTCCTCTTTCTATCCACATATATTGCATGTCAGTTTCAATCTATCTATCTATCTATCTATCTATCTATATATATATATATATATATATATATATATATATATATATATATATATATATATATATATATATATATATATATATATATATATATATATATATATATATATATATCTACCTACCTACCTACCTACCTACCTACCTACCTACCTACCTACCTACCTACCTACCTACCTACCTACCTACCTACCTACCTACCTACCTACCTACCTACCTACCTACCTACCTACCTACCTACCTACCTATCTATCTATCTATCTATCTATCTATCTATCTATCTATCTATCTATCTATCTATCTATCTATCTATCTATCTATCTATCTATCTATCTATCTATCTATCTATCTACTACCTACCTACCTATCTATCTATCTATCTATCTATCTATCTATCTATCTATCTATCTATCTATCTATCTATCTATCTATCTATCTATCTATCTATCTATCTATCTATCTATCTATCTATCTATCTATCTATCTATCTATCTATCTATCTATCTATCTATCTATCTATCTATCTATCTCTCTATCTATCTCTCTATCTATCTATCTGTTCGTCTGTGTGTCTATCTATCTATCTATCTATCTATCTATCTATCTATCTATCTATCTATCTATCTATCTATCTATCTATCTATCTATCTATCTATCTATCTATCTATCTATCTATCTATCTATCCATCTATCTATCTATCTATCTACCTACCTACCTACCTACCTACCTATCTATCTATCTATCTATCTATCTATCTATCTATCTATCTATCTATCTATCTATCTATCTATCTATCTATCTATCTATCTATCTATCTACCTACCTACCTACCTACCTACCTATCTATCTATCTATCTATCTATTCATCTATCTATCTATTTATCTATCTATCTATCTATCTATCCATCTATCTATCTATCTATCTATTTATCTTCCTATCTATCTATCTATCTATCTATCTATCTATCTATCTATCTATCTATCTATCTATCTATCTATCTATCTATCTATCTATCTATCTATCTATCTATCTATCTATCTATCTATCTATCTATCTATCTAAGTCAAACTTCTTGATCAACCTCAAGTTATAGTTCCAAGCCCAATTCAAAAGAACTAGAATATGAATTTCACTTTAGTTGCTATGTACATGCACTAATGATGCCCAAAAATAGACTACTATTTTCAAGCTAACCATTTCACATGTTATTGACTACATAACACATAGTGAAAATAGTGAATTATCTAGGGATTCTTTCAATCCACCCTTATTATGCATTCCCTACTTTGCACTCAAATCCGTTTATCAAGTGCAAAGCTAGATGTTGATTTGAATCATTTGGGTAGGGATCAGATTGTAGATTCACCTCTATTCGTTTGGAATACGATTCGAATCTCATCATAGAGATGAAAACATGTTCTTCTATGTTAGAAGATGATGCTTAGAGATATGCCTATAGTTTATCGTATATAGCTCTATTTTCAAGGAAAGACGTTATTCCCAAGGGGGAAGAATGTTATAAAGTAATTCTGTGAAATGAGCATCTCACTGATTTAGACAAATCTTAACTTGAACATTGTTTTGTCATTCTCATGTAATGCCAAAGATCTCTGGATTAGACTTAATCATAGGTTCATGTGCTCTCTAAAAAAGTAATCCACTTAGCCTAGTGGTGAAATCTCAAGGTTGCAAAGGAAGAGGTCTTGGCATCAGCCCCCATTAGGAGCTTTGGGAGAGAGTTCTTCCCAAAGAGCTCTAACATGTGGCCTATAGCTCTATAAACTTCACTTGACCAACATGTGCATGTTTTAAATTTTTATGAGACAATGGTCTTAGAACATGTGCAACCCATGTCTTATTCATGACTAAATGTTGTTTTATGCAATTATCCTCTTCTTTTGAGGTCGCTTTGCATAAATGATTTCATACCCTCCACTTGTTCACATAGTTGTAGAATAAGACTTTTTCTTTAAATCATGCACGAACTAAGAAACATAATTTCTTCGATTAAATAGCATAAACATACCATTGGAAAACATTAATAGGATGAATTCTTTGATATGCACTTTAGAAAATTCTATTATAACATCCATATTTGTTAGCGTCACTTGGTACACCATGTGGTGGAAGAGCATAAATCTCTCATAAATATATGAACAAACAAAGTTGCATTTGATTCTATAGGGATTATTTTGTATTAGTTTTGTAAATATTGATAACCACTCATCGTTAGGGACATCATCCATCTTAGAATCTTTGAATGAGACTCCTCATTGTCAAGGACATACATTTCATTGCGTTGAGTAGATGTGAGGCAAAATTTGTTTTGAAATAAGTACAATTATCTTTGGAGATCTCCAAAAACTTACAAAATTTGAAGATAAAATGCAAAGAGGAAGTCCATAGCTAAAGATAAAGATGAAATAGATGTTGTACGTACAGAGAGAGAGAGAGGAAACACCTAAAGATAAACTTGAAGCAGAATTCCATATATTCCCATTCATCTTGTGAATAGTTGTCCATATTTGCCTTTACCTTTTGCTCCTTATGGATCAATCTCTGTGTTATCTTGCACTCATTTGCGTGCAACCTTGCTCTATTTTTCTATTTTCTTTGCAAGTGGTTTTGCTTTTATAAAATGCTCTATTTTTTATCCTTTTCATGGTGGTAAAAGTAGTGGTTCAAACATTGAATGAAATGAATTAGAGATGGAAAAATTTGAAATAGAGATAGTTGGCACTAAGAGACATACTTTTGAAATCATGGGAAGATTCTTTAATGTGTTACGCAAATCATAGAAAGATATACTCGCTAATTAGCAATACTTATTAACAAAGGAGATGTGTCATATGGAAATGTATACATGAGTACATACATACAAACATACATACATACATCCATCCATCCATACATATAGAAATACATACATACATACATACATACATACATACATACATACATACATACGTACATACATACATACATATGTAGATACATTGTCATGAAGGTGCAAAGCTAGGTGGATCTATTAGAGTTGCAAAGTGTTCTAAAAGATGGTGCAAGCAGAGTGTTTTTGTTACACTTATGTGTTCCTCGAGTTGCTTTGATGTGAACCTTTTCCCTATACATGGGAACTTTTTACTCTAGTGTTGGTTGTTAAAAAATAAAGAAGCAGGTCGTATATGTTTTGCAAAAAGGATTTTCTTCAAACTGAAGAAAAATAATAAATAAAAAAATGGAAGCATTTACTTCAATAAGTAGTGGAGGCCAAAAGAGAATCAATCAAAAGAGAATCAATCCAAAAACTAAAATGAATGAGAAGAGTGGCTGCTCAAAGGAGTGGAGGAGTAATGGAGAAGGGATCACAAAGTCATCATGAGAGCTTGTGGTCACTTGGCTACAAAAGAGGCAAGGAAGGAAACTCAAGTGCAGAGGAAGAAGGTGGTGAGTCCCCTTGTAGGTTTTTCAATCATTTCATTTTCTAAAGTCTCACATAGTATGTCTAGCTGTTCCCCATTTTTAGGTAACGTGATTGTGAGAGTCATATCTCTCAATGTATCTACCCATTTTTAGATTTTAAATATTCATTGGAAAGTTTAGCTTCTCTACTTCCTATATATAGAAGCATTATGTTAAATCCATGATGCTCTATGATTTATTAGGTTTTTAGTGAATACCAAGTTTTGGCTTAATTGAGTGGACATGCAACCTCTTTTGAGGCAAAGAGTTGCCAATTCAAAACTACTCCAAATTGAGTGTTTGATAGCTCATTTGAAATATTTTAAGTTCTAGTTTAAGTGAAAAAAGACTCAACCTCAATATGTTCTTCAATTGATACTAGTTTTCATTCTAAGGTTCAACTATAGGTAACCATCTTAATCCTAAGAAGGTCTTCTACACTTTTCACTATGCATTGGAGAGGAATTCTCCAACAATTGGTATTAGAGATCAACAATAGAGAATTGATGCTTGAAGAGGCAAAGCATTGGCACTAAAGTAAAGGAGAGGAGAAGCTAGGACTCAAATGGGAGCTTCGTAAAGCCAAGAAAGAGTGCCACAACTTATTTGAGGTAACCTTTAAATTTGGAAGTTTTCAATGGCTGATTTAAGATAGCAAGTTGAGAAGTTAGATAAAGATAATTTTTAGTCTTGGAGGTATAGAATGAAAATTACCTTAAAGGTAAAGGTTTGTGGAGTCTAGTTGCTGGAGATGATCCTCAATGAGTGGACCTTCAAGATCCCAACATTACTCCATCACAAAGGAGGCAATTTGCAAATTGGGAAGAGCAGAATTGAAGGGTGATGTTCCGCATTTCACAAGTTATTTATAACACTATGATTGGTCATGTACAAAGCCTAGAGATAGCCAAGGAAGTTTGGGAAGTATTGGATATGGTGTATGCTACCTCAACAAGGTCTCGAAAGATGCAACTAAAAAATGAGCTCAACAACAGGACTAAAAGCTCAAACCAAAGCATTAGTGAGTATATGTTGAATATCAAGGAGCTTCTAGATCAGCTAGCATGAGTTGGATGATAGATGGCGAACCTACTTTTGCTGCCGCATTCATGATCCATAGAGGAATTCGCATGACCGTCTTCTTGTCAAACACACACAAAGAGATCTGTTCATCTCCGCCCTACCTCTGAGCTTCTAACTTGCTTGAGTCTTATTCAAAGACTCTCCTCTTAGTCTCTCTCTCATCCCACATGATAATGAGATAATTAAGACTTCTCTCTTCTTTCTTCTACCAAATAGATATAATGTCTCTAAGGAGGCCAAGTGGCATCTATGCCACCTCACCCAAGAGGATATACATCCATAATATGACACTTCCTTCCCCTTGAAAGCATTTTTTTCCTCGAAAATGTAAATGAAATGTCCGTAATGGTAGAAGAAAGTGCTCGGACTCCCCTGAACCCCATGTACTCTATGTACATGGTCATCTCTGTGTGTTGTTTTCCCATAACCTTCCCCTTAAGAAGCCTCATATGAGATCATCTTAAAGGTGGGAAACTGTCTAAACGGTGTCTACTATCTCCCATGTACACTTAGTTTCCAACTATCACTCCCATGACATATAACATCATCCATATGACCTAAGTCCATATGATGTATAATCTATGGAGCAATAATAGAAGAAGCAAGTGTAAAGTGTCAAACTTATAAGCTTGACCGTATTATAATGGAGATAATCAACCATAAAATGCTCTGAAGTATAGAACAAAGTCCCATAACAAGTGACTTCAAACCCATCTAAGACTAGTAAATGATAGATTGCCCTCATAACACTCCAGGTCTTCCTAAGATTGAGTGTTCTCACAAGTAATAGTTTCCTCGAAACTACCTTGTGACTATGCAATTCCATCATTTAACTCATGGTAGTAAAATGCAATCTCTACATTTCACCAACCAAGAAGTCTGTGGTTTTTCATCCATTACCTGTGCACTAAGTTCTATTGGAAGAGTATCTATTGGCACTTTTGCAAACTCTAATATTTTTCTTCCCTGTAGTTTGCCATGTGAATGCAAAAAGCATTTGCTTTGAGATTCAGATAATCCCTAAGTACCCATCCTCTTAGCTGGTGTTTACTCATCATACTCATGATGTAACACCAATAACTAGATCATCTTATCTAGTCAAAGACCATCACGGGAAATAAACATAACTACTTCTCTCGAGAGTCTCCAAGTGAGACTGAACCTAACCATCATGATTAGCTGATCTCCCTCTTGTCTTTGATAGAAGGGTGCCACTTCTATCTAGACAACCAAAATGAGAAAGTGAAACTCTCTCCATGCCTCTCTCTATATAATCTCCTCTAAAGAAAAGAGCTCTGGTAATGGAATCTATTCCACTTTCCCTTTCCCCTTGAAAGAGATTCTGTTGAATCTGTTTGCTCTACTCATCCATAACTGAGAACGTGTACATAAGTTCTCCATGTTTTCCTTCAAAACTAGTGGAGAAAGAGACTCCGATGTGAAGGAAAATTACACTGAAAAGTAGACTAAATGAATTCCTTCTAAAATAAAGAGTAAGAGATGTTTTCCAAACACCTCTTGTGTGTAAAGGAAAACATACTCTATTCTTCTCCTATGAAGGAATCATGTTTTCCTTTCCTTCTTTCTCTCTGAAAGAATAGGAACTAACGTGAGACCACTGAGCTAAAGTGAGATCTCTCCTTGATCTCTGAGCTGATTCCCACTTTTTGGTCAAAGCCCTCTACTAAAATGGTCAGCAATGATGTGACATGATACCATAAACACGTGTATCCATAATAAAGAACTATCTCTGCCAACCATACTCTATGCATGGATCTATATGATCCAATCAAACCGATGGAATTATCCTTCCTGAAAAACTCAAAATGAGTATGTGATACTAATGGTGATAAAATCACCATTAGTATCACATACTCATTTTGGTCAAAGCCCTCTGCTAAAATGGTCAGCAATGATGTGACATGATACCGTAAACACGTGTATCCATAATAAAGAACTATCTCTGCCAACCATACTTTATGCATGGATCTATACGATCCAATCAAACTCATGGAATTATCCTTCCTGAAAAACTCAAAATGAGTATGTGATACTAATGGTGATAAAATCACATTCTCTATTGGAAGAATAAATCTTCCCTAAACTATGAAGGATAAATCCCAATCCTAAGGAGATGTCTACTAAGAGCTCTCCTCTGATCTAGTGAGACATGACACCATGAATGATGAGTCCTTTTCTCCCTGGCCATAGAAGAAGAGTGCTCAAAGGGAAGTCATTTCCACCGTCCCATACCAGTGAAAACTTTTTCCAATTCACGGTGACATACCTACACTAAACCAAATATATATATATATATTCCATATATATGTAATGGAAAATATAGGTGGATTCTAAGGAATCCCATATCATAAACTCATATCAGTGGACTCAAATGAGTCCCATATCCTTGAACTAGTATAGTTTGGTTCTAGTCAACAAGTGACAATGGATATCCCTTTCTCTTCCAAACTAACTTGTTCCTAGGTACCAAGACTGAGTTTGAGTACCTCTTTGTAGATCCCAACATACGTATATGTATTGGGTACCCCAACTACTCTTAACTAAGGGATCTATGTTCTGAGTCATAGATCTAGTGCCATACCTTTGGCCTTCCTAACCATCACTCGAATCACATAAGCACCCATCAATGCTGTCTCATGAAACCCATCTCTGTGATCCCATCTATTTGGTTTCCTTATTAGTGTAGCAGAAATGCTTCACTACTTGGTCAAGTGATGTACATGAGTGAAACTAGTCACTGTTTGGGTAATCCTAATAATATCCCCATAGTCTTCTAATCATACTATGAGACTCTTGTGAAGATAAGTAAATCTTCACTTATTTGGATAGTATCATACATGTATCTCCCCTGCCTCTATGCAACTTCCTATAACCTATAGGATTGCTTGTGCACATTCATCATGGTGAAGGTGTAGCTCCTTCCCCTTAGCAATCCTATGGTCTAAATCCATAAGGATTATGTGTAGGGATCTTATTACTACTAAAGCTGCCTTTTCTATACTACTGTGATGGTCCTAAGTCCATCAAATACATGCTTACAAGCATCCCTACATCTTATTGATGTTTGCAGAAGGGGCATGTTACCATGCCATAACATTCTTACCTAAAGGCAAGTGCGTATATAACGCCATGAGAGGGGAAAACTTTCGACAGCATTTCCCCAAGAAATGGAATCCCAAAAAAACTATAACCAATAGTTGAGTGGCACATAGGCCACCCAATAACATAAGGCTTGATAGGCCCATGGCATGCATGCCATAAGCTCATATATGGACTCCATAACCTGCAAAAACATAAAAGCAATTGCTAACAGCCATTCTCTCTGTTGCATACCCATATGGATTCTGCAATCCTCTTTCCTGCAAACAATCAAAAAGTATATTTCTTGCCTGTCGATCTATACTTTTAGAAATCAAACAATGATCAACATTTTATGTATGCAATCCAGTCTATGCATGTACATATAGAACATGCCATAACATAAAGTAAAATGCCTGAAACATAAAGCATACATCCCTGAATAGATTGGTTTTGGAGTTGCATGCATCCAATCATTCTCGAAAAGCTTCGAGACCTCTGCACCTTCCTCCTCTGGTCCTAACATAAACTTTGAAGTGTCCGAAAAACATCGGAGCACTCTCCAAAACATAAACCATGGTCAAATAATTACTAAAATAATGCAAATCTAGTCAAAAAGTGCCTTAGTAATCCTTCTTTAGACTTGAAAAAATCACTTTAGGAACTGAAAATGTTCAAAAACTGAAATATATAGCATGTGCAAAGAGCTCAAAGTGAAATTACTCAAATCGCCTTCCCAGTTTGAAAGATATGGCTCCTAGAAGGTAGTCACCAATAATTGTTCAGACTTTGCAGAGCTGTATAGACCTGCAAACATATTTATTTTCCAAAATTTCTTTCCATGAACTTAAAGTAGACCTTGTGCTCTTCGAAACGAGCCATAGCACGTCCAATTTGAATTTTTCTAGCCCAAGATATGGCCATTCCAAGCGGGGCATGCCAAACTAGTGGACTGTAGGAGGGGCTGGAAAAAGTGTGAAAATGTGATTTTTGGAGTGCCCAAAATCATTCTTCCATGAAGTAAATCCTAAAATTCTCTCCATAATCTCAGAGAGCAATATATGAAGATGCTTGGGCCTATTTTCACTTTACCAAATCCCCCCTTCGTGCATGCTAATTTGCTCCCCAAAAGAGGTCTAAATCAATATTTTTACTTTCATGTAAAAACTTAAATGGGAGCTCTTACCAAGCTCCTAATCCACTCTAAATGTGGATTTCTCTTGGATTTTATACAATAATCCATGGGAATCCTCTTAAATGATCTTTAGTTTTACTCCCAGAAGTGGAGTTTGGCGAAATTTAACATCTAAAGTTTTTCCAAAAAGTGCGGGAAGGGGGTCTTTGAAGAAGTACAATTCCTCCTTAACTTATCATTTTGATGAATCTAATGATTCGCCTAAGAATTCCATACACCATAATCTCAGTATATATACTTTTTCCCATCCATCAGTAGCTATCGCACCTCTTTTTCCCTCTTCCAAAATGGGAATTTCTTAGATTCAGGTGCTGAATTTTTTTCTCAAATAGTGATGGAAGTGGGTTTTGTGGAGCTTCAAACTCCCATCATACTGAGGTATATTTTGGATTTCTTGATGGAATATGAAAGTCCAAATATTATACTATATGTGTGCATAATGTTTCCTACCAAATTAAGAAAAATTCCTCTTCATATCCCTTTCCCAAAATGGCTACTTATCAAAATAGCCTCTGAAAAATATGTGAAACTTAAACCATAAAGGATTACCTCCTTTTCTCTGTTCACTTGAATGCATCCGGTGAGGCCATGCGATGTGAATGGAATGCTAAGAAGAGATCCAAGAAAAATACTCCCTCATGAACAACCCGTGCTTGCTTCAAAAGCTTGGTGAATTCTTCTCTTCCAAAGCATAGCTTTATTAAGTTCATTTGATGCTATCTCAAAGAGATATATACCACGGCATCAAAAGTACACTTGCTTCTCCAAAACACCTTTGATCACTTCACGAAGCTCCCGTGGGTTCTTGTGTGTGGAGAGGACTGTTGCACACGCGGAAGCGCCTGGGAACACCGCTCTGATACTAGTGATAGATGGCGAACCTACTTTTGCTGCCGCGTTCATGATCCATAGAGGAATTCGACGACCATCTTCTTGTCAAACACACTGTTCATCTCCGCCCTACCTCCGAGCTTCTAACTTGCTTGAGTCTTATTTAAAGACTCTCCTCTTAGTCTCTCTCTCATCCCACATGATAATGAGATAATTAAGACTTCTCTCTTCTTTCTTCTACCCAATAGATATAATGTCTCTAAGGAGGCCAAGTGGCGTCTATACCACCTCACCCAAGAGGATATACATCCATAATATGACAAGTTGCAAGATAGAAGAGGAGGAAAGCATCCAAACAACCCTCAATTGCTTGAGGAGTGAAGAGAAGTTGAAGCCCCTCATCACAAATATTATTTATATAGAACCTCTACCAACATTCGACGAGATTATACCAAATCTTGTGGCTGAAGAGGTTGCCAAACAAGGAGAATGCAACAAGGGTAAGGATAGCCATAGCCAAATGTTGCAGGTCGAGGTAGAGGTAGGAACTCAAGACGAGGCTCAAGAGGAAGAGGAAGAAGCTATAAGAACACAAATTCCAACCAACAGAACTCAGAGGAAAACAAGGACAACTCAAATGACAACACACATGGAAGAGGTCGAGGAAGAAATAGAGGAAGAGGTCGAGGTCATACAATTCCCATAAAGGTATAACATGTTATCATGGTGGTAAAGTAGAACACTATGCAAATGATTATTGGAAAAGAATGGAAGAATAAATGGAGGTAGCCAAAGGAGCCAAAATAACTATGGCAGTACATCAAGTGAAGGAGATAAGAAAACCACGCTTGCCATGAAGCATGAGTACAACAGCGGGAGAAGTGATGACCAAAAATGGTTTATAGATTCATGTTGCAAAAATCATATGACATGCCAAGGAGATTTATTCACAAATCTACAAGCTCCAAGTGGAAAAGGATGTGTGGAGACAAGTGATGAAACTCAACACACAATTGAGCATGTTGGACAAATCAAGCTTGGAGACAAGAAGGTATTGACTGATGTTCTTCATGTTCCTACTATTGCAAAGAATTTTATTTCAATGGGACAAACGGTAGAGAAATCATGTTATCTTGAATGAAAAAGGATGTTTTATAAAGAATCCAAAAGAAGGATTCAAGGTCATTACTCAAGGAATGAAAGAAGGTAGGATTTTCACTTTGGACATTCAATAACCACATGGAAAGGTGATGTATATTCAGTTTGGAAATAAGAAGATTGTTGAAATTGATTTGTGGCACAAGACATTTGAACATATCAACATTCCCAAGCTCAAGGACATGAGCAACCATGAAGTGGTAAGAGTTCTTCCAAGATTCAATGATGCTCGACTGCATGAGTTTTGTTAAGCATGCCAACTAAGAAAGAAAACGTGACAAACATTTAAAAAGAGCAACTATGTGGCAAAGAATGTCCTCGACTTGATACACACAGATGTATGGGGACCATCACAACAACCATCAATTGCAGGTTTAGATATTTTTCCACTTTTATTGATGATCATTCAAGAAAAGTATGGATGTTTTGCATAAAACAAAAATCAGATGTGTTCCCTATGTTCAGGAGATTTAAAGCACATGTAGAAAAGGAAACAAGATGGTACATAAAGACTTTGAGGTTTGATGGAGGAGTAGAATATTCGCCAAAGAAATTTCAAATTTTCTACATAAAATGGTATCAAACAGCAATTTACATCTAGGTGACTAAGCAAAATGGAAATGTTGAAAGGAAAAATAGACATATCACAGAAGTTTCCAGATGCATGCTCAACGAGATGAAGGTGCCGCTAAAGTATTGGGTTGAAGCCCCTAGTACGGCTGTTTATTTGATGAACAAGTGCACAACAACTGGAGTGCATAATTTATATCTTGAGGAGGTTTATTCTCGTAAGAAAGTGGACGTTACACATCTCGAAGTTTTTGGATGTGTGTGTTTTGTTCACATTCCTCAAGAACTAAGGACAAAGATGAAGCCAAAGTCAGAAAAATAAATTTTCATTGGATCTTCACCGGAGCAAAAAGGATATAGGTGCTACAATCTGGTGACAAAGGAGCTATGAGTCTCATGAGATGTGGTATTTGATGAGCTAAAACCATGGTTTGGAGACAAAGGGAAAGAGAAGATTCTTGAAGAGGATTATGAAGATGACAAAGGATCTGTCCAAGAATGTCTGCAAACGAGCACTCAAATGTGAGGTCTAGAAGCTTCTATATCACATGAAGAAAGCTCAACATGGAAAGGGAGACTAAGGAGTCATTCCTCATCAGCAACATAAGGTTATGGAAGATTTGAACGTGAAAGTGTTGACCAAAATAGTGATTCAAACGCAAGTGAAGAAGTGTATGAAGAGGTGATTACACCAAAGGTAAAGTTGAACTGATTGAAGAAGGAATATTCAAAAGGAAATGAAAGGAGGTCTTCAAGAGTAGGGTATCCAATTCAAAGGCTGAGCTATGATAGGAAGAATCAGAACAGAGGCTTATTTGCAAGGAAGAAATCTATATGGGATTGTATCACGCGATGAAGCAATGCCTATTCCAAGATCCAAAGGAGGACCTACTTAAGAGGAAACAGATAGGCCAACACTTTGGTGTGCAAGGGATGCTCAGGAAAAGTCATACATGCTCAAGTCTATATCTGATTTTCTATTATCACATATTAGAGGATGCAAGACATCTCAAGAGACATGTGTTGATATATTTAGGTAGTGATGTGTGTGATCACTCTAAGACAGCTAGGGCACTTTTTTCCCTCTTTAGGAGGGTTCCCCCCCCCCCTGTATGTACCCCTATTTCCCTAAGGGGCTACTTATCTTTGTACATTCTAGTGGTAATACATTCAATATTGTGTGTTGTGCTCCAAGCTTCTTCTTCTTCCTTGTGTTGTTCGCATGCATCCACAGACGTCTAACTCCAACAATTGGTATCAGAGCAGGTTGCCACTTCATATAGGGCATCATTGACACCTCTCCGTTTGTAGTCTCAGAATCACATGAATTTTGGTGAGCATACTCAGCATGTTTTTGAGATCCGAACAGCTTTGCTGTGTGGTGCCAAAATCGCGATCTGAGCTCGTTTTGGCCTCTGAACACACTATCACAGTGCTTGTGTAGGTTATCTCGTCTTTTTGTGCCAAAAGTATATACCAGTTTCGGTTTGTGAGTATAAGCATCTCAAAGTCTACTACAAGTTTAGAAGAATTCGTATGGGTAGTTCTATTCAACTTTTTGAGATAGAGTCAATTTTTTGCATCAAGGTATTTTGGTCACTAGCCATGGCTGAAAGGAGTGATGTATTTTGTATGTTGGTTGTTGAGGATGAGTTGGATGGTACCAACTACCCGTTGTGGGCTTACATGATGCGACATATATTGGTTACAAAAGGACTATCGAACATTGTGTAGGGTGTTGAAAAATGTCCTATAACACCTGCAACTCTTACAACTGCAGGTACTGAAGCTGATGCAGAAGGTGTCAAAGATAATGATATTCTGCATATTCATATTCGTATTGTGGCATCTTCTGCACCTATTGTAGAGCAAATTTGTTGGGATGGCAGAGATGCCTAGACACATGCATTGATAGCTTTGTCTGTTAAACGTGCCAGTTTTTCTCACATTTGCTCTTGCAGAATTGCTAAGGATGCTTGGGATACACTTACCACATTGTACCAAGCTACGAATGAGGCTCGTGTTACTTACCTTCGAAAACAGTTGGAGAGTGAGCACATGAATGAAGGTGATTCTATGGACATTTTTCTAACAAAGATCAAAGACTTGAAGGAACAATTGATTTCTGTTGATGATGTTATACCAGATAGCTCACTTGTGCAGACCGTTCTGAATGGTCTTCCTAATTCATATCGGAGTTTTGCTTCTACTCTTCGTTGATGATGAAAGGAAATCCAAATGCCTTGTCATTTGAGGAGTTAGTCTCTGTTTTGTTGCAGGAAGATCAGTCCAGGCAGTACAGGTCCATTATGTGTGTTGCAGATCAAGCTTTCCTAGCTAGTTAGACGGGCAAAGGAAAATGGAGCTCTTCAAGTAGTAATAAAAAATTTGTTAATTGTGTACAATCGAAGAGGGAAGAAAAAGTTGAAAAGAAATCAAAAAAGTAGAAATTGTTTTGCAAGTACTGTAAAGGAAATGATCATATCATAAAGAACTGTCCAAAATTGCCTGCTAAAGAGGCAAAGAAGAAAGAGGCTAGAATGCTTGTTGCAAAGTACTCTACACCAAAAACTGTGTGCTAATCTTGTTGAGGAGGAAGAATGGGTGTTTACTACTGTTTGTAATTTTGACCCATCTTCTCATGAGCAGGGCATGTCTGTAGTAGACTCAGATGTTTAGTACTTTGTCAGTGAGGCAACCAAACATATTACTTCGCAGTGCAGTTTCTTCTCTTCACTCGGGCTTGCCCCTACAGGGAATATTGTTACATTCACCTACAACTCCTCTTATCCTAGTATGGGAGTTGCTAAGATCATTTTGACTACTCCTGATGGTAGTTCTTTCACTTTGTCAGATGCATTTTTTGTGCTAGGGATGAAGAAAAATCTCTTATCACTTTCTGAATTATAGATGGATCATTTTCTAGGTACAAGGCGAGATTAGTTGCCAAACCATGCTCACAAACTCATGGTATAGACTATGAGGAAACACTCTCACCAGCTGCAAAGATGACTACAATCAGAACATTGATAAGTGTAGCGACTGCAAAAAATTGGAGACTCCTCCAACTTGATGTCAAAAATGCATTCCTAAATGGTTGGATAAATGGAGATGTATAATGTCACAACCACTAGATTTTGAAAACCCTAATCTCACATCGTATCTTTGTAGACTTAAGAAAGCATTGTATAGACTAAAATAAGCTCCTAGAGCTTGGAATTACAAGTTGGTTACATACAAGATCAAGAGTTCAAACCGAGCAAATTTTATCTGTTTCTATCCATCAAAAGGGATCACAATGAGGTTGTCTATCTATGTGTATGTGTAGATAATATTATTGTGACACGTGATGATCCAAATGGCATTCAAAGGATCAAGAGACACATGCAAGAGGAATTCAAAATCAGTGACTTAGGTGAGCTCACATATTTCCTAGGTATGCAAGTAATTTGTACAGATGAAGGGATCTATGTTGGTGCAAAGTCCAAGCCCACAAATGTGTCTTGAAGTTTATGAATATATGAAGCTCCATGGAAACTATTGCTAGGAAGACTTTTTATCTTTACCATTTGTAAAAGTCATTTTTGACTTAAAAGAATATTTGTAATCACCTACCAAAAAAACTTGTGGAATTGTTAGATAGAAAAGTAATGAATTCATTGAGGGAATATTTCCTAGATTGAAGGACTACTTTTAGAGAGAGCCAAAAGTTGAATTCAAATCAAATTTGAATATGGCACTTATAAAAGGTGACTTGAACAAGTCGCGTGTAGAAGTCTCAATCTCCGAGTTCTCCATTGCCATTTTTGTAAGTGTGTGAGGTCTACATTGTAGCTCACACTACTCTCTATCATTAGGCTATGATTTTCAAGCCTATGATCTTGTACAACACTGTTCATTAATACAATACATCTACACTGTTCATCTATGATCTCTCTGTTATAGTCATTTATATCTGTCAACTTGTGCTGCCCATATCTCAGTCAATTCTCCACCATTTTCAATGATCTAAAACTTGTTGAGATCCTCTCTAAGTTATCTACGTGCTCAGAAATTTTGAAGGAAATCCATTAAACCAATTTGGAGAAAAGCACTTCGAAGCACTCACTCGTCAAGTTGTGTAGAGATCCAAAAAAATCGGGGATAATGATTCAATTGCTAAATTGATTGCTCTGTTTTTAGTGCATCATTTCAAGTGATTCCACTTGGAATCATTGGCTTACTAAGATGATTTGATACGTCGAAAAGGAAATTCTCTAATTTCTATTGTACTGATAGCACTGAGCATAATAAGCAGCAAGTGTGTGATAAAAAATGGAAGGTTTTCTTTGCTCCTTCTATTAGGAAGTATTCATTTTCTTATTCAATCTTTTCTTAAATTATTTCCAAAGTGCATAGGCACTTGTATAGTGTCATTAGAAAGCTAAGAGGGCCCAAAACACAACTCTGAAGCTACAAGAGGCTGGTACTAAGCAAGATTTGGCAGTACCTACTCATTTCCTGTAGTGTCCATCCATCTATCCCAACAGTGATATCAGGGCAAAGCTAATGTAAAATGGGAGATGGTTTTCCTTCTTTCATTGATAAATTGGATAAGAACAACTATCAAGCATGGTCCTTGCGGATGAAGACATACTTACAAGGAAGCAACCTTTATGGATACGTCTCAAGAGATGAGGAGGTGCCCATATTCAAAAGCAAAGCACAACCTACAAGAGAGGAGCATGAAAGACTCAACACATGGTGTGCCAAGGATGCATTAGCAAGGTCCTAATTACTTAACTCAATCTCTGATTTTCTTCTCCCTCATATTAGAAACTGTAAGACATCCCAAGAGACTTGGGAAACATTGTCTTCATATTTCTCTTCGAACATAAGGGCTAGGAAGAACCAACTGTGGATTGAGTTTACCACTCAACGAAAGCAACCCAAGTAAGGAATCTCACAGCATGTGACCGAAGTTAAAGATTTAGCAGATCAATTGGCAAGCATAGGAGAAGAAATTGAAAAGGAGCAGATTGTAAGACAAGAAATCAATGGTATTAGAGCTGATGACAAATGGGAGAGCTTCATAACTGCCATGGACTTGTACATGGACATGCAGATTCCAAACCTTACCACACTCATGGGGCAACCATTCACCCATGAAGCCAAGCTCAACAAGAATGGAGATTCATCAAGAGGTAATAGCTCCTCTCCCCTATACACTGATAAAAGTAAATCTAAAGAGAAAGGGAAGAACAAAAAGGTTGAAGATGGAGGAAGTACCTCCCAAGCCAACTATGCAGGAAGAGGTAGAACCTCAAGAGGAAGGGGCAAAGGAGGTAAACAAGGTAGGGGGGACCTTATAATTCCTCACCATGCAATATTTTTGGATTGTCAAGCCATACTGTAGATGAGTGTTTCAGAAACTTCAAGAATCATAGAGGTAGAGGATATCAAAGAGGTGGACATACACACTCAAGAGGAAGGTTCAAACATCATCAAGGATACAATAACAACTACAACAACAACTACAATGGCAATTACCAAGGAGGCTACAATTCAAGAAAAGACTACAACAACTACATAGAGCAGTAAGAAGATTATCTTCTAATTATGAGTATGACTTCAAAACCAGGTATAAATGATGACCATATCTTTTACATTGATTCAGGATGCTCAAACCATGTGACAGGCAATGTAGCTCTTCTCTCTAACCTTGAGGAATCAAAGGTTAAGCATCAGGTACAAATAGGTGATGACACCAAGCACTCAGTGATTAAAGTAGGGAATGTTAAGACCTCTGAATGAAACAAGAATTTGTTGACTAGGGTTCTATATGTACCTACAATTACCAAGAATTTGATGAGTGTTGGACAAATTGTGGAAAAGGGTTTGCAGGTCAGGTTCAACCAATACGGAGCATTTGTGGAGGATCCCTAACATGGGTTTAAAAGGATAGCCAAAGGAGAAAAGAAAGGTAGATTATTCACTTTTCAATTTGTAGATACAAAGAATATTGCACTTTACAGCTACAAAGATCAAACACTTTCAGATCTTGAAATTTGGCATAAGAAATTAAGGCATGTTGGTGAAAGAACTTTAAAACAAATATGTAGAGACCAATGTGTGATTGAGATACCTAATATATTCAAGCAACACATGATTTATAAATGTGGTGCTTGTCAGTTTGGAAAATCTCACAGGTTACCCTTCTCAAGGAAAGGCTACATGCATGAGGATTACCTAGAGCTTGTCCATACAGATGTATGGGGACTAAGTAAGGATCCCTCAATTTCTGGATCAAGGTATTATGTATCCTTCATTGATGATTACAGTAGGTGGATTGTATTGTACTTTATGAAGGAGAAAGATGAAGTATTCAGTTGCTTTAAAAAGTATCTTGCACTTGTTGAAAACCAAATAGGGAGAAACCTAAAGAGACTAAGGTCACATGGAGGAGGTGAGTACTTCTCAAATGAGTTTGAAATATTCTTGCAGGAAAGACGAATCAAAAGAGAAATCACAACAAGGTATACCCCTGAGCAAAATGGGATGGCAGAGAGGAGAAATAGATTAATTGTTGAAACAGCTAGGTCAATGTTGAATGAAAATAAATTACCTAACTACTTATGGGCAAAGAGTGTGTCTACTGCCACTTATCTTGTAAATAGTTTGCCATCCAAATCTCTTGATGAGATGACCCCATATGAAGCATGGCATGGTAGAAGGCCTTCACTTTATCATTGAAGGAATTTTGGATGTGTAGCTTATGTGCATATCCCTTCTCAGATAAGAGGTAAGCTAGACCCTAAGGCAGAGAAGTGCATCTTCATAGGGTATGACTTGAATCAGAAAGGATACAGGTTCTACAATCCTTCAAACAAAGGATTCATGGTTAGTAGAGATGTTGTCTTTGATGAGAACGACTCTTGGTTTGATAGTGAATGGAGAAAAATAAAACTACCTTATGACTTGGAAGAAGAGTTTCCAAGTCTCACTAAGGAGGAGCCTACTCAGAATGGAGATATCAACTCAGATGATGAGGACATCATCAACCTAGAAGAGTTCAAGGCATGGAAGTCCAAAGGAAAAGTCAAGATGAAGAAATTGGAGGATATACCTGAATCATCCAACCAAGCAATCAGAAGATCACAAAGGGAGAGCCAGAAACCAATCAGATATGGGTATGACACTTCCCTAGTTACTAAGCATTTTGTCTATCTTGCAAAAGACCTTTCATTTGAAGAGCCACCATCATATGAAGAGGCAAAGACCAAGGAACAATAGAAGGAAGCTATGGATGAGAAAATTGAAGCACTCAAGGAGAGTGATACTTGGGAACTAGTACCAAAGAAGGAGTCTATGAAGGTAATTGGTTCTAGATGGATCTATAAGATCAAAAGGAATTCTGATGGATCAATAAGTAGGTACAAAGCTAGACTTGTGGCTAAGGGTTTTGTACAAACCCAAGGAGTTGATAATGAAGAAACCTTCTCTCCTATGGCCAAAATGCCTACCATCAGGGTATTGCTAAGTGTGGCTGCATCAAAAAATTGGAACATGTATCAGTTGGATGTAAAAAATGCATTTCTAAATGGTTGGATTTTTTTAAAGGGACTTCCATCACGTCTGCTTTTAATCTCTTTCGGGTTCTTAGGGATGGTAGGGGTCTGGCAATGTAGAGGCCCTTTACTTAATTTTCCCAATTAACGAGTTGATCACATAGTAACTATATGTCAAGGCAATACTTCTGTTACACAGTTATAATCCTCCGTTTATGGTATCCTCACATAGTCAATTATCGTACAATCGTTCAATCACACAATCGAACAAACTTATTGATGTTAAGATAGTATTACTGTGTGAATAGTAAATTACGACAATTCAATAAGAATAGACTTAACAGTATTCCAAGTGTCTACAAATTCTGCATCACAGCATCTCCATAAGATCGCAAATCGCCCAGATAGACAGTCTGGCAATCCCAGTCTCCTCTCGCAGAGGAGAACACCGTAATGTCTCTTCATTAATGGGTAAAAGGGTTACATCACTTTGCTATGCCCTTTCGATGTGTGCGGTATATGAAAAATATAATATTACATTATGCCAATCCGACGGCCTAACACTGGCACGCACGGTGGACTCGAACCCGCAAAGAAAATAAAATTAAGGCTCATCTACAATTCCTTGTATATACATGGTTCTTGCTAATTTGAAGGTTCGGGTTATCTTTTGCTTTAGAGTATCCAGCATAAGCTTCAAAGTCTCTAGCTCCACCAATTGTGTATCAGTTCGTACTGAACTTGCCGCAATGACTTGACTGAACAGAGCATCGGTCTGTGTCTGCACAAATGCTTCTTGTAAATAGAAAGCATTAGCTAATGCAACATCTCTCTACTACTTCACATCTGTAATTTGAGCATCAATTCGAGACAATCTCTCTGCTTGAGATCCTAGCTGCTTTTCTCTGCGTTCCAACTCCTAAGCTTGATATTGAACTGTTCTATAATATGCATCCCTTTCTTTCATGATTCCTGCTAATTCTTTCTTAAGCTGAATTGTCAAATCTGTTTGGGCTTTTAAGGCACAATTTGCCTGAAAAAGATCAGTAGATGCAGTCTGTAATTCTGCAGTAGTGTGCTTAGCCAAGTTTGCCATTTCTTATCCTTTCTGCACTACCTCATCAAGCTCGGTGTGACTTTCTTCCATTAAATTGCCTAGAGCAACCCGAGTATCATCCTTGTCCTGCACCAATTGTTTTAACTGCTCGATTTCTTCATCACGATCGGATAAAAGAGCATCCTTTTCATTCAATTCAGCAAGGGCAGCATCTCGTTGGGCAATCAAGGTGTCTTGCTCTACAATCCTTGTTTGAAGTTGTTGAAGCTGCACGTGCAGGGCATGGTTCTTTGCCTTGAACGCATTAGCTTCTTCCTACAACGGAGCAATATCTGCCTCTAACAAATCAACTTTGCCTTGCAGATCCTATCTGATTGTCGGTTGCCAGCTTCATTTGAAGAGGTAACTGCTGAGAGAATTGAATTAGGATACGACTCATAGACTCCAATTCATGGAACATCATAGTCGATGGAGGAAGAACAGGAAGTGGTCGGGATGAAGAGGCTGATAATAGGCGAGGGGAAGGTGGTGGAGAATAATTGGGAGAAGAAGATGAAGTAGCAAGTGCGTCGGGAACAACAGACTCAACGGGGACAATAGGCTCAACAGGGTTCATTGGGGGAGGAAGTGGGATAAGGGTATTCGGTAGCAAGATTATACCGGTTGGATTCTGTTTTGGCACATCAGTTCTGTCAATCACAGCGTCAACCAGGACAATCACTTCGTTAAGAACTTCTGCAACAATTTCCTTCACAGCTTCTTGATTTTGCTGATGAGAATCCTCTTGAGAAGAAACTTCATCAGAGTCTTCTATGTGGACATCTTGTTCCTACTGCTTAATTGGAGAAGAAGGAATGGAAGAATTGACATGAATGGATGTAGCAGTGTCGTGGAATACTTCTTCTTCATGGCCACCAGTTAATCCCTGCACTTGACTTTTGAAGGGGCTAACACGTCTGCGTTTTCGGCAAAAAAGTTGCAACAGGTCTGCATCATCATCTTCCTCATCCTCCAGCATTTGCATAGATTCTTCATGTAATAAGAAGGGGGCGGTTGGAGGTGGTTGCGCAGCTTGGAGCACCGCAAAAAGGAAAGTAAGGATGTGGGGTAAATGGGAATGATGAAAGTCACCCCTAGTAACTTGTTTGATAACCGATACACATTCACGGTGAATGCGCCGGAAATAAAAGGAAGCAAAATTGACTGACTCACAGGCAACGATATCTATCATCAAATAGAATGGACGGTCAATACCATAGGTATGTTTCTCGAGATTCAAAGTGGCAACTAAGAACTGCAGAACAGTACGCTCTGGTTCAAGTCTACACAAAATGCATACTCATTAGATGAGTGCCGGGGAAACAATTCGTGCATGATGGCCACAGAAAGAAGGGGACGATTTTCCAATCCTTCCCTAGAACCGAAAAGCTTCAGCAAATGTGGCTAAGGTAATAACGACACGAGAGGGAAGACATGCTACGGGCCAACAGTGCTTTGAAGGAGGTGTGGCAGCGATGGCAGAGATGATCTCTGCATGGAATGGTTGACCCTCCACTAAATGCCAAGGCAATTGAGCGAAGGCCAGGAGACCACGGGTGCGCAAATACTCACTCACTTCAGGAGTGAGTCCTGCACGGAAGGTGATGACATTCACGAGAGCTTCCATGGCGCGTCGAGTAAACACAAGAACACAGAAAACAAATAACGCACAAGCACACAAACACAATAGCGATTAATAGTAAGAGAAATAAGATTAAGTAGAAACACGGGCAACATTAGGCGGTCAAAAACCCTAATCATCGCACGATAGTGGAAAGATATCGGTCATAATTACGGCATGCATGCAAGAGCAGAAACAGTAACACAAGGCGACGATTAATCATATATAGATATCAAAACGACGAGATTACGGTCTATGGTCAACCGAAATACGGGGATAAAAAGAAAACAAGTGACACGCGAAAAAGATGAGGTACATATCATCGCTGATCGACCGATTCTTGATATGGGCGAAGCTTAGATCCATTAATTACTTTGGGAAGAGGAACTCCGGTTAGGGTGGCCAACCAAAAAGTAGCGGGTCCCACTTGTTCAATGATGCGGTATGGACCGAACCACTTTAATTTAAATTTACCCACGGATCTATTGGCTTTCGCATTATAGAATAAAACAAGTTGGTCCACCGAAAAGTTGGAGAAAGCGATCATGTGTCTGGGCTTGGCGTAGCTAAACTTCTTGCAAGATCATAAAGCTTTCCCAGCGCTGTTCATCCAAAGATCTGAGCATATCCAATCGAAATGGAAAGGACTCTTCTAGCAACAGTTTCTGAGATAAGGCAACTCGCAAGCTCGGCACTACTACTTCCATCGGTGCAATGGCTTCCAATCCATGAGCAAGCTTGAATGGAGTTGATCCGGTTGCCACCTTGTACGTGGTTCGATAAGCCCACAAAACTGCAGGTAAGAGCTGGTCCAAGCACTCTGGACATTCCAGGATCAATTTGCGCAGTATATTCAACAAAGTCTCATTGGTACTCTCCGCCAGACCATTGGCACGGGGATAATAAGGCGAGCTGAATTTGTGGACAATATGAAAAGTCTGAGTCAGGACTCGCATTAAGTTGTTTGCAAAATGTGTTCCTTGGTCCGTCACAAGCTCTAGAGGTAATCCATAACGTGGGAAGACATCCTTCATTAAACACTTAGCCACCGAAAAAGTTGTGGCAGACCGTAAAGCCCAAGCTTCCGCCCACCTGGTGGCATAATTTGTACAAGTCAATATATATCGATTATTGGTGAGGGCTGCTGGTGGTGTAATTGGGCGAATAAAATCTAGGCCCCACTTCTGAAACGGCTCTAAAAGGTAGGCCAGGTTGAAGTGGGAATAAGTGTCACTGTAAAGGCTATCCAGATTGTTGATAAATATCACATTGCTACACATATTGAACAACATCTCGATACATGGTAGGTCATCATAGCCCACTGTGTAAAATTTTCCGGTGGGTAAGATCAGTGGCAAAGTGTCCTCCAGTAGGCGATGCATGAGCCATGGCCATCACTGATGCGGATTTATTTGGTGGGGTGCATCTAAGGAAAACACTAGTATGATCTAAATAATACAGTTGACCCACAATCACCCGGAGTCATCGGCTGTGGGCTGCAATTTTTCAGTGCAGCGCAGTGGGGGTATTAGGAGGGAGACAGCCATCCGTGGGAAAAGTTAGTGACCTATCATAGTATGTTGTAGCAAAAGGGGGTTTTGCAGAGTCTTCAGAAGTGGTCTCAGTAACGTAAATGGCTGGTGTAGTGTCGTCAACCCCTACCGGAGGCTCACCAGAATCCAGTCGTGATAGAAAATCCGCCAAAGCATGTGCTGTGCGAGGTCGATGAATAACATCATACTCGAACTCTTGTAGCAATAATACCCATCTTGCCAGTCTTCCACCTAAATGTTGCTGCCGGACCAAATACATGAGTGCTGCATGATCCGCATGGAAGGTAAATGTTCGGCCCAACAAATAATGTCGGAACTTCTTAACAAAATACACCAACCCGAGATACTCTCTTTCGGTCATTGAGTAGTTTCTTTCGGCAAGGGCTAATCAGCAACTTGCATTATAGACAGGCCAAAACCATTTGTCAGTTTGCTGCATTAGTACGCTACCAATAGCTATATCGGATGCATCCACATAGACATGGATCGGATGTTCCCAATCAGGTGGTTGCAAAATTGGGGCCTGCGTCAATAAAACCTTTAAACGATCAAATGCATTTTGGCACTTCTATGTCCAATCATACTGCCGTGGAGTGCTGGTCATAAGCCTGTTAAGTGGTGTTGCTAAGTGAGCTAACCACCGTAAGTGCCTACCATGCCACCAGATTTGACCAAGAAAATGCATAACTTCTTTCGGTCTTGTTGGGACTAGTGCCTCCAACACGGCTGCTACTTTATCCGGATCGACTTGTATTCCTTGTTTAGAGATAATATGGCCAAGTAGTTTACCACAGGAGACCGCGAAAACTGATTTGGTCAGATTCAAACATAATCGGTACTCTCGGCATTTTTCAAAGGAGCACCGTAAATGATACAGGTGCGCCGAAGTCTTGCCAAATAAGGAAAAATCGTCCAAATATACTTGCAAAGAGGTAGTTAAGTAGGGTGAAAAGACTTCCTGCATGCTTCTTTGGAAGGTACTCGGGGCATTCCTTAAACCAAACCTTATTACAGTGCAAGCATATACACCCCAATTCGTGATAAAAGCTCTCTTTGGTATGTCCTATTCGGCCATCCGCACTTGATTATATCCACTGTACCCATCCAGAAAAGAATACATCTTGTGCCTTGCTACCTGATCAAGCATTGTATCGAGAAAGAGGAGAGGGAACGGATCTGGTACAGTGGTGGCATTCAGTTTTCGGTAATCAACATAGATACGCAACTGTTTATTTTTCTTCGAGATGATCACTATTGGAGATATCCACTCAGCATGCTCAATTGGCACAATGAATCCCACCTTCAGTAGACGATCAAGTTCGGCTTTTACATATGCTGGATAATTAGGATTCATCCTGTAGCTTGGTTGTTTGATTGGCCTCGCATCCGGTTTGAGCACTACCTCATGCTGATAAATCCATGGGTCAAGACCTTTCATATCTCTATAATCCCAAGCAAAAACATCGGAGAATTCACACAGGAGTTGTATCAAATCACCTTGGAATGTCTCTGTTAATCCTGCCTTAATCTTAACTGGTCGTGGGTTGACCGTGTCACCCAAATTGTACGTTATTAACTGATCTTTTGGTACAAAAAATTGTTGAGATTGCACATTTTCATCAGTTGGCTGCAAGAGTTGACGTAAGGTTGCTTCATCCATAGCTACACTATCATCTGCTTCTGCATCTCCGGTCATTGGTACAACACAAGCTGTCGGACTCCACTTGTCTGCTACCGACTGGAGATCTACAATACCTAATGAGATCAGATCCTTATTGGTCTTGAGGAACTCCTCTTCCTCATGATCAGATAATCCATCCAGCATATGGACCAGCTCCGCTACGTATGGTCGTGCATGAAGATCACAGGATTGCATAGCATCCAATTTAACTACATATTTCTGGTGATTGTCTTTGAAAGTTAACTCTTGCGCTAAGCAATCCTGTACAACTTTGGCTTGCTTCAGCCATGGGCGACCGAAAAGTAAGTTGTAATCAAGGCTGGATTCTGGTAATTCCAGGACTACAAAAGTCATTTTGAATGTGGTTCCCTGCAAGGTAATAGACATATTACTTACTAATCCCACCAAATGGACTCGAGATTGGTCTACCATCCGCACAAAAAATTGCACGGGTTCAATTGGGGTCCACCCCAATTGCTTGCAGAGCGTTGTAGTTGCTATATTCAAAGCAGAACCACCATCAACTAACACTTGGGTAATCTTCTGGTTTTTATGCTAGAAGGTGATCAATGGGACTGAATGATCCACCGTAGAATCAATTTCCGGTTGTATGGTGGCAGTCGCCGGAGTACATGAAGACCTGGGGTTAAGCTGCTGTTGAAATTGCTGCCTGACTCCTGGCACTAAGACGAGCAACTATCCCAAAGGAAGTGGGATTGAAGCCTTAGATAGGATATCCCATACCTGATCTGTTTGGGTCGTAATTCTCACCGATTCTGATGATGATTCTAACATTGTTGGGGCAGAATTTTGTTCATTTGATCTTGCTTGTGGTAGAGGGATCTGTGTTACTAGAGTTGGATCAGGAAACAGAGTCGGATCCTTAGCAGTCCATTGACTAGCCTTTGCAAACATTCGCTACTGCTCACGGATAGCAAGCTCGAACACTTCAGCTGCTGATTGCAACTGTTTACCAAATCTTATTTGCACGAGAGCTGCTTGTTACTCGACTGGTGAAATATAAACCATGTTGGTCATTGGTTTTGTCGCTGCTTCTTTCTTTTGTCGTACTCTACTGCTTCCTTGTAAAATCTACAGATGTGGCCAAGCTCATCGCAAAAATGGCACCGATGGGGTGGAAGAGAGATACCTCTCGCTAATGTACCCACCTGCCATCAGTTTGTATTGAAATTGGTATTCCACTAACCCCGGTAATTCCTATATCCTTGCGACTGATTGGTTCGCATCTATGGCGGCACGTAATGGGTTGCTGCCTGACCTGGTTCTTGTATGATGGCGTTCACAATTGCTCTACCCTGCACCTTGGCATTATACGTGCAGGTTTCCGTTGAGTGTCCTGTTGTGTTACAGATGGCACAATACATCTGGTTAAGGACACATGTAGAACTAGTGTGCCCTGGATTTTTGCACTTGGTACAATACACCTGCTTGGTTGAATCCTCATTCACATTTCTGTTTGCTTTCAGCCATTCCAAGTCTTTCGTAAATCCTCCAACTTTATGCTCCATTTGCAGGACCATCGCAATAACAACATCCAGTGTCATTCCACCCACACAGCGAATGATCATGATTTGTTTGAGCTGCGGGTTTAAGCCATTTATAAACCACTGTGTGATGACATCATCAGGCAGATGAGCATGCACCGGTGGCAACTACCACAGGTGCATTCTAAACAATGTCGCATATTCTTGGACACTCTGATGGGCCTTTTGCCGATTGTTCTGCAAGTAATCAAATATCTCTGCACGGTTCTTCTTCAATCGAAACCTCTTTAGGAATGCGTTCTTTACCTCATCATAAGTACCCAAGTGATTGATATCATACTCTATTAGCCACCTCGCTCCTCATTGACTAGCGTGGCCTAAAACACAATGGCCTTTTACGCCGGGTCGGGTGGGTGGTTTAATACTCCATAACTGATCTCAAAGCTGCGCACATGTGCATCACGGTCGTCACTCGGAAATCTGCCGAACTTTGTGTAATTCACTCCTGTTGGAACCGGTCGAACTGGTATAATTGGTTGCGGTTGCTACTGCTGCTATTGCTGAAACTACGGTTGCGGCTGTGGGGGTGTCTGTTGCTGAGACTGTGACCCACTCATAGTGCTATTGTGAATAGTGTTGTTGATATCGGTCTGTTGAGGAGGTGTCTCTTGTCCTTCAGAATCTGTATTGTCAGACTACACACCGTCTAGCTCGAAAATGGCATTGAATCTCTTACTTATCTCCAAATCAAATAACTTGTCCTCATCTTTGGTATCGTAACTCGAGACGCTTGCCCCGAATAGTGGTGAACGTAATAAGGGTCCACCCAATAGTACTGCACTATCACCAAAAAACTTCAAATTTCCACTAAATGGTACAAAACTCCCATCGAAACTTATCAAACTTTCATCGCACCAAGTTATCTTTTTGCCGAAAATAGTCTCACTCGGTAACACAACTTTGTCACCAAAAATAGTTAAATTCTGACCAGACAGCATCGGACTAACTGTGCACTGCGTCTCTGTACACCCAAAAGTCACTATACCTTCTTCAAAAAGTATCAGAATCACACCGGAATCCACCGGAATCTCATCATGTGTCATCGAACTGGCATCGGAATCACTGCTAATTAGCTTCGATCCTTCTACCACTGGGCTTAAATGGCATGTACTTCTACCACCTGGGGGTGTCCCTAATAGATTTGGAACTGCCCAGGGATGCTGCTCTCTCCTATACTTTGGATAGGACTCACCGGACCGAGTAACTGGCATATATCACTTTTGCGCCGCTTTGCCTTGCGTACTGTTCTACCTTTACTGATTATTCTCAATCTATTGCCATCTTCCCACAGACCGTGCCAGTGTTAAAAGGGACTTCTATCACGTCCGCTTTTAATCTCTTTCGGGTTCTTGGGCATGGTAGGGGTCTAACAATGCAGAGGCCCTTTACTTAACTTTCCCAATTAACCAGTTGATCACACAGTAACTATACGTCAAGGCAATACTTTTGTTACACAATTATAATCCTCCGTTTATAGTATCCTCACACAGTAGATTATCGTGCAATTGTTCAATCACACAATCGAACATACTTATTGATGTCAAGACAGTATTACTGTGTTAATAGTAAATTATGACAATTCAATAAGAACAGACTTAACAGTATTCGAAATGTCTGCAAATTCAGCACCGCGTCTCCGTAAGATTGCAAATCACCCAGACAGATAGTCTAGCGATCCCCATCTCCTCTTGCATCGGAGAAAACCGTAATGTCTCTTCATTAATGGATACAAGGGTTACATCACTTCGCTAGCCCTTTCGGTGCGTGCGGTATATGAAAATATAAGATTACATTATGCCAATCCGGCGGCCTAACAGATTTTAGAGGAGGTGTACATGTCGCAACCTCCTGGCTATGAGGACCCAAACAACGTAACATATGTATGTAAATTGAACATAGCGCTTTATGGATTGAAGCAAGCACCTAGGGCATTGAACCATAGGTTGACTACATACCTTCAGGATCAAGATTTTGTCATTAGTAAAGTAGATACTTCTCTGTTCATCAAGAGAAGTATTTCAAAAGTAATATACCTATGTGTATATGTTGATGATATCATATTTACAGGTAATGATGCTAATGGCATCAAGCAGATCAAAAATCAGATGATGAAGGAGTTCAAAATTAGTGATCTTAGATCACTAAAATACTTTCTAGGACTTGAGTTAGTCTATACTAGCTCTGGAATTTATATTACTCAGAGGAAGTATATACAGGATATGTTAAAGAAGTTTCATTTGCAAGATGCCAAAGTTGCAAGTACTCCAATGAGGTAAACCTTAAATTAAGTGCTCATGAAGGTGATATACTTGAGAACATTATAGGTTACCAAAGCATAGTGGGAAGTTGAACTATGCTACATTGACAAGGATTGATATTGCTTATAGAGTAAGTGTTCTAAGTGAGTTTATGCACAAGCCTAGGGCACATCACTTGGAGTCTGCCAAAAGGATTTTGAAGTACCCTCAGACTTGCACATCAATATATATTCAGATGCAGATTTGGCAGGTTGCAAAGATGATAGAAGAAGTACCTCAGGATACCTATCTTTTGCACGTAACAAACCTATATCATGCTCTTCAAAGAAGCAACCTACTATTGCTTTATCTTCTACAGAGGCAGAGTATAGAGGATTGGTCAATGCTACTAAAGAGGCCATATGGATCACATTATTATACACAGATTTGGGTTTGCATACTACATCTCCAATGATCTTTGGAGACAATACGAGTTCACTACATATTGCAGCTAATCCCATTTATCATGCTAGGACCAAGAATATAGAGGTCCACTGTCATTATGTGAGAGAGAAGCTATTAAGCAAGGAGATTCAGCTGGCATATGTATCAACAAACATGCCATGTGCAGACTTGACTAAAGCTTTAGATGGTCCAAAGCTTTGTAGAGTTAAGACAATGATTGATTGTAGGACATTCATAAAGATTGAAGATGAAAACAAAACGAAAATGTTTGGCTTGAGGGGGAGTTGTTGGTGCAAAGTCCAAGCCGACACATTTGGCTTGAAGTTTATAAACATATGAAGCTCCATGGAAACTATTGCTAGGAAGAGTTTTTATCTTTACCATTTGTAAAAGTCATTTTTGACTCAAAAGAATATTTGTAATCACCTACCAAAAAAACTCGTGGAATTGTTATATAGAAAAGTAATCACGTCATTGAGGGAATATTTCCTAGATTAAAGGACTACTTTAAGAGAGAGCCAAAAGTTGAATTCAAATTCAAATTTGAATATGGCACTTATAAAAGGTGACTTGAAAAAGTCACGTGTAGAAGTTTCAATCTCCGAGTTATCCATTTCCATTTTTATAAGTGTGTGGGGTCTCCTTGTAGCCCACACTACTCTCTATCATTAGGCTATGATTGTCAAGCCTATGATCTTGTACAACATTGTTCATTAATACAATACATCTACATTGTTCATTAATACAATACATCTACATTGTTCAGCTATGATCTCTGTGTTATAGTCATTTATATCTATCAACTTGTGCTACCCATGTCTCACTCAAGTTATCTATATGCTCATGAATTTTGGAGGAAGTTTATTCAGCCAATTTGGAGAAACGCGTGTCAAAGGACTCACTGGTCAAACTCTCCAAAGGTCCTAAAAAATCTGGGGTAATGATTCAATTGCTAAATTAATTTCTCTGTGTATAGTGCATAATTTCAAGTGATTCCACTTGGAATCATTAGCTTACTAAGCTAGTTTGATAGCTTCGAAAGGAATTTATCTAATTCCTACTGTACTCATAGCACTGAGCATAACAAGCAGGAGGTGTGATAAAAAATAGAAGGTTTTCTTTGATCCTTCTATTTGAAAGTAGTCTGTTTTGATTCAATCTTTTCTTAAATCATTTTCAAAGTTCATAGGCACTTGTATAGTGTCATCAGAAAGCTAAGAGGGCCCAAAACTCAATTCTGAAGCTATAAGAGGCTGGTACTAGCAAGGATTTTGTAGTACCTACTCATTTCTTGGAGTGTCCATCCATCTATCCCAACAATGTATCTAAATCAAAGAAGTTACATTGAAGACCTACTTGGCAAGTTCAAAATGGAGAACATAAAGCTTGCAGGTACACCTTGGGAATTGAACCATAAACTAAGTATTTATAAAGGTGAAAAGATTGATGATCCTAAAGAGTATCAAAGATTAGTTGGGAGCTTGACATATGCTACTCACACAAGACCAGACATATCATATAGTGTTGGAGTGGTTAATCAGTTCATGCACTCACCTAGAAGGCCACACATGGATGCTACAAAGAGAGTACTCAAGTAGCTCAAAGGGACACTTAATTAAGGTATCTATTATCCTTACTCTTCAGATTTGGATATCAAAATCTATTCACATCTAGATTGGGCAAGAACAAAGGATAATAGAAAAAGTACCTTTGGATACTTAGCATTTGTAGGTTCAAAATTGGTGTCATGGAGTTCCAAGAAGCAACCAACAATTGCTTTATCTTCAACTAAAGCAAAATATAGAGGTCTAGCTATTGCAACTCAAGAAGCAATATGGCTCAAGGAGTTGTACTCAGATTTGGGACTTGTAAGTTCCAAACCTCACTTACTTGGAGATAATGTAATTTCCATGCATCTAGATGCAAATCCAAATTTTCATGCAATGAAAAAGCACATGGAAGTCCATTACCACTTTGTAAGAGAGAAGCTTATGGCAAAGGAAATTGACATTTCATTTGTTCCTATTGAGAAGCCAATAGCAGACATGATGACAAAGGCACTTGATGGGATAAAGCTTTGTAGATTCAAAGCTATGGAAGGTATCAACCTATCAGAGAATGAAGAATCAATCATACTTTAGCTTGAGGGGGATCTCTTGGTACATCAAGCTTTCATTATGCTTAAGGTGGAGATTACCTACATCAGAACTATCATTTGAATAATGCCACATATACTCCTTGTAGAGTTTTATTTACATTCATTTATCGTATTGAGAGTTAGATCATAGGATCACCTTCTTATGTAATTTCCAAAGTATTTATCTTTGTAAAAGGAAAGATTAAAAGGCCTAAAAGCCATGAGTTAGAAATGGTTGGGATTAATTCTCAATCAATCAATCAAAAAGCAGATTTTATTTCAACTTTCTCTTTCCCTAGATTATATGAAAATATTCCAATCAATGTAAACTAACAAAGTTGCCTAATTTTGAATTCAAATCCATGAAGAAAAGGCGTGGCTATATCTTCAAGAGTATATGTAAAGACTCCAAATCATTTGTACATTAAGGAGGTCGATGATTTGAAGCAATACATATACTTTTGGGTCATTGCTTGATGCCATTTCTATTCTCTGCTCGTTCTTCCTCAGACTAAGTCAACTTGCAGAGGTTGCTGCTCTCTCTACACAGCTCTAAATCTAGTGTTTAAGCACTCATTGAAAAGGTACTACTATCTAGTTTATGTTACAAAGTTTCAAGTCATTTGGGTCATTAATTTCAGAGAAACTCAACTTTTTCACTATGTGGGTCATTCTCTACACATCCTTGAAAAATTGGGATGACACTAGTTCAGTTTGAAGGTGATTACTCCTTGCCTGGTTCATACACGTTAGGTTTTTTATGCATTTTAGCAAGAAAATCTTATGTATGAGACTCCCTTGAGAGGAAATTTTCCAATTGTTACTCTCTTGGCTCCTCTAAGTGTTTGGAGTCACAAATTCTATCCATTTTTAAAAGGTTTTTGTGAGCTAGTCAAGGTGCAAGTTATCTATTTTGCATCAACTTATTCTTGTTTATGTTCCAAAGTACCTATTGGGTTTCATTGCAATAGCCACAAGATTATAAGGTCCATTTTACATATAGAAAGAGCTAGGGCTGGTCTTATGCTGGTTTGCTAGACCAACATCACCAATTGAAAACTCAACTTTCCAAGCCTCTCCAAGCGTCTCCAACTTTCTTTGATGGATAAGTCTCTAGGATTCGAACATCCTGTGGTCAAGTTTGAAGAAGGCTCATATATTGATAAAAAGGGAACCATGTACATGGTCACAAGCTTACCCGACAAGACATATGAGTTCGGAATTATCATTTTTGAGATGCAAATGGAAGACCTAGAGCAAGAACCCTAGGATGAGAACCTAGGACACCTAGAGGTAAATCCATCTTGACCACAATGATCACCCAAGAGTGGATCCGTAAGATGATAAGAGCATATAGTTATTCCTTAATAGAAGGACTCATGAGGAATTTTGGAGGTTTAAACCTGACCAACGTAACAAACTTGAATCATCCACCATTTATGAGTTTAAGGACCGAGAGACACCAAGCAAGGTTCTCTATCTAGATAACACTTTAGAGAGGATGTTCGCCAAGATTGAATGTTTTTTATAGCCTCCAAGGAGCAAGATCATCCCAAGATCATGGAACCCAAAGAGATAGAGATAAAGAGAGATCTGAAGTGAGTTTTGCCAACCCTGTAGGAAGAGATAGATCAAGAATGGAGATAGAAAAGACATATCAGATACTCACACACACGCACACACAGAGACACACACACACACACACACACACACACATATATATATATATATATATATATATATATATATATATATATATATATATATATATATATATATATATATATATATATATATATATATATATATATACATACATAGAGAGGGAGGGGGAGAGAGAGAGAGAGAAAGTGAGAGAGAGAAATTCGAAATACAGACAATTGCCACTACAACAGATACTTTTGAAATCATGGGAAAAAATGCATTATGCAAATCATAGAAAGAGATACTCATGAATGTGCTAATTAACAATGCTTAAGAAAGGAACTGTGTCATATTACAGCCTCTTGCAACGTACATCAAATGTGAACGCTTTCATGGTCAAGGTATACTCATATTAAGACCTGGTGTATAATTTTCTTTGTAGATCATGGAATCGAGAAATGAATGATTCAATCTTTACAATTGATTCTCCTAATTCATAAGATATTTTAATTATTGATACAATAATGTAAACATGTCCTATGAAATAATTGTTGAAGACTTAACGAATCAACACACACACACACACACATAGTGGATTTCAATGCCCCAAAGAGAGCTACTTTCTTTTCCTCTCCTCCTCGCATCTTAGATGGTTCAAAGAAGGTTGAGGTCCGCATTGTTTGTTGAGAAGCCCATGCATGGACCAGGGAGAATTTCAAATTTGTTTACCCTTTTTTTTTGGTTTTGATCACTTGGAGATTTTTTTTGGAGCATTTTTGAGTGGTTTATGATGCTAAGACCCTCCTTTGGCCAACTAAACATTTTTACTTTTATTTTGGGTATGGCAAGAACTTCAAATCATAGCCTTATTACTTCAAGAATCACTTGAAAATTGCTTTGGATAGCTTCGAGATCATCAAGGAAATGCTCTTGTGATATTTCTCTCTATTTTGTTATATAAAGTACATCTTCATTTATTTCCTTAGATTTTACATTTGGAGAGGAGGGGGATAAACATGGAAACTAAAGATCAAGTGTAATTAGAATGCACTTCCCCATGTAAAGTCCGAACTTTAGAGGTACATGATCAAAACATGTCAGAGTCCGAACAAGAAGAAGATGACAAATTTATTGATCTCTATAACGAGCTTGTTACACACAAACAATTCGATAAGCTCAAGGAACAAAACTTTAGGATAGAGATAGTCACTGCTAGCGTGACCTCTATAATAGAAGAAATGAAGTCATAGGTGGTCTCTTTGGAGAACAAGTTAACTCTTTCCTAACTAGGAAGGAAAGAGAAACTTCTACTCATCTTAGACATGTGATGGCTAGGAAGGAGACTCTCCAACCTAGCATACATAAGGGAGAAAGATCTAGGAAGGCTCCCCTCTTGAAAGACCTTAAACCACCAACCTTCACGAGGATGACCAAGAAACAAAAAAGGATGCAATCTATACTTTTTTTGCAAAAGTAGAATGGCTTGCATTAGCTCAAGGCACCCCACTTGTGTGTCTGTGGAAAGTTATGGAACTTGTGCAAGCTCCAATTGTGAGGCTTGACACATAACCACCTCACATAATTTACCTCTTCATCATTTATGTAGTTCATGTAAGATGAGAAGGAAGCTAGTCCTTGAAAATATAGAGAGTACACTCATAACCTTAAAGGAGAGTGTTAAAGAAAAGATGCAAATTTATTTATGATTTTTAATAAATAACAAATTATGATTGGAGGGATGGAATACTCAAAAAAGGTGAACCTTATCCATATGGAGTGATTTTGAGCACCAAAAGGTGCCAAAGGAAATGGAAGGACAAAGGACAAGAAGTGAAAGGTCAAGAGGTGAGAGATGATGCAAGGGTAGGTGAAGAGACAAAAAATCCCATGCACATATGTCTATATATAGAAAGACATTGAATGTGAAAATTTGTGGAGAATGATTGAGCAGATGTATTGAAGAGTGGCAGAAAGTACACACATTCATAACTAAAAGAAAAGACACTTTTCATTTCTAAGTTTCTCATTCATATATAAAGACACACTTTCTAATTTATATATAGTCATGATAAAGTTTGGGGTATTAAGCCACATTGTAAGAACCTAGAAGAGCTTCAAATATTCCTTTTGTTCTCAAGTTCTATCATAAATTCTTCAAGAACTATGCCCAAATTCTATTCCCGATGACAAAACAATAGGGAAAGAGAAAACCTTTGGTTCGTTAGATGAATAGAACCAAAATATTGAAAAAGTGAAGGTATCAATTGCTACAGCTCCACTTTTATATATAGAAGATCCCAATAAACCCTCTATGGTTGACATGGACATGACGGGTTCAGTTATCGAAGTGGTTCTAGTTTAGCATGGTCGATTAGTGGCTTGTGAGAGAAAAACTCTAGAACCGGCTTATAAAAATTACTCTCTTTATGAGAAGGAGTTGTATGCAATTGTCGATACTTTGAAGCATAGTTATTGTGCTACCTAGCATGGTGAAGTGCTATTTAGAATACTTATTTTTCTTTTTAGCTACTTATTAGCATAGTGAATGTTATCATTATCATGGCTATTATGCTAATTTTCATAGTGAATGTGCTATTTAGCATAGCTATTGTGCTACTTGACATAGCTATAATGCGAGTTTGCATGGATATTATGCTAATTAGCCTAATGAATATGCTAATTAGAGTAGTTATTTTGCTTATTAGCATAGTAAATGTGCTAAACAACATAACTAGTATACCGACTATAGCAACTAGCACATTCAAATATGCTAACTAGTATGCTATTGTGACCATGCTAATTATAAGTTCTATCCTCATGAACATATCTAGCTGATAAGCATTGTTTCTTTGTAGCCATTTTTGATAAGGTATTGTGCTACTTACCATAGTTATTATGATAATTAGCATAGTGAATGTGCCATTTAGCATAGTTATTATGGTAATTAGCATAGTTATTATGCTAATTAACATGGTAGATGTGCTAGTTATGAAGTTCTTGTGCTAATTAGCATAGTGAATGTGCTAATAAATATGGTGATTGTGCTAACCAATATAGTGGCTATACTCATCTAGCACACTTACTATGCTAATTAACACATTCGTTATGCTAATTAGTACCATAAGTATGTTAATTAGCACATTTACCATGCTAATTAGCATAGAACCAATCAAATATGCCAATAACAAGAGAATAATTATCTACCAAATATCTTAGTAAAGACAAAATATTAATCATGACAATTCATATGGTCAAATTATTTTAATCATTATGCTAATTAGTACCTCCACTATGTTAATTAGCACAATAAATATGCAATTTAGCCGATTCATCATGCTAGCTTATTAGCACATTCACTATGCCAATGAGCATGATTAGACTGTGCTAATTAGTATATTGACTCTACTAAATAGCACATTCAACTATGCTAATTAGCATGGAGAACCACTATGTTTAGAAAATATATATTATCCAAATTGTTAGTCCAGAAAAAAAAACTAAGTAGCATAATGACACTCCTTGAGCTATTTGGCATGAACTTTAATCTAATAAACAACGAATAAACTAAATCATATAGGTTCAATGTTGCTAAGGATGCCTTCAATGATGAACTCATCAAGGAGGAGATAGAAAAAGAAAGAATTGAAGTTGCCAAGGCTACAAAAAGGGCTTTCCAATAGGCTTGCAAAAACCATCAACATATTTATGTAGGCTGAATGCCATGAGAATGAGGATATTGAATGGTGTAGGATGAAGGATGTGCTAGTGTTCACAACCATCAACACGTTCATGTAAGCATCCTATTAAGAAGATCCGTTTATAAGCCCTTTTAATTAGAGAGAGTCTCTTTTAGTATGTACCTTTATATAAAATTTAATACTAACATAGAGTTACCATTAAAAACTAATTCTTTACTAGTGTTTTGCATGCCTTACTTTCAGGTCTATTCTCCTTGACATGTTCTCTATTTAATGGTGTCTTTATGCACTTTTGGATTCTAGAGCTTTAGTTTTTTGTAGGTAACATGTATATAATTAGAAAATGATAGACATTATCGAGCTCAAAATGTCATTAAATAGGAATATTCAAGCCTGTATGGTGAGGTGCAAAAACATCACCATAATGCTATTTGATAGGACGTTTTAAAAAAAAAATGCCTATTTAAATTTACAAGAAAACTGGCCTTTTCCATGCAAAAACCATGGTGACTATCAACAGTAAAATGCCATAAGGCATGCTATTTCAAGAAATTTAATACATCTTTCCATAGTTGTAAACATGTTTGATAGGTTTTTTTGTTGTAGCACACAAGATATGACAATATATGGATAGGGCCATGTGTATCATCTAACACAAATGTGCATGCATCTACTTTCGTATCTAACACAAATGTGCATGCATCCACTTTTGTTGTAGCACACAAGATATGGCAATATATGGACAGGGCCATGTGTATCATCCAACACAAATGTGCATACAAGACAAGAACCCTAATCAATAGCATTTCATGTGCTAATGAGCATCTAGAATTTCATGTGCTAATTAACATATTTCATGTGCTAATGAGCATCTAGAATTTCCTTTTTAGCATATGGATTAGCATATTGATAGTGCTAATGAGCACATAGAGTATGCTAATTAGCATATTGAATACGTTTGAAAAATGAGCATATTGGATACGTTTGAAAAATCATGCTAATGAGCATATTGGATACGTTTGAAAAATGAGCGCTTCATTAGAACCAAGATGTTGCAAACATTCTAAAGAATTGAAAATGTTGCATTATAAATGAGGAGACTAATAATCATGTGCATTATAGGATGCTCACCAACCAAAATTCTTGCTTCACCTCTTCTTAAAGAGTCTGACAATTTCTAAATTTTATCTATTCTTTCCTACATCATCTAACATTGCTCTCCTTGTGCGAAATTCTATGTAACATTGCTCTCCTTGTTTCCTTTTTCTTTGTCTCTCGTAACATTCTATGATGGATCTAACTTAGTCTTATGTGTTGCAAAGATCCATGAGGAAAAGCTAATAATGCACTGAGAAGAAGAAGAAGATGGCTTCAGATACTTGTGTACAACATATCATTGTCTTCTACTAGAGGTAGTTGTCTGACATGTAATAGACAGTCATATAGAAGATTCAATTATTTGAGTCTAGCACCCATGTCATCTTCCTCCTTCTACATGCCTTTTGTGTAGGTATGATATGAACTTTGACTCTAGTGCACCTCTAAGGGGACAATCACAGTGTCGCTCTACTCACCCCTATTCCTCCTTCTTTCCTCCTACGTGATATCTCTATGCATTTCTTTGTGTAGGCATGAATTTAACATGAAATAAGAAACTTTGACTCTAATGCAAAACTTTGAGGGCTCTTCTTAGACTTCCATCATTCCATGTTTGTAGTGTAGCTCTACTCGCTCGCCTTATCCCTTCTATGTACAACACTGATCATATGATCACATGAACATAACCACCATGAGCGGTAGGGAAATGTAGAAATGGCTAGCTGTGTGAGCAAAGATTCAGCCATATTAAACAAGATTATTGCAATGATGACGATGGGGATGTACATAACAAACTCCAACCATATGGGAAACTTCAAACATCTCCACACTTCATGCATGCATCACTTTGGTGCTAACACGGCTATGATTAGTAGTATTCTCCTTGGCTCTAATTTCAGAGCTTCTCCTTTCAGCAGAGGAGAGCTATCATCAATTAGCATTCAGGTAAAGCCCTCATTGATTTGATTTATTCAACTCATTAGTCAACCTACACCTTCTTAGTTACATTTGTGACCAATAATGTACATTATCAAGGATTGTACTAGTGCACAAACATCAATGAAACCAACTATGTATCAGGTGGCATGTGTTGTAGCTGCAAAAGCATCTAGAGATGTAGGAAGATGGGTATACTACAATCGAAGATGCAAAGGTTTTTGAACGATGATGCTTCACAGGTTTTAGAGCTTGCGTTGGATGCAAACTTGCAAGAACAAAAACAAGATGCAAATGAGTTACATGCTCCAGAAGGTAGCGGACTTGTTGCCATTAGGCAGGTGGGGTGTAAACTTATAGTTACATTAGAACTGTTAGCTAATAAAAGCTTAAGTTGGATAGGGTCGAGTGTGATTCGGATCAAGACAAGGTATCAAACCTAGCTCAGTCTAAAGTGATTACAACATTCACGAAGATGACAAAAAAGTTACAAGCAGCTCTTGAGGAATCGAAAGGTGATGTGGGAATGGCTCCTAAAAACAAGATTCAATTGGAGACACAAATCAAGATATATACTATTAATTTGGAGCTATTAGGACTTGAAACAACCCATAAGATGCATGAACTAGAGGTAATTTAAGCTCTATTAACATTTGTTGGAGTATTCTTGAAAAGTTGAATACTAATCATATGGATCAGTTCATACATAGTTTGAATACAAGTTGCAAGAGGACCAATTCAATAATGCAAATCGATACCTATCATTTGTAAACAACATGTTAATCATGCTCGAGTCGAATGACTTATCACTCTTATTTCCATAACCTTACCCACAGTTACCATCATCCCTCTCATTCAGCGTCTCATCCATGTGCATAGCATGTGGTTTGAATATTGAGGAGAGGATGAGTTTTCTGGTGCATGTTATGCCATGCAACCATTCATATCATTACATTTTTATTTGTAGCACATTTTCATATGTCAATCAATTCTTTAGGTGAATGTGGTATTGAAATATAACAAAATATGTGGCAAACCTTCTTTAGATGCTTTAATGGTGGACTCAAATTTGAGGGAGGTAACCTTGTTGAGTTGATTGAATATAACATTGTTACTGGATTTTTAAATATTAACCTAACAATCTTTACTCATGGATTCTTAAGGTTTTCGAAGTACCAAATATATTAACAATATGGATGATATATGTGGGTATGGCTTCTTATTGATTTTTCAGTATAAGTGATTTCTATATGCAATTTGCAATGTCACTAAATAGTTGTTTATAGTTTCCATTCATTTTAATTTAGCCAACAATCATCTGTTTCCATACTCCTCAATCTTGGTTTAGGTATCAATGTATCAATATTTTGCTATCTATGTAAATAGTTATTCACTTGTCTACCTATTTAGCTTCATAGCTATCCAATAGCTAAATAAGTATCCAATTAGCTCCTTATCAAAGCTAAATAACTTCCTATTAGCTAGTTAGTTATTTAGCTATCTACGTATCCAAACATTTAGATGTCCAATAGCTAAATAGTTATCCAGTTAGATAAATAGCTTCCTATTAGTTGAATAAGTAGCTAACTCTATCTACGTATGCCACTAAGTAGCTTCCTTTTAGCTAAGTTGTCATTTGGCTATCCACCTATCCATCTAAATAGCTATGTAATAGCTAAATATTTATCAAGCTATCTACCTATCCATCTAGATAGCTACCTAATAGCTAAATAACTATCGAGCTATCTACCTATGAAGAAAACTAGCTATCTGATAACTAAAATGTTATCCACTATCTATCTATCTATCTAGGTAAATATCTATTAGATAGCTAAATGCTTATTTAGCTATCCACATGTCCATATAAATAGCTATCTAATAGCTAAATAGCTATCTAGCTATCTAGGTATAAATCTAAATAGCTATCAAATATCTATAATGCTATTTAGCTATGTACGTATCTAGCTAAATAACTATCCTACTATCTATCTTGCAAAATAGTTATCGAGCTATCTACCTATCTAGCTAAATCGCTTCCTACTATCTTATAAGTAGTCATCTAGTTATTAACCTATCCATCTAAATAGCTACCTAATAGTTAAATAGTTATCAAGCCATCTACCTATCTATCTAAATAGCTGCCTAATAGCAAAATAGTTTTCTAGATATCTAGCTATGAAGTTAAATAGCTATCCAATAGCTAAAGATTTATTCAACTATCTACCATCTAGCTTAATAGCTATCCAATAGATAAAACATTATTCATCCATCTACCTATCTAGCTAAATAGCTATCCAATAGCTAAATAGTTATCCACCTATGAAGCTAAATAGCTATCCAATAGGAAAAAAATTATTCAATTATCTACCTATCTAGCTAAATAGCTATCTAACTATCTATCTATCTAAATAATTATGGAGCAATTTACCTATCTAGCTAAATAGCATCCTCTTAGCTAAGTAGTCATCCAACTATCCACCTATCTATTTAAATAGCTACCTTATAGCTAAATAGTTAGCTAATTATTTATCTCTCTATCTAAATACTACCTAGTAGCTAAATAGTTATACATGTATTTACTATTGATATATTTAGGTTTTGATGTGTGTGAACATACTAGGACCATCAAGGAACTTTTTTCCCTCTTTAAGAGCTTTTGTTCCACCGACTTGTATATATGCCAAAAGCCCTAACAGATCACTTATCTTTGTACATTCTAGTGGTAATACATTCACTATTATGTGTTGTGCTCCAACCTTCTTCTTCCTTGTGATATTTGCATGCTTCCATAGACCTCAGACTCCAACAACTGGTATCAAAGTAAGTTGCTGCTTCATCTAGGGCATCGTTAACACCCCTCTGGTCACAGTCTTAGAATCACACAAAAATTGGTGAGCATACTTAGGGTGATAAGGAGATCAAAATAGCTTCGCTCTGTGGTGTCGAAGATATATACAAGTTTTGGTTTGCCAATATAAGCATCTCAAAATCTGTTATAAGTAGGGTAGTTTTGTTCAACTTTTGAAATATAATCATTTTTCTACATCAGCGTATTTTAGTCAATGGCCATGGATAAAAGTAGTGATGTATTCGGTATGCTGACTATTGAGGATCAGTTGGAGAGCACCAATTACCCATTTGGGTCTTGAAAACGGTCATATTCCACCTGCAAAGACAGCTGTTGAAGGTGATGCAGATGGCATTGAAGATGGTAATATTTTTAATGTTCCTGTTTGTGTTGTACTTCTTGTTGTACCTACTATAAAAAAAAATTTTGGGATGGTAGAGATGCTCAAACACATGCATTGATATCCTTGTTTGTCAAATGTGCCATTAATCCTCACATTCATTCTTGTAGAATACCCACGGATGCTCGGGATACACTTGCCACTTTATATCAAGCAAGGATTGAGGCTCATGTTGCTTACCTCCGAAAATAGTTGGAGAGTGAGCACTTGAATGAAGGAGATTCCATGGAAAGTTTTTTAAAAAGGATCAAATATTTGAAGGAACAATTGATTTCTAGTGATGAATTCTTATCTAGAAGTTCACTTGTGTAAACAGTTTTGAATGGTCTTCTCAATTCATATCAGATTTTTTTCTTCTACTCTTCATTTGATGATGAAAGACAATCCAAATGTCTTAACATTTGAGGAGTTAGTCTCTATTCTTTTGTAGGAAAATCAGCCTAAGTAGAAGAGGCCCATTATGCATGTTGCAGATCAAGCTTTCTTGGCTAGTAAGAAGGGCAAAGGTAAATGGAGCTCTTCTACTAGCAAGCTGAAATCTACTAATTTTGCACACTCAAAGAAGGATGATAGAGATGAAAAGAAAATAGAAAAGCAAAAATTGTTTTGCAAATACTGTAAAGGAAATGATCATGTCATAAAGCGTTTTCCAAAACTGGATGCTAAAGAGGCAAGGAAGAAAGAGCCTAGAGTGGTTGTTGCAAAGGCCTCTCTACCCAAAACAGAGTGTGATAATCTTGTATATCTTCCACACCACAAAGCGAAGCTATTTTGATCTCCTTATCACCCTAAGTATGCTCACCAATTTTCGTGTGATTCTAAGACTGTGACAAGAGGGGTGTTAATGATGCCCTAGATCAAGCAGCAACCTACTCTGATACCAATTGTTGGAGTTTGAGATCTCTGGAAGCATGCAAACATCACAAGGAAGAAGAAGAAGAAGCTTGGAGCACAACACACATTAGTGAATGTATTACCACTAGAATGTACAAAGATAAGTGATCCGTTAGGGCTTTTGGCATATATACAAGTCAGGCAAACAAAAGCTCCTAGAGAGGGAAAAAAGTTCCTTGATGGTCCTAGTGTGTTCACACAAATCACAACCTAAATATATCAACACTAAATACCTGTATAACTATTTAGTTATTAGGTAGTATTTAGATAGATAGGTAAATAATTGGCCAACTATTTAGCTATATGGTAGCTATTTAAATAGATAGGTGGATAGTTGGATGACTACTTAGCTAAGAGGATTCTATTTAGCTAGATAGGTAGATTGCTCAATAATTATTTAGATAGATAGATAGTTGGATAGCTATTAAGCTAGATAGGTAGATAATTGAACAATTTTTTTGCTATTAGATAGCTATTTAGCTTCATTGGTGGATAGCTATTTAGCTATGGGATAGCTATTTAGCAAGATAGGTAGATGGATGAATAACTTTTTATCTATTGGATGGCTATTAAGCTAGATGGTAGATAGCTAAATAAATCTTTAGCTATTGGATAGCTATTTAGCTTAATAGCTAGATATCTAGAAAACTATTTTGCTATTAGGCAACTATTTAGATAGATAGGTAGATGGCTTGATAACTATTTAGCTATTAGGTAGCTATTTAGATGGATAGGTGAATAACTAGATGACTACTTATAAGATAGTAGGAAGCTATTTAGCTGGATAGGTAGATAGCCTAATAACTATTTCACTAGATAGATAGTAGGATAGTTATTTAGCTAGATAGGTACATAGCTAAATAACATTATAGGTATTTGATAGCTAATTAGATTCACAGCTAGATAGCCAGATAGTTATTTAGCTATTAGGTAGCTATTTAGATGGACATGTGGATAGCTAAATAAGCATTTAGCTATCTAATAGATATTTACCTAGATAGATAGATAGATAGTTGGATAACATTTTAGTTACCAGATAGCTATTTTGCTTCATAGGTAGATATCTCGATATCTATTAAGCTATTAGGTAGCTATCTAGTTGGATAGGTAGATAGCTTGATAAATATTTAGCTATTACATAGCTATTTAGATAGATAAGTGGATAGCCAAATGACTACTTAGCTAAAAGGAAGCTATTTAGTGGGATACATAGATAGTTGGATAACTATTTAGCTAGATAGATAGTAAAATAGCTATTTAGCTAGATAGGTAGATAGCTAAAGAACATTTTTGCTATTGAATAGCTATTTAGATTCATAGGTAGATAACTAGATAAGTATTTCACTATTAGGTAGCTATTTAGATACATAGGTGGATAGTTAGCTAACTATTCAACTAACAAGAAGCTATTTAGCTTTATAGGTAGATAGCTGCATAATGTTTTAGCTAACAGCAAGCTATATGGCTTGATAGGTATCTAAGTGGATAACTATTTAGCTATTGGGCATCTAAATATTGACATATGTAGATAACGAAATAACTAACTAGCTAATAGGAAGCTATTGAGCTTGATAGGCAGCTAGTTGGATACTTATTTAGCTACTGGATAGCTATGAAGCTAAATAGGTAGACAACTCAATTAACTATTTACCTAGATAGCAAAATATTGATACATTGATACATTGATACTTAGACCATGATTGAGGAGTATCGCAATATATGATTGTTGGCTAAATTAAAATGAATGGAAACTATATACAACTATTTAGTGACATTGCAAATTGTAGATAGAAATCACTTATACTCAAAAAGCAATAAGAAGCCATAGCCATATATAAAAGCAACATTGTTAATATGTTTGGTACTTAGAAAGACTTAAGAATCCATAACTAAAGATCGTTAGGTTAATATTTAAAAATCTAGTAACAATGTCATCGTCAATCAACTCCACAAGGTTACCTCCCTCAAATTTGAATCCACCATTAAAGCATCTAGATAAAATTTGCCACATATTTTGTGATATTTCATTACCACATTCACCTAAATAGTTGACTGACATATGGCAATGTGCTACAAATAAAAATGTACTGATATGAATGGTTGCATGGCATAACGTGCACCAAAAAACTCATCCGCTCCTCAATATTCAAACCACATGCTATGCACATGGATGAGACACTGAATGGGAGGGATGATGGTACCTGTGGGCAAGGTAATGGAAATGAGAGTGATAAGTCATTTGACTCGAGCATGTTTAACATGTTGTTTACAAATGATAGGTATCAATTTGCTTTATTGAATTGGTCCTCTTGCAACTTGTATTCATACTATGTATGAATTGATCCATATGATTAGTATTCAACTTTTCGAGAATGCTCCAACCAATGTCAATAGAGCTTAAATTACCTCTAGTTAAGGCATCTTATGGTTTGCTTCAAGCCCTAAGAGCTCCCAATTAATAGTATATATCTCGATTTGTGTCTCCAATTGAATCTCGCTTTTAGGAGCCATTCCCACATAACCTACGATTCCTCTCAAGATTCTTGTAACTTTTTTGTCATCTTACTGAATGTTGTAATCATTTTAGACTTAGCTAGGTTTGATACCTTGTCTTGATCCAAATCACACTTGAACCTATCCAACTTAACCTTTTATAAGCTACCAATTCTAATGTTGATATTAGTTTAGCACCCTCGACTTGCCTAATAGCAGCAAGTGCCCTACCTTCTGGAACATGTAACTCAGTTGCATCTTGTTTTTGTTCTTGCAAGTTTGCATCCAACACAAGCTCTAAGACGAGTGAAGCATCATCGTTCAAAAATTTGTAAAAACTTTGCATCTTCAATCTTAGTATACCCATCTTCCTACATCTCTCAATATATGCTTTTGTAGCTACAACCCATGCCACCCGATACATAGTTGGTTTCATTGATGTGTGTGCACTAGTGCAATTTTCAAATGCAAAGGTTCTCATGAACTATACAGAAAATTCATAGTTTATTAGTATTCCTTGGTACACCTTTCAATGCAACACCATCACTACATATCAGAACTCTAGCTTAACATGTTTCACCTTCATTTTTCCATTGACTCAAGTTACATTGAACATTGACAACCAAGCTTCCTTGCTAATTGATTTTTTTGATATAATAGCTAGATTTGTACCAATGATAGAGAGGACATACATGGTGTTCAATTCTTATTTTTCTAGAAGAATATGATGTGTTCTAACACTTTTGAATATGGTGGATATAACCACCTACATCAATAATGTACATTACTGGTCATAAATGTAACTAAGAAGGTGTAAGGTGACTAATGAGTTGAATAAATCAAATCAATGAGGGCTTTACCTCGTCGGTTGCTTGCACTTCAATGTCCAACTCCTAAATGATGATAGCTCTCCTCTGCTGAAAACAAAAGCTCTTAAATTAGAGCCAAGGAGAATAGTCCTAATCATGGCCATGTTAGCACCTAAATGATGCATGCATGCATCCGATGCTAGATGTGATAGAAACGCGTTCTTTTCTATTTTCATACTACTGACACTCATTCTTAGTGTTTCCACTTCACCTTCATCTCATGGAACAACTTCATTCTTGTTAGTTTTCTCTTGTGACTGACAAAGTTGCTCATACCTTCTATGTTCCACTATCGCAGACTCCATGGATAGTTGGGTTTTTCAAGATGTGACAAGTAATGACATTATTTTTTTATTTTGTGTCATGATACCTTGCCTTTATCATGGGTAGTATGGATATTCCAAAATCATTTCATTATTTTTCAATATCTACATGAATGATTGTATGTGAAACACAAAATATTTTAAATTCAGTTTTCTCATATTTCAAACACCTTTTGAAATAGCTGAATCGCTATGCACATAAAAGTGGTAAATAGTCCTAAAACATGTTCACGTTAACATGTTTTCACCCATTTATTTAGCCTTTTGAATGCATGTTTTATACAAGAGATAGAGTACACAAGTGACACAATAAGAAAGCTTTTTCAAAGTTTACTTTTGTTACTCAAATACTTTTGTTACTTTTGTTACATGATCATTTTTGTAGAGGAGAGTATGTGAGCATGCACAACTAAACAAGTACTAAGGCCTTGACGAAAGACGCTGGAAGTAAAAAAAGAAGAAAATGAAAAGAAGTAATAAGAAGAAAAAGATTGTGACCGGCCCAACCAATGAAAGATTGTGGATGTAAAGGGTAGTGGACTTGCAATTAATATCTATTGGAAAGCTTTCAAAGACTAACAAGAGAATGACTCAACATAGCTACATGCGAACATTTGAGTCATAAAAAATCGGTCTCATCTCATAAAAATTGTAGCTCTAGAGTGAGAGAGAGAAACTAGTAGTTTGAGAGTGTTGCTACCTTGGAAATGTAGATGACTAGGGCAATCAAGCCTTTTGAATGCACTAAGAGGAATATTCTCTGCTAGCATAAAACCAATCATGTATCATGTAATAGTTTTGTAATTTTTAGATGTAAACAATTCATTTGTGTGGAAGGACCTGATTTAATGCACATGTGTACAAGTCAAACTCTTCAGATATTGCACATGTGTACAAGTCAAACTCTTCAGATATTGCACATGTGTACAAGTCATTCCCATCATTCTGGCATCCTAATTCAGGTATTGTTCAATGAGAGCTCATTTCATTGGGAGTTGTACTCAACTGAATAGAAGCTCTTTTGAAATTTGTGTTTTTCTCCTCCTCATATCTTTTCCTGACTTGCCCTTCCATTGTGCCTTCTTGAGTGAGAGATGAATGTCCGATTGCAATGAATTTTGATGGGATCGAATGAATTTTGATGGGATCGAATGAATTTTGATGGGATCGCTCCAGCTGCGAAATAAATCTTCCTTACAGAACTTGCGTCTACATCCCTTGTGAGGATGACTCCGATCGCGGATACAGTAACCGGAATATGAAGGTGATGCCCCACAGGAAACCTCGCTACAACAAGGTGGTGCCGCATTACCCGAAAGGCCGTCACGAGGTGCAGCAGTCTGGAGAGGTTCGAAGTTTCCCATATGGTTGGAGTATGTTCTGTACTTCACCGCCATCCTCATCATCGCAAAAATCTTGTTTAATAAACTGTTTTAGTCTCAGTCGTTAGTCTACGTATGGAGTGCAGGATCATGTCGCCAATGGCTTGCGCAGAACTTCCCTACCGCTCACGGTGGTTACGTTCATGTGATCATATGATGAGTGCTGTACATTGTTGCCCCGAACATGCTGGTAGGTGATTTCTTTTCAGACTTTTGTAGGATTTACCATTTTAAGCAGTGAAGCAACGTTGAAGCAATACTTCTGAAAAAGTTTGATCCAAAGCTCCGATTCTATGAACATTTGTTCTCACATCTAAAACCACATTTCGTAGATAAGATTTCCTGGTGGTGCTTCTTTCAGCTCTTAATGTATGTGTTTTCTGCCTGCACACTTCAATACATCTGCTCAAACATTTTCATGAGAAAGCCTTTCTTCACAAATGAATAAACGTTGTTCTTCTTTATAAATGAACGGCATAAGGGCGATCTTAGTTTGAAGTCCACAGAGAGAAAACAGGCCGAGGATTGAAGTCTCTAAGAAGAACAATGTGTATAGAAACTCTCTAAGAGGTTGTTCTTTCTGCTCAGCGTCAATGTCTGATTTACTTCAACGTGCTTGGATCTCTTTACACAATTCGTGTTGCAGATTATTATTCAAAACAATAACTATTCAACGCCCATGATACATACTTAAAGAGAGACTCTGAACATTGGAGTCAATGTTTAGCCAAGTGCATACACACAAAGGAATACTCCAATGGGGAAATGCTATTGATTAGGGTTCTTGTGTTGTGTTGGGATTGTAGTATACAAAAGTAGATACATGCACATTTGTGTTAGATGATACACATGTCCCTATCCATATATTGTCATATCTTGTGTGCTACAAAAAATACCTATCAAACATGTTTACAACTATGGAAAGATGTATTAAATTTCTTACAATAGCATGCCTTGTGGCATTTTACTGTTGACAATCATCATGTATTTTGCATGGAAAAGGCCAATTTTCTTGTAAATTTAAATAGTCATTTCTTTTAGACTTCCTATCAAAAAACATTATGGTGATGTTTTTGCACCTTACCATACATGCTTGAATATTCCTATTAAATGATCTTTTGAGCTTGGTAATGTATATCATTTTCTATTTATATACATGTTACCTACTAAAAACTAAAGCCCGAGAATGCAAAAGTGCGTAAAGACACCATGAAATAGAGAACATGTGAAGGAGAATAGACCAAAAAGTAAGGCATGTGAAACACTAGTAAAGAATTAATTTTTAATGGTAAAGTTATGTTAGTAACACATGTGAAACATACTGAAAGAGAGACTCTCTCCAATCAAAAGGGCTTATTAACAGATCCTTCATCCTACAACATTCAATATCCTCATTCTCATGGCATTCAACTTCTACATCTTCCTCCATCCTACATGAATATGTTGATGGTTTTTGCAAGCCTATTGGAAAGCCCTTTTTGTAGCCTTGGCAACTTCAATTCTTTCTTTTTCTATCTCCTACTTGATGTGTTCATCATTGAAGGCATCCTTAGCGAAATTGAGCCTATATGATTTAGTGTATTCTTTGTTATTCTTTGATTGCAAGTAGAGGATATTCCATTTGTAAATGTTTTGGTCAAGAATCTCTCTCATTCCTCTTGCGTTTTGCCTTCCATATTGTAGAACTTATGTTTGCTATCATCAACTATTAATTTTTGTGTTTATTAATCATTTCACATTTTCTCGAGAATAAAGCAACATTTTTATAAAGAATGGATATGTTCATCATTATGCAGTAATGCTTGATCTTGAGAGAAAATTCTTGCAATGCAACCCATCCTCATTCTAAGAAGATTTCCCACTATTTTTTCTACCTTCATATGTATGCTTGTGTTACAAATAAAATGATGGAAAAGCTTGATGCAAAATTCTAGAAAATCATAGCTATCCAGACATACATATAGTTTTCATCTGTAAGCATTTGAAACCTTGTGCATATGTTGGGGAGGCTTTCCCATATGGAGGATCAATTATCTTCAAGAGAAGCCCATTCATGTCAAGAATGAGTGCCTTTTATCGTCTGCAAGTTGTTTTGTTATGGAGATCATTGACATTGATGGCATCCAATTCTATCCAAGTTGAATCACCATAAAGCCTTTTCACTTTGGCCAATATATTTTGCAACTATCTACTTCTTTCATGCCTTCTTTTTGGATCTCTCCTTCTTTGAGAATGAATCTTGTTAGCCAACAAAACTCTTGCACCCCTACATTCGCAAAGATTCACATGTTTAAATGTGGGCCCTATGAAAAATACCGAGTCTATTGAACAAACATAATGCATTAAAACACATGTTCAAGTGTAGGCACTCTAAAAGAAGAGAAGAACATTAGTACAAGAGGAAAAACATTCATAATATAATTATTAGATTAAAGTTCATGCCAAATAGCTCGAGGATTGTCATTATGCTAATTAGTTTTTTTTGGACTAACAATTCGGATAATATATTTTTTTCTAATCATAGTGGTTTTCCAGGCTAATTAGCATAGTTTAGTGTGCTATTTAGTAGAGTCAATATACTAATTAGCACAGTCTAATCATGCTCATTGGCATAGTGAATGTGCTAATTAGCCAGCATGATGAATTTGCTAAATAGCATATTTATTGTGCTAATTAGCATAGTGGAGGTACTAATTAGCATAATGATTAAAATAATTCGACCATATGAATTGTCATTATTAATATTCTATCTTTACCTAGATATTTGGTAGATAAATATTCTCTTGTTATTGGCATATTTGATTGCTTATATGCTAATTAGCATGGTAAATGTGCTAATTAACATACTTATGGTGCTAATTAGCATAACTAATGTGTTAATTAGCATAGTAAGTGTGCTAAATGAATATATCCACTATATTGGTTAGCACAATCACCATACTTATTAGCACATTCACTATGCTAATTAGCATAAGAACTTCATAACTAGCACATCTACCATGTTAATTAGCATAATAACTATGCTAATTACCATAATTACTATGCTAAATAGCACATTCACTATGCTAATTATCATAATAACTATGGTAATTAGCACAATAACTTATCAAAAATTCCTATAAGGAAACAATGCTTATCCATTAGATATGTTCATAAGGATAGATTTGATAATTAGCATAGTCACAATAGCATACTAGTTAGTATAGGTGAATGTGCTAGTTGCTATAGTCACTATACTTGTTATGGTGTTTAGCACATTCACTATGCTAATAAGCACAATAACTACTCTAATTAGCAAATTCATTAGGCTAATTAGCATAATATCAATGCAAACTTGCATAATATCTATGTCAAGTAGCACAATAGCTATGCTAAATAGCACATTCACTATGCAAATTAGCATAATTGCCATGATAATGATCACATTCATTATGCTAATAAGCAGCTATTAAGAAAAATAAGCATTCTAAATAGCACTTCACCATGCTAGGTAGCACAATAACTATGCTTCAAAGCATCGATGATTGCATACAACTCCTTCTCATAAAGAGAGTAATTTTTATAAGTCGATTCTAGCTTTTTTCCCTCAAAAGCCACTAATCGACCATGCTGAACTAGAACCACTTCTATAACTGAATCAGTCATGTCTATCTCAACCACAAAGGGTTTATTGAGATCTTCTATATATAAAAGTGGAGTTGTAGGAATTGGTACCTTCAATTTTTCAATATTTTGCTTCTATTTATCTCTCCAATCAAAGGTTTTCCCTTTCCCTATTGTTTTGTCATCGGGAATAGAATTTGGGCATAGTTCTTGATGAATTTTTGATAGAACTTGAGAAGAAAAGAAATATTTGAAGCTCTTCTAGGTTCTTACAATGTGGCTTAATAGCCCAAACTTTATCATGACTTTATAGAAATTAGAAAGTGTCTCTTTACATATAAATGAGAAACTTAGAGATGAAAAGTGTCTTTTCTTAGGAACGTTTCCAAAAAATGAGAAAGTGTCTCTCTATATATAAATGAGAAACTTAGAGATGAATCTATTGAAGCAACGTAGAGGATATAGTTATGAAAAAGTGTGACCCAAAGTTCTGATTCTATGAACATTTGTTTTCGCATCTAAGACCACATTCCATAGAAACGATTAAACATCGTGTTTCCGGTGCTTCTTTCAGTTGTTAATGTGTGTATTTTATGCCACACTTCAATACATCTACTCAAACATTCTCCACGAGGTGATTATGTGTCAAGCCTCACAATTGGAGCTTGCAGAAGTTCCATAACTTTCCAGAGTTACACGAGTGGGGTGCCTTGAGCTGATACAAGAGATTCTACTTTTGCAGAAAAAGTCTAGATTGCATCCTTTTTTCTTTCTTGGTCATCCTCCTGAAGGTTGGTGGTTTAAGGCCTTTCAAGAGGAGAGCCTTCCTAGAGGTTTCTCCCTTATTTATGCTAGGTTGGAGAGTCTCCTTCTTAGCCATCTCATGTCTAAGATGAGTAGAAGTTTCTCTTTCCTTCCTAGTTAGGAAAGAGCTAACTTGTGTCTCCAAAGAGACCACTTATGACTTCAATTCTTCTATTATAGAGGTCACGATAGCAATGACCATCTCTATCCTATAGTTTTGTTCCTTGAGCTTATCGAATTGTTTGTGTGTAACAAACTCATTATAGCGATCACTATATTGGTTTAAGGTCTTTCAAGAGGGGAGCCTTCCTAGAGCTTTCTCCCTTATTTATGCTAGGTTGGAGAGTCTCCTCCTAGCCATCTCATGTCTAAGATGACCACCTATGACTTCAATTCTTCTATTATAGAGGTCACGCTAGCAATGATCATCTCTATCCTATAGTTTTGTTCCTTGAGCTTATCGAATTGTTTGTAACAAAGTCATTATAGAGATCAATGTATTGGTCATCTTTTTCTTGTTCGGACTCTGCCATGTTTTCATCATATACCTTTAAAGTTCGGACTTTACGTGGGGAAGTGCATTCTAATTACACTTGATCTTCAGTTTCCATGTTTATCCACCTCCCCAAATGTAAAATCTAAGGAGATAAATGAGGATGGAAATCTACTTTATAACAAAATAGAGAGAAATATCACAAGAGAATTTCCATGATGATCTCGAAGCTATCCAAAGCAATTTTCAAGTGATCCTTGAAGTAATAAGGCTGTGATTTGAAGTTCTTGCCATAGCCAAAATAAAATTTTCATTGGACATGTTTACATTATTGTATCAATAATTGAAATATCTTATGAATTTGGAGACTCAATTGTAAAGATTGAATCATGCCTTTCTCGATTCCATGATCTACAAATCAAATTATACACCAGGTCTTATTTCAATATGAGTATAGTCTTAATAGATAATTTCACATTTGATGTATGTTGCAAGCGGCTGTAAACAAAAAAATTCAAAGTGAGACGTTTTGCTTTTTGCACTCCTATAACTGTGAATACTCTTTTTGTCTACATTTTTCATGTTTTTTGCAATTAATTCATTATAAGAATATCAGAAATTTTGCAATACATGATTTTCAACGATGGAAAATTCTTTTATCATACAAATCGGTTGATTCATGACCTAACTGTGCATCGTATGTATGTATGTACGTGAGCATTGTTAATTAGCACATTTCATGAGTATCTCTTTCTATGACTTGCATAACGCATTATAGAATATATATATATATATATATATATATATATATATATATATATATATATATATATATATATATATATATATATATATGTGTGTGTGTGTGTGTGTGTGTGTGTGTCTGATATGTCTTTTCTATCTCCATTCTTGATCTCTCTCTTCCTACAAGGTTGGCAAAACTCACATCAGATCTCTCTTTAGCTCTGTCTCTTTGGGTTCCATGATCTTGGGATGATCTTGCTCCTTGGAGGTTGTGGGAAACATTCAATCTTGGCGGAGGGAAGATCGGTTCACCCTTATAGGTGTCAGCATGCCTACCCTACTTCATAACTAGGAACATCCTCTCTAAAGTGTTATCTAGATAGAGAGCCTTGCTTGGTTTCTCTAGGTCCTTAAACTCATAAATGGTGGGTGATCCAACTTTGTTAGGTTGGTTAGGTTTAAACCTCCAAAATTCCTCATTAGTCCTCCTATTTAGGAATAACTCTATGCTCTTATCATCTTGGGGGATCCACTCTGGGTCGATCACTCTGGTCAAGATGGATTTACCTCTAGGTGTCCTAGGTTCTCATCCTAGGGTTCCTTGCTCTGGGTCTTCCATTTGCATCTCAGAAATGATAATTCCGAACTCATATGTCTTGTCGGGTAAGCTTGTGACCATGTACATGGTTCCCTTTTTATCAATGTATGAGCCTTCTTCAAACTTGATCACAGGGAGTTCAAATCCCACGGACTGATCCATCAAAGAAAGTTGGAGAAGCTTGGAGAGGCTTGGAATGTTGAGTTTTCAATTGGTGAAGTTGGTCTAGCAAATCAGCATAAGACCAGCCCTAGCTCTTTGTATATGTAAAGTAGACCTTATAATCTTGTGGCTAGTGCAATAAAACCCAATAGGTACTTTGGAACATCAACAAGAATAGGTTGTTGCAAAACGCACCTTGACTAGCTCACAAAAACCTTTTCAAAATGGATAGAAGTTGTGACTTCAAATACTTAGAGCAGCCTTCACAGTAACAATTGGAAAATTTCCTCTTAAGGGAGTGTCATACATAGGGTTTTCTCGCTAAAATGCATAAAAACCCTAACTTGTATGAACTAGACAAGGATTAATCACCTTCAAACTGAACTGGTGTCATCCCAATTTTTCAAGGATGTGTAAAGAATGACCCGCAGAGTGAAAAACTTGAATTTCTCTAAGACTAATGACCCAAATGACTTGAAACTTTGTAACATAAACTAGATAGTAGTACCTTTTCAATGAGTGCTTAAACACTAGATTTGGATTTGTGTAGAGAGACCAGCAATCTCTCCAAGTTGACTGAGTCTGAGGAAGGAGCAGAGTACAGAAATGCACCAAGCAATGAGCCAAGAGTATATGTATTGCTTCAAATCATCAACCTCCTTAATGTACAAATGATTTGGAGTCTTTAAATATACTCTTGAGGATATAGCCACGCCTTTTATTCATGGATTTGAATTCAGAATTAGGTAGCTTTGTTAGTTTTCATTGATTGGAATCTTTTCCTACAATCTAAGAAAAGGGAAAGCTGAAATCAGATTTGCCTTTTGATTGATTGTTTGAGAATCAATCCCGACCATTCCTAAGTCATAGATTTTAGGCCTTTTACTCTTTCCCTTTACAAAGATAAATACTTTGGAAGTTACATAAGAAGCTGATCCTATGATCAAAACTGTGAATACAATAAATGAATGTAAATAAAACTCTACAAGGTGTATATGTCACATTTCTTCTTGAGTTGCAATAGCCAGACCTCTATATTTTTCTTCAGTTGAAGATAAAGCAGATGTTCATTGCTTCTTGGAACTCCACGACACCAATTTTGAACCTACAAATGCTAAGTATCCAAAGGTACTTTTTCTATCATCCTTTGCTCCTGCCAATCTAGATCTGAATAGATTTTGATATCCAAATCTGAAGAGTGTGGATAATAGATACCTTAATTAAGTGTCCCTTTGAGATACTTGAGTACTCTCTTTGCAGCATCCATGCGTGGCCTTCTAGGTGAGTGCATGAGCTGATTAATCACTCCCACACTATGTGATATTTCTAGTCTTGTGTGAGTAGCATATATCAAGCTGCCAACTAATCTTTGATACTCTTTAGGATCATCAATCTTTTTACCTTCATAAACACTTAGTTTATGGTTCCATTCCAAAGGTGTACCTCCAAGCTTTGTGTTCTCCATTTTGAACTTCACAAGTAGGTCTTCAATGTGTCTTCTTTAATTTAGATACATCCCTTCATCTGTACAAATTACTTGCATACCTAGGAAATATGTGAGCTCACCTAAGTCACTCATTTTGAACTCCTCTTGCATGTGTCTCTTGATGCTTTGATTGCCAATTAGATCATCACATGTCACAATAATATCATCTACATATATATATATAGATAGATAACCTCATTGTGATCCCTTTTGATGAATAGAGAAGGATCTGAGCTGCTAGGAATGAACTCTTGATCTTAAAGGTATGTAACCAACTTATAATTCCAAGCTCTAGAAGCTTATTTTAATCTATACAATGCTTTCTTAAGTCTACAAAGATACGATGTAAGATTAGGGTTTTTGAAATCTAGTGGTTGTGACATGTATACATCTTTATTTATCCAACCATTTACAAATGCATTTTTCACATCAAGTTGGAGGCGTTTTCAATTTCTGGCACCAGCTACACTTATCAATGTTCTGATTGTAGTCATCTTTGCAACTGGTGAGAATGTTTTCTCATAGTCTATACCATGCGTTTGTGAGCATCCTTTGGCACCTAATCTCACCTTGTACCTACAAACTGATCCATCTAAGTTTCTTTTAACTTTATATACTCATGCAACCAGTTACCTTTTGATTGGTTGACATTGGAACCGAATCCCAAGTTTCCATATCCTTCAACATATCTATTTCTTCTTTCATGGCCTTTTCCCAATTAGGGTTTTCCTTTGCCTCTTCATATGTTGAGGGTTCCCCTAAAATTGAGTCCTTTGCCAAGTAGATTGAATGCTTTGTAACAAATTTGGAATCATATCCATACCTTTCTAGTTGTCTTTTCTCCCTTGTTGACCTTCTAGGTGCTTTCTTGGAGCATTGTCCACACTCCTGCATCTTTGATTTTCCTCCTAACTTCCATAGCTTGTAATTCTCTCTCCTTTTCATCTTGGTCATCATCTCTATCACTTTTTGGATCCTGGAACTATGTGTCATGCTTGCTTTGTAATTGATGAGAATGAAAATCAAGATCATATGGTAGAGTTACCTTTTTTTTTGTCTTCATCATACCAAGACTGTGTTCTTCAAACACAACATCTCTACTGTAGTGAATTGCTTGGTTGAAGGATTATAGGGCATAAAGCCCATCTCAGTTATATCATACCCAATAGACATTGCCTTTGTTGCCCTTTCATCTAGCTTACCTCTTATTTATGATGGTACATGAACATAAGCTAAACAACCAAACACCTTGCAATGTCCAAGACTAGGTTTTCTTACATACCATGCTTCATAAGAAGTCATACCTTGAAGTGATTTGGATGGTAGTCTATTCAAAAGGTACACAACAATCGAAATAGCCTTTCCCCATAGATAATGTGGCAAGCTTGTTCTAGCTAATCCAACCAATGTCTTGTTTCTTCTCTCTGCAATTCCATTCAATTGATGAGAGTACCTGGTAGTCACTTCCCTTTTGATACCTTTATCCTGCAAGAAGTCATCAAACTCTTTGGAGAAGTATTATCTCCCTCCATCAGATCTGAGCTTCTTGAGTGATCTATCCACATGGTTCTCCACATGTGCTAGATACTTTTTGAAGCAATCAAAAACTTCATTCTTACTCTTCATACAGTACAAAATATTCCATCTACTATGGTCATCAATAAATGAGACATAATACCTTGATTCTACCAATGAAGGTTCTTGCCTTGGTGCCCATACATCTGTATCTACTAAGTCCACTAAGTTGTCATGGATGTAGCCTTTGTGGTTGAATGGTTGTTTTTGTGCCTTCCCAAACTGACATGCATCACATCTCTTGATCATGTGTTGCTTTGATATGTTTAGTAGTCCAAGAACACTTTGATCCTTGCATATATCATTTAAGGTTCTTTGATTCACATGAGCTAGCCTCTTATGCCACACTTCAAGCTCACTAAGGTTTTGAGCCCCAAAGTTGAATAGAGCTATATTTTTTTATTTCTCCTACTTCAAAAGTAAAGAGCCTACCATGCTTCTCAACTCTACCTATCTTCGTGAAGCCTTGACATGGATATTTCACAAACTCTCCATGTTGGGTGAACCTAACTTGGAAGCCTTTCTCAACTACTTGGCCTAGGCTTATTAGGTTTTTTGTAATAGGAGGAACATAGAGTACCTTGCTAATAATATTTGTCTTGTCATTGAAAGCTTTGACATTACCAATCTTCTCCACAGTATGCTTTGTGTCATCCCATATTTGTACTTCATGTCTATATTTTGGACATTCCAAGTCACATAAGAGAGCTATGTTGCCTTCAACATTATTTGAGCATCTTGAATCTATGTAGAATAAACGATCATCTTCTTTACCTTCCTTGTGGCTTAGATTCGACATGTTGTTGGTCTTCATAATAATTGTTGTAATCCATTTTGTTATGGTCTCTATTGTTATTGTTGAGGTTGTGTCCACCTCTGCCTCTTGTTGTCATATCTACCTCTTCGACTTGTTTTCAAGGTCTGCCTATTGTTGTGGATCTTCATAATAATTGGTGTAATCCATTCTGTTATGGTCTCTATTGTTATTGTTGAAGTTGTGTCCACCTCTACCTCTTGTTGCCATATCCACCTCTTCCACTTTCCATTGAACCAACAATTCTAAAAGGTGTGGTTGGTCTTATCATAGGTGGCACAAGGCTGAACATTCTTGCCTTTGGTCTTGTCATGCTTTGTTCCTTTCTTCTT
>CM035433.1:24344220-24466720 GCA_020310875.1 Ceratopteris richardii
TAGATATCCTCAAAAGGATTTCACAAATGATCTACCACAGACGGAGTAGACGCAGAAACATCGGGCGCAACATTTCCTTCATTTCAGGAGAAGATTACAACTGAAAAGTGAGAGAGACTTCAACTTCTTTCTCAACTGTCTATTGACATTTACAATCACTAATTTCTCTATTCCTATGCTCATACATGGTCTCTCTTTGTCTTCTCTCTTCTGCTCTCTATTTGCCCGACATTTTTCAAAAGTATTTATAGACATCTATGTACAAATTCTCATCAAAACATAAGTATATGTAACCTATGTTATAATTAATGTACATATGTGTACATGTCCTTCACTCTTGTAAATGTATCCATTTTCTTCACTCCAAATCTTCAATTGGTGATTGATATGCACCAACAGCTCCCCCTCAATCATCAATTGAGGTTTCTCCTTTCTTCTTTATACCTGCCATGTCCTTAAACTTCTGTAGCTTTGGTCCATCCAAGCTCTTTGTAAGCATATCAGCTATCTGATCCTTTGTTGAAGTATGTATGACTTCAATCTCCTTATCCATCACTTTCTCTCTTAGAAAGTGATACTGAATCTCAATGTGTTTGGTCCTGGCATGAAAAACAGGATTAGCAGCTAAATACAATGAACTCATGTTATCTCCATATATGATTGGTACCCCATGCATAATATCAAGACTCTTCATCAATGTCTTGACCCAAATTACTTCTTTTGCAGCTTCAACCATGCCTTTATACTCTGCTTCTGTAGAAGATAAAGCAACTGTATGTTGCTTCTTGGAACACCATGAGATAAGTTTATCTCCCACATAACACATGTATCCAAATGTAGATCTTCTATCATCTGGATTACCTGCCCAATCTGCATCACTATAAATTTTGATATTTGTATTTGAGGTAAACCCATAATACAAACCTTCATTGAGTGTACCCTTAATGTACCTCAACACCCTTTGTCCTGCAATCCAATGTTCTTTCCTTGGGCAATGCATAAATTGAGACAAAACTCCTACTGCATATGATAAATCAGGTCTAGTTAGAGTAGCATAGATAAGGCTACCAACCAAACTCTGATATTGTCTCATGTCCTTGAATTCTTCACCTCCATACTTACTCAATTTGTGATTCACCTCCATTGGTGTAGGTGCTACCCTGCAATCATCCATTTTAAACTTGATTAACAAGTTCTTCAAATACCTTTCTTGGGTCACAAATACTCCATGTTGAGTATATGTAATCTCCATGCCCAAGAAGTATGACAAGTCTCCCAAGTCACTTATCTTGAACTCCTTTTCCATTTGCCTCTTGAGCTTTTGTATTCCTTCTTCATCTGTACCTGTAAGAATTATATCATCAACATATATGCACATGTATATGAAACCATTTTCACTTGCCTTGACAAGCAAGCTACTATCTGCTTTAGACACCTGAAAACCAAGTTCTTTTAGGAACTTCACAAGTCTATAGTTCCATGCCCTTGGGGCCTGCTTCAAGCCATACAAAGCTCTCTTGAGCTTGCACACATGATCTGGATACCTTTTATCTTTGAACCCTTGAGGTTGCTCCATGAATACATCATCTGAAATGTAACCATTCAAAAAAGCATTCTTTACATCAAGTTGACATAGCTTCCAACCTTTACATGCAGCAATAGCAATAAGTGTCCTTATGGTTGTCATTTTTGCCACAGGACTATAGGTCTCATCATAATCAATACCATATGTCTGAGCAAAGCCTTTGACAACAAGTCTAGCTTTATATCTAGACACACTTCCATCTGCAAACCTTTTTGTCTTGTAGACCCACTTGCATCCAATAATCTTCTGACTATTTGGTTTAGGAACCAAATCCCAAGTTTGATTCTCCAATAGTGCATCATATTCCTCCTGCATAGCACTCTCCCATTTTTCCTTACCTTTTGCCTCTTCATATGTAGAAGGGTCTTCATCTGTATTCACCATATAAGCATAATCTTTTGTGGCTAGAAATGAAGTATCATAACTATACCTTGTAGGTTGCCACCTATTTCTTGTTGACCTTCTGAGTTCTCCACTCCTTGAGGTTTCTGGCTCTTCACATTCAGGATCAAATCTTGGTGTCTCTTCCACCTCAACCTGCACTTCATTATTCTCTTGCTCATCAAATATTTGAACTTTTGATTTACCTTTTCTTTGACTCACTTCTTCTTCATCACCTGTATTGATATTGATTGTACCTTCATACCAAGTGTTTTGTTCATCAAATGTAACATCCTTAGAAACCATAAATTGTTTTGTTGATGGACTCCACAATCTATAGCCCATCTGCTTGTTATCATAGCCAATGAAAACATACTTTTCAGCTTTGGGTTCCAATTTGTGTCTTAATTGTGATGGCACATATGCATATGCTACACATCCAAATACTCTGCAATGATCCAAGGTAGGTCTCTTACCCCACCAAGCCTCATATGGTGTCATACCCTGCAAGGCTTTACATGGTAACCTATTGACCAAATAAGTGGTTGTATTTACAGCCTCAGCCCACAAATAATTAGGGCAATTTTTCTCCTTCATCATGGATCTTGCAAACTCAACAAGAGTTCTATTTCTCCTTTCTGCAACACCATTTTGTTGAGGAGAGTACCTGCAAGTAATTGTTGATATATTTAGGTAGTGATGTGTGTGAACACTCTAGGACCGCCGGGGCACTTTTTTCCCTCTTTAGGAGGTTTTTTTCCCCCGGCTTGTATATACGCCTATTTGCCCTAATGGGCTACTTATCTTTGTACATTCTCTAGTAATACATTCAGTCTTGTGTGTTGTGCTCCAAGCTTCTTCTTCTTCCTTGTGCTGTTCGCGTGCTTCCGCAGACGTCCAACTCCAACAATTGGTATCAGAGCAGGTCGTCGCTTCTTCTAGGGCGCCGTCGACACTCCTCCGTTTGCAGTCTCAGATTCGCACGAAATTTGGTGAGCATACTCAGGGTGTTTCCGAGATTAAAACAGCTTTGCTCTGTCGTGCCGAAATCGCGATTTGAGCTCGTTTCGGCCTCCGAACGCACTATCGCAGCGCTTGTGCAGGCTATTTCGTCCTTTTGTGCCAAAGGTATATACCAGTTTCTGTTCGCCAGTTTAAGCGTCTCGAAGTCTGCTACAGGTCTAGCAGAACTCGTTTGGGCAGTTCCGTTCAACTTTTTTAGATACAGTCAATTTTCTGCATCAAGGTATTTTAGTCACCGGCCATGGCTGAAAGCAGTGATGTATTCCGTATGTTGGCTGTTGAGGATAAGTTGGATGGTACCAACTACCCATTATGGGCTTATATGATGCGACATGTACTGGTTGCAAAAGGATTGTGGAACATTGTACAGGGTGTTGAAAGACGTCCTGTTACACCTGTAACGACAGGTACTGCAAATACAGGTGTTGGAGCTGATGAAGATGGTGTCGAAGATGATATTCCGCAGATTCCTGTTCGTGCTGCTGTTTCTGTTGCACCTACTGCAGAGCAGATTCGTTGGGATGGCAGAGATGCCCAGGCACATGCATTGATAGCTTTGTCTGTCAAACGTGCCATTATTCCTCACATTCGCTCTTGCAGAACAGCAAAGGATGCTTGGGATACACTTACCACTTTGTACCAGGCTAGGAATGAGGCTCGTGTTGCTTACCTCCGAAAACAGTTGGAGAGTGAGCACATGAATGAAGGTGATTCTATGGACAGTTTTCTTACAAAGATCAAAGACCTGAAGGAACAATTGATTTCTGCTGATGAGGTTATACCAGATAGCTCACTTGTGCAGACCGTTCTGAATGGTCTTCCTGATTCATATCAGAGTTTTGCCTCTACTCTTCGGTTGATGATGAAAGGCAATCCGAATGCCTTGTCATTTGAGGAATTAGTCTCTGTTCTGTTGCAGGAAGATCAGTCCAGGCAGAACAGGTCCATTATGCGTGTTGCAGATCAAGCTTTCCTGGCTAGTCAGAAGGGCAAAGGAAAATGGAGCTCTTCTACTAGTAAGCAGAAATCTGCAAATGCTGCACATTCGAAGAACCAAGACAAAGATGAGAAAAAATCAGAAAAGCAGAAATTGTTTTGTAAGTACTGTAAAGGTAATGATCATATCATAAAGAACTGTCCAAAACTGGCTGCTAAAGAGGCAAAGAAGAAAGAGGCTGGAATGGTTGTTGCAGAGGCCTCTACACCAAAAACAGAGTCTGCAAATCTTGTGCAGGAAGAAGAATGGGCGTTTACCACTGTCTGCAGTTTTGACCCATCTTCTCATGATCAGTGCATGTCTGTAGTAGACTCAGATGTTTGGTATTTTGACAGTGGGGCAACCAAACATATTACCTCGCAGCGCAGTTTCTTCTCTTCACTTGAGCCTGCTCCTACAGGGAATACTGTCACATGCGCCAATAACTCCTCTTATCCTGTTATGGGAGTTGGTAAGATCATTCTGACTACTGCTGATGGTAGTTCTTTCACTTTGTCAGATGCTTTATTTGTGCCAGGGATCAAAAAGAATCTGTTATCAGTTTCTGCATTAGCCAAGATTGGCTTGGTTGTGAAATTTGTTGATGACAGGTGTACAGTCCATGATCTCTCAAATGGCGATGTGATTATTGCTTCTGGCATTTTATGTCGTGGGCTGTATAAGCTCATAGACTATGAAAGATCTGTGAATGATTCGGCATGTGCAGTTCATGATTCTCAGGCTATGTCAGATGCAAAGCTTTGGCATGCACGCTTTGGTCATCTGAATTTTGCTAGTTTGTTACGCCTGCAGAAATCTGAAATGGTGTCCTCTTTGCCCAAACTTGAGGCACCTGGAAAACATGTTTGTGAAGGCTGTATTTTGGGCAAAATGCAGCGTTCTTCCTTTCCAAAAGATGGTTCAGTTCGGGCTACGCAGAAATTGCAGCTTGTACATAGTGATGTCTGTGGTCCTATGCAGACACCCTCTTTTGGAAATTACCTTTACTTCGTGACTTTCATTGATGATTTTTCCAGGCATGCATGGGTATATCCACTCAAAGCAAAATCCGAAGTGTTCATGTGCTTCAAACAGTTTTTGGTTTTGGCTGAAAATCTGTCAGCATGTAAAATGGGCACCCTCCGCTCTGATCGAGGGGGGGAGTATATGTCTTCAGATTTTAATGCATTTCTGGCTGAACGTGGGATAAAACACCAGTGTACAGTGCCGTATACACCTCAACAGAATGGAGTTGCTGAACGAAAGAACAGGTCACTCATGGAGATGGCGAGGTGCATGGTCAAAAGTCAGGCTTTACCACATAGTTTCTGGCTTGAGGCTGTCATGTGTGCAGCATATGTACTGAACAGGTGTCCCACTAAAGCGTTGCAGTCTATCACTCCATATGAGGCTTGGCATGACCGCAAGCCATCTGTTGCTCATCTGCGTGTTTTTGGTTGTTTGGCATATGCATTAGTGCCTGAACAACATCGCAGAAAATTGGATGATAAGGCAGTAAAATGTATTTTTGTTGGGTACAGTTCTGAAAGTAAAGGCTATCGTTTGTATCATCCACAGACTAAACGCATTCTGGTTAGCCGTGATGTTGTCTTTGTAGAAGATGCTATTCAGCCATTGCTTTCATGTACTAAGGAGACATCTGTTAGCTCCAAAGACATGTATGATACTTTGATGCCTCTTTTTACAGGTGGACAGGCTAGTGCTGGTCCTAATGAGGCAACTTCTCAGCCTTTGCAGGTTTCATATGATGATGCAGATCATTCCATTTCTGATGCAGATTTACATGATGCACTTGTTGATGAGAGAGCTGATATTGAGCAGGCAAAAACTATGCCAAAATGGCTGGTGCAGACTTTGCGTGACAGCAAATTAGATGCACCTTTGTCATATCGTACTCGTTCAGGCTCTCATAGTGCCTCCTTTGCATCAGATTGCTATGCTATGGCTGCATCTAGTCTCTGTGATGAGAATGAGCCTGTTTCTTTTGATGAAGCACAAAATTCAGAAAATTGGATGGCTGCTATGCAATCTGAATATGATGCTATAATGAAGAATGGTACATGGTCTTTATATGACTTGCCTCCTGGCAAGAAGGCCATTGGCACTAAGTGGGTATACAAGCTGAAGCGTAAACCTGATGGTACAGTTGACAGGTATAAGGCTAGGCTTGTTGCAAAGGGTTATGCGCAGGAAAGAGGCATTGATTTTGATGAGACCTTTGCACCTACATGCCGTATGACTACTGTTCGGAGCATTTGTGCACTTGCAGCCCATCATGGTTGGAATGTACATCAGTTGGACATTAAAACAGCATTTCTGAATGGTGACTTGCATGAAGAAGTGTATGTTTTTCAGCCCCGTGGCTTTGTGCAGAAAGGGCATGAAAACCAGGTGTGCAGGTTAAAGAAGGCGTTATATGGTTTAAAGCAAGCACCACGTGCTTGGTATGAGAAGATACATGCCTATCTGATTGCGCATGGTTTTGAGAACAGTCCAACTGAAAGCACCTTATATGTTAAACGTGCTAATGATGTGCTTCTGATCATTGTTGTCTATGTTGATGACATGCTGCTCACTGGTCCTATTGAGACACATATTGCTGATTTTAAGGCTGATTTGCATGCCTCATTTGAGATGTCTGATTTGGGGCATTTGCATCACTATTTGGGCATTCAGTTTATGCACGTTGATGGTGGAATGGCTTTGTGTCAAACAAAATATATTGACACATTATTGCAGCGTTTTGGCCTTGAAGACTGTAAGCCTATTGCCACTCCTATGGAGACAGGTTTACGATTGAGTCTTCATGATGCTGGAGATGCATTTGATGCTGTTCTCTATCAGCAGGCTGTTGGATGCTTGCTTTACTTATGCATTACTCGGCCAGATATTCAGTTTGCTGTCTCACAGATGAGCAGGTTTATGCATTGCCCAGGAGTCACGCATTGGAAAGCGGTTAAGCGCATCTTTCGCTACTTGAGTGGTACTCGGCTACTTGGGTTGTTTTATCCCAAGGGGGGATCACTACCGCCAGATTTGCATGCTTTTTCTGACTCAGATTGGGCTGGTTGCTATGACACTCGTGTGTCCACCAGTGGTTTTTGCTTCATGCTTGGTAGCTCATGTATATCTTGGTTGAGCAAGAAGCAGCCTACTGTGGCCACTTCCAGTTGTGAGGCTGAGTATAGGGCAGCTTTCACAGCTACTGTTGAGTGTGTGTGGCTCAGACGCCTTATGGCTGATTTGGGTGTTGGACAGTCTTCTGCCACCACCATCTTCACTGACAGTCAGAGCGCATTGGCAGTTGCGAGGAACCCAGTGTTCCATGCTCGCACTAAGCACATTGAGGTGCATTATCACTATGTCAGGGAGAGGTTCTCTGCTGGGGAGATCAGCTTGGCATATGTGCCCACGCAGGAGAACATTGCAGACCTTTTCACGAAGGCTCTGCCTAGGGAGAAGTTTGAAGCTTTCCGCAAAGCTTTGGGCTTACTTCCTTTTGTGGAGTGATTTCCACATAGCTTGGCACTTCCTTATACATGAGTGCCAGCTCCTTGTTCACCGCATCACTCCCAGGGGGGATTTGTTGATATATTTAGGTAGTGATGTGTGTGAACACTCTAGGACCGCCGGGGCACTTTTTTCCCTCTTTAGGAGGTTTTTTTCCCCCGGCTTGTATATACGCCTATTTGCCCTAATGGGCTACTTATCTTTGTACATTCTCTAGTAATACATTCAGTCTTGTGTGTTGTGCTCCAAGCTTCTTCTTCTTCCTTGTGCTGTTCGCGTGCTTCCGCAGACGTCCAACTCCAACAGTAATTTCCCTTTTTATACCTGCATTCCATAAGTAATCACTGAACTCATTTGAGAAATACTCTCCCCCTCCATCTGACCTTAGTCTTTTCAACTTATGACCTGTAATTCTTTCTGCATATGCATGATAGTGTTTAAATGTATTAAACACTTCTGACTTATCTTTGATCACATAGATAGTGATCCACCTAGTAGCATCATCAACATAAATCACATAATACCTTGATCCATTTATACTGAAATCTTTTGATGGTCCCCACACATCTGTGTGTACCAACTCAAGTTTCTCTGAGTGCATAAAACCATGCTTGGAGTAAGAGTTCTTATGAGCTTTACCTAATTGACATGCCTCACATTTGTATGTCATATGTTGACCTGCAACATTAGGCAATCCAAGCACTGAACCATTGTTAACCATATCTTTAATACCTCTTTCATTGAAATGTCCAAGCCTCTTGTGCCAAAGATCTAACTCAGAGATCTTATGTCCTTCATATGTGAACATAGCATGACCAATGTTACCTTGAATCTTCAATGTAAATAATCTTCCTTCTTTTTTTCCTGAAACAATCTGTTTATACCCTTGGCTAGGGTCTTCCACATATACTCCATCATTAGTGAACCTTACTTCATATCCCTTTTCAACAATTTGACCTACACTTATCAAATTCTTAGGGATTGTAGGAACATACAAGACCTTACTCAATAAGGTGCTTCCATCCTTGGCCTTCACTGATCCAATTGACTTCACATTGTGCTTTGTGTTGTCACCTGTTTGAACAACATGATTAAAAACTTTACTTTCCAAATCAGTCATCAAAGATATGTTACCACTCAGGTGATTGCTACATCCTGAGTCAATGTAGAAGACTCTTTGATCTTCACTCTGCCTTTCACAAGTTGCATTCATTATCAATGTTGAATCTTCCTTTTGATCTGAAGCATAATTGTAGTAGGTGTTGTTGTATTGTTGACTTTGGAATCCTCTACCTGCATTTCTTCCAAAGTAATTTCTTCCACCTCTACCTCTGTAATTACCTCTTTGATTTCTGCCACCTCTTCCTCTTGCATTATAATTTTGATTATATCCACCATTATTCTGATTATTATGCCAACAATCATTAGCTAAATGATTTGTCTTACCACAAATCCAGCAAGCTTTGCCTCCATCTTTGTTATTCCTGCCTCTTCCTCTACCTTTGCCACCTCCTCTTCCTCTTAGGAAGTTGGCTTGAGTAGTTGTTCCTTCATCTTCACCTGCTTGTTGTTTTCCTTTGCTATTCTTCTTCTTATCCTTTGAGTACATTGCATGACCTGTACTCTTGTCACCATCTCCTTTAACATCCTGCTCAAATGTTAGCATATGACCTAACAATTGATTTAAATCAGGAGTGAAATGGTCAAGTGATAGTTCTGTAGACAAAATAAATGGCTTCCATTTGTCATCACCTCTCAACCCTGTAAGGATTTGCCTTACCAATTTATCTTCCTCAATGTCTTCATCAACAGCTCCTAAAGCATCTGCAATATCTTTCATCCTTGTCACATAATCTGAGATGGACTGAGAAGCCTTCTTCTTGAAGGTAGTAAACTCTGCCCATAAGGATGCCTTCCTTGACTTTGTAGTGTTCTGGAAATGCTCCTCCAAAGCATTCCATATGTCAGTAGCACTTTCAAGACCTCTAATGTGAGGTAACAAGTAATCATTGACTCCCATATAGATAATACTTCTAGCTTGAGCATCTTTCTTCATCCAATTTTTCAGATCTGCTAACTCTTCCCTAGTTGGAACACTAGGATCTCTGAACTCTGGCTTCTCTTCTTCTCCTGTGATGTAACCAATTAAATCTTTGCTCATAAGATGAGCTTCCATCCTCATTGACCATGCAGGATAGTTTTCCCTATCCAATTTCTCTATCTATAGAGCATCTCCCATCTTGTTTCCACCTGTGTATTGAAAACTTTAAGCTTTACAAGCAATGTATGTACCTTTACTTCAAGTTAGACTCCTTTTGCCTTTCTTGATGTCGAGTAGTCTTCTCCTTAGGCTTTTGACTCCAAGCTTTCACTTCTTAGCTCTTCAAATGTTGAACTTCTTGAATCTGCAGCAGTCGGGACCTTCCTTTCCTTGATTTGATGTCTCCTGCTCTGATACCACTGATGGAGAGTGTTAATCTCCAAAAGAACAACCTACTCTTGAGTTTAGAACACCTCTATATCAAGAGTAAGTCAAAACCTTCACTAAATTATAGGTCCAATCTCCAAATTATCAAAATTAAGAAAATCTGTGAAGAAGGTGAAAACATAGAAAAGTCTGCTGCAGAATTTCTTCACATTGACTTATCAAACATGTAAAGTTTTTGATGAAACTTTGTACGAATCATCTCCTAGGGATTGCGCATCACCTCCAAGTTAAATTACTTCAAAAGATATAGTATAACTTGAGAAATCAATTTCACAAGTTACCTATGTCAGAAACTGTTACTCAGAACAGTCGATTCTACACCCCTAACTTCTTAACTTTGGTTCTCACAATGTCGAACCCGTTTTGCCAAATCCTTTTGACTGAAGATAGCTTATCTCTCAACTTAGATTTTAAGCTATCATATGTGTAAAACTTTACACTGTGCACTGAGCACTACTCATTTCTTTGGACTCGAAATGTGCGCCTGTTTCAGAGAGCTATGAACACTCAATACATATGAATGTTCCTATCAGCAATTCTCTTCACCTGTTTACAATTAGACTCTAAAATTCAAATCACAGACTCATTAACTAACAACTTAGATATCCTCAAAAGGATTTCACAAATGATCTACCACAGACGGAGTAGACGCAGAAACATCGGGCGCAACATTTCCTTCATTTCAGGAGAAGATTACAACTGAAAAGTGAGAGAGACTTCAACTTCTTTCTCAACTGTCTATTGACATTTACAATCACTAATTTCTCTATTCCTATGCTCATACATGGTCTCTCTTTGTCTTCTCTCTTCTGCTCTCTATTTGCCCGACATTTTTCAAAAGTATTTATAGACATCTATGTACAAATTCTCATCAAAACATAAGTATATGTAACCTATGTTATAATTAATGTACATATGTGTACATGTCCTTCACTCTTGTAAATGTATCCATTTTCTTCACTCCAAATCTTCAATTGGTGATTGATATGCACCAACACTAAGTATACTTGAAATCATCTATTGTTTTGGCATCTCAAAGGTCAAGGTTTTATGCGCGAAGTCGATGCCTGGCATCGAATCCCTATGTGGCTAAAAACACCCCAAGTCGATGCCCAGCATCGAATTCTCATTGCAAGTCGATGCTAGGCATCGAATTCCATTTTTAGATAGGCGGTTTTTACTATAACAAGAAGATTTTTCAATTTTGGCAGATATACAAAGTCATCTTATTAAGGCCATAACTTGAGTTCTAGAGATCCGTTTCTTGCAAAGAATAGCTTGTTGGAAAGCTCTTCTCTTCTACTTTTATCCAGAAAAAGATCCTGGTAAATCGTATTCGTGCTAAGAGAAATTAGAAAAATACTGAATGTATGTTATTAGTGAGTGGAAAGTTCTGAAGAAGTAAAGTTCTTGGTTTTGCCTATCATTTCTCAAAGTTTGGAGTGGCAGTGAGTTAATGGTGACCATAGAGGTTATCTAATGTCACAATAATTCATTTCTTGTGATGTTTCACACATCAACAAACATCAACTTTTGTTGGGGATCCTTGCATGGTAGAAATTGAGACTGGCTTAAAGTAGTTTTTCTTCAAGGAGGTCTCATTTGTAGCATTCATATGAAGAAGATCTATGCTTGGAATGTGATTAGGATTGAAAGTTGGATTTTAGATGATCCTTGTTTGAACAAACAACGAGATCATTAGTTGGAAGAGAAACTTTCTTTGAAAGATCAGTATTTGAATGAAGAACTGGGGTTGGATGAGTATTTGAATCAGACTATTGAGCAAGATCCCTTTGGGGGTTATCATCTAGATTACAACCAGACCCTAGCCTAGATTGAAACTGACATGCGATAGACGTGGATAGAAAGAGGAACCTCTTTATTGACTACAGAGTTGTAACTAGATAGATGAATATGTGAGATACTAAGTAGATCAAGACACTTCTCAATCATTTAGTATAGACCACTATAAAACTCAATGTGTATTGATTATGCATCATGCATGTGGTCAATTGTGGAAGGATCCACGTTGACATCCACTGTAGATTGGGATTGGAGGAAGAATAGAATATTGACTCCCTCTTTTGATGTTAAAGATTGGGCTTGTCTTACTTTCAACGAATGGTATACCTCCAACATTCTCACTTGTTCGAAGATCCATATTTTATGTAGCATCACAATTGGTTGTAATCATCTCGATTGAGGTACAAGCAACTACTTAGTACAACAAAACCACCATGATTAGTATTTTGGTAGACAAGTAAAGAGTGAGAAAGAGCTAAATAGTTGATGGATGGATGCATTTTAGATAGGTATATACAGAATATAGATAGTTGGATGGATATTTTTCTACATAGGTAGATAGCTAAATAATTTTTTAGCTATTGGATAGCTATTTAGCTTCATAGGTAGATGTTGGAGTTCGAGGTCTACAAAAGCATGTGAATAGCACAAGGAAGAAGAACAAGCTTGGAGCACAATGCACAATATTGAATGTATTACGGCTAGAATGTACAAAGATAAGTGACCCTTAGGGATTTTGGTGTATGTACAAGTCGAGGGAAAAAACCTCCTAAAGAGGGAAAAAAGTGTCTCAACGGTCCTAGTGTGTTCATGCATCACTATCTAAATGTATCAATAGATCCCACCTAGGAGTGATGTGGTGAACAAGGAGCTGGCACTCAAGTATAAGGAAGTTACAATTTATGTGGAATCAATCCACAAAAGGAAGAAATTCCAAAGTTTTGTGGAAAGCTTAAAACTTCTCGCTAGGTAGAGCCTTTGTGAAAAGGTTTGGAATGTTCTCCTATGTGGGCACATATGCCAAATTGATCTCTCTAGTAGAGAACCAGTCTCTAACATAATGATAGTGCACCTTAATGTGCTTAGTGGGAGCATGGATCAGAGGTTTCCTCGCAACTACCAATGCACTTTGACTATCAATGAAGATGGTGGTGGCAGAAGACTAACCGACACCCAAATCAGCCATAAGGCATCTGAGCCACACCCACTCAATAGTTGTTATGAAAGTTTCGCTATACTCTGCCTCAAAGCTAGAAGTGGCTAGAGTAGGCTACTTCTTGCTCAACCAAGATATGCATGAGCTACCAAAAATGAAGCAAAGACCATTAGTTGACACATGAGTGTCATAGGAACCAACCTAGTCTTAGTCAGAAAAAGCGTGTAGATCTAGCGGTAGTGATCCCCCCTTGGGATAAAACAATCCAAGTAGCTGGGTACCACTCAAGTAGCAAAAGATGCACTTAACCAACTCCTGACGCTTGACACCTAGGAAATGCATAAGCCTGCTCATTTGTGAGATAGCAAACTGAATATCTAGCCGAGTAATGCATAAGTAAATCAAGCATCCAACAACTTGTAGCATCAAGTGCATCTCCAACATCATGAAGATGCAATCATAAACATGTCTCCATAAGAGTGGCAATAGGTTTGGAGTCTTCAAGGCAAAAATGTTGTAGTAATGTGTCAACATATTTTGTTTGACACAAAATTATTCCGCCATCAACTTGCATAAACTGAATGCTAAAATAATGATGCAAATGCCCAAATATGACATCTCAAATGAGGCATGCAGATCAGCCTTAAAATCACTAATATGCTTCTCATGAGGACAAGTGAGTAGCATATCATGAACATACACAACAATGATCAGAAGCACATCATTAGGAAGCTTAACATATAAGCTGCTCTCATTTGGAGTATTCTCAAAACCATGTGCAATCAAGTAGGCATGTGTTTTTCCATACCAAGCACATGGTGCTTGTTTCAAACCATACAATGCCTTTTTCGACCTACACAGTTGGTTTTCATGCCCTTTTTGCACAAAGACACAGGGCTGAAAAACATACACTTCTTCATGCCAATCACCATTCAAAAATGTAGTTTTAATGTCCAACTGATGTACATTCCAACCATGATGAGCTGCAAGTGCAAAGATGCCACGAACAATAGTCTTTTGGCATGTAGGTGCAAAGGTTTCATCAAAATCAATGCCTTTTTCCTGCACATAACTCTTTGCAACAGGACTAACATTATACTTTTCAACCCTTCCGTCAGGCTTATGCTTCAACTTGAATACCCACTTAGTGCCAATGGCCTTCTTGCTAGGAGGCAATTCACGTAAAGACCAAGTACCAATTTTCATGATAGCATCATATTCTAATTGCATAGGAGCCATCCAATTTTCAGAATTTTGTACTTCATCAAATGAAATAGGCTCATGCTCATCACAGAGACTAGAGGTAGCCATATGTAGCTCAGTGATGAGTAGCACCTCCTTTAATGTCAATCCGGGAAGACGTGAGGATGGTATGAAGACCTCGAGCAAGTGGCGGCACAAGTGCGTGAGTGAGAAGCACCCTAGCATGCACACACATACACACACACGCGCACACACGGCAAGACAACGAGTGAGAATCAATGGAGTTCTTAGATTACTTTCAAGAAGCTCTTACAACTTTGTTTCAATTACAATCTAACCCCAAAAATGAGCTCTCTAGCTCCTTTTATAGTTTTTGACTAGCTTTGGCCCTGTTCAGACCTAGTGTCCGGCCTAGTTAAAAATTAGGTTCCAGGGCTTATTAGAGGGCTCAAACGAGATCTAAAAAATATGAAAATTGGTAGGTAGATACTTCTAAAGCTCCTCAAGCTCAAGGACTCCTTCGCTTGCACAAAATGGAGCTACAAAAAGATGAAATGGTATTTACAATGGTGTTTAGTGATGAGAATCACTTTTAATTGGTGTAGAGGTTTTGAAAAATTAAAGGTTGCCTTAGTGCTAGATCTGCGTGAGTGCTCGTACTTGCTTCTTCATGAGGAAAATTATTGGCCTACTTGCCAGATCTTCTTTGACTGCCATGTCTGCTTGTGCTGTCCCTTCGCTCTGACTCTCTTCGTCTTGTGGCTCCTTCGGTTCCCTGACTGCTGCCAACACCCCCCCCCCCCACTCTCGCGTCTGTCGCCCCTGACAGACCCTTGTCTAGAGGATTTTTGAACATAGTATTGGACGACATCGGAGGCTAGGTGGTGTTCTTCAAGTCGCAAGCCGCGTGCTAGATCTGTGAGCAAATCATCCCAATTCACAGGTCCGGGAACATCTGGATGAGGCACCCTCAATTGTTCTGAGTAAATAGTTCTCTCCACAGCAAATAATTGGAGGAGATGTGATGGTCTGGGTATAAAGATTTCGGAGTGATATTCCCAGAATCCTGTGATGAACATCTCCTCAAATGTCTGTTTAAAGCAGGCTGGGAGGTACTTGATTCTGGCGTGCCAAGCATATATTACTTCAATTGATGGGGTGGTACTCATATCGTACACTAGATCTTGGTTTCCTGTCACAAAGCCTGCACCTGAGAAGTGAGGGTCCTTAATGTTTTTAAACGTCCTGAAAGTGATCAGCATTAATTCAAATATTTTCATACACATCTGGGCCATCACATCAGGATTATTGCGTAGCCGAGTACTCCAGTGACGGATTGTAGAAATCATGTAGTTGACCGTGGGGGGTCCTCGTGGAGGTGCTAGATAAACATAATTCAACCATTTTGCACAGGCTTTGATGTCTCTGATGGCAATAGTGAATTCAGGCCAGGTGCGTCGTCGAAGAACTGGAATGTAACAAGGGTTATACTTAATAAACAACGGCATATTATTCCAGGTTCGGACCATTTCTGGATACGTTTCCAAAAGCCTGATTCTCCAGGTGGGTTGATGGATGGACCCACGCTGAGCACTTTCCGGTATATCATCTGGACCAAATTGTGTAGCAAATGTGGGAGGCTTGCCACATTGTCGTTGAATCTCCACGTTGTAATCGGCCAAAAGTATACAGAATGGCACATATTGGTCATTATTGGTGCCTATCCATCTATGATGAGACATGCTTCTGAAATATTCAGACTTTATGACAGCTTCTTCTAAGTTCGCTAGTGATTGGATCTGAATGGCCACCCGTTCTTCGTGGGTGTTCGCTGTCCTTTCCAGTGTCTGAAGCCACTCGGGTGCTTCCACTTCCAATGTGTCTAGTCCCTCTGAGGTTCGTCGCCCGCCTCGCATTGGCATAGGAACATACGGTTCCTCGTACGAATCATCTACCTCAATAGGGACCAACTCTTTTGCTCTGGTTCTACCACTGGAGATGGCTGCCTCTCGTATGTCAGTAACCTCTTTTGTAATTCTGCTACCTGCTCTGTTAAGGCCTTTACTTCGTCTGAGGTAGAGGTGGATGGGACACTCTTCGGTTGTTCTTCCTGTTCCTTAAGTCTGCTCTATAGTGTGTCACGTTCTCTTTCCAAGTCATCATGGGCTTCCAGGAGATCTGCATAGCTTTCCAAAATGGTTTTCATCGTCTCCGTGGGGACTGCTTTGAACTGCTCTGGATCTATCTCGTGGGGAGAGCCTTCCATTGCTGCTTCCAGATTCTCTTCATTTTATTTTTGCAGTCTTTTGTTCTCTTCCAGTGCTGTGGCCATATGTTTCCTGAGTAGCGCCAAGTTGCGTCTGACTCGTAAGTTATCGGCCTGGTATACTTCGAGCAAGGCTTCTAGTTGTTTGACGCCTGATTCTGTCGATGGTTGGGGTGCCTCCAATAGTGTTTGGTGAGCCTGCTCAAGCGTTGTATAGCGTTGATTCACTTCGGCATTTTCCTCTTGTAGAATGTGAAATTGCCTTTGTAAGTTCTGGTGATGTGTTGTCAGTTGTTGATACCGGCCGTCCAGAGCTCTGTACTCATTCTGAAGCTGATATACACATTGATTTAATGCTAAAAATATGCTATTTACATTAAACGATGTTGGGAGGGGTGAAGATGCAGGGGGAATGGGGGCGGGAAAGGGAATTGTGAATGATGTGGATGCAAGTGGAGATGTGGGTGGAGGGGGTATGGGAGATGAAGTTGGCATGGGGGGAGGGAGCGGTGCTGTGGCAGGAGATGTTTCCATAGTGTCAATCGTTTGAGTGACAGTGTAGATGGGGATCGTGGGTGGAGTGGATGTGACGTCAGTGAAAAGACTGGTGAAAGTGGGCATGGTGACTCCCCCGAATTGGATTCCCGGAGAGAGTGGGATGCCCATGACAATGGTGGTGGTAGTGGACGAGGTGGTGCTAGTGTCATGTGGTGGAGTGAATTGTGTAGTGCGAGGTGGGGATTGTGGTGACAGTGGTGCTTCCTGATGTTCTTCTGCTTGCGTTGTCTCTCCTGGTGCTGATACATTGATATGAATTTGTTTCCCGGACCTCCTGGGACGAACGGGAACCCTCTTCTCAAATCTGTGAATGTAGGCCATTGCCTCATGGATGGCCTCATCCACTCCTACTGCATCGGCATGAAGGTTTATGGACTCAATGAACATATCATCCACACCTTCCTCAGCTAGCAACTGGTTCATGAGTTTCTTGCCCGATTCCAGTGACATCTTATGCTGTTCTTGAACTAGTTGCATGGTTCGATATAGTCTTTGGATTTGTGCTGAATACGCAGGGGCACTTGCCAGCTCGGAAAGCTCGTCATATTCTTGTTCCTCGTAGGCTTCTTCCTCTTGTTCTGTCTCTCGTTCCTCGACGTCGACTTCTACCACTTCTGGTCGGGTGGGGGCTGCTGTTGTTGTCTGGGGTTGTGGATCCTGAGTTCGTTCTGTTTCCGTCTCGAGATTAGAGTCATAGATCAGTCGGGCCACTTCTTCATCCGTGAGATCACTTAGAGTAAAACCCTATGGGAATTCCAGATCTGATGGGACGGGTGGAAATACCAGATTAGGTCCATCTGTGCTTGGTCTTGGTAGCCGGATTGTGAATGGCCTAACGCGTCGTGTCTGGGGAGGGGTAATTTCTGGTGTAGTGGTGGCTCCCCTTGGTTGAGCACAGGGTAATTGTACCCCCCCCCCTCATCTTCTTTGATGGGGGACCTGCTGCTGATAGTCTTCTCTGGAATTCCTGGGCGCGTGGCCATATGAGTGCCCGCTGAATAGGCACGTCATAGGCCAGACATCGGTAGATTATCTTTGTTAGAGCTCAACATCCATGAAGCACATTTTTCTGCTTCTTGTTCCACCTTTGATGGGCTAGGTGGATCTGATCTATGATCCAATGTGGCACGTTGATGGGAAGGCCTTCTGTCTCTGCCAGATACAAGCTGAACCATATTTTCTTTGGGGGCATGGTGAATCTTTCCTGGGCGGGGAAAGCAAAATGTTGCATGACGGTCCGCAGGTGGAGAGCTATGGTTGGTGTCATCGCTACCATATCCTTCAGCTTATTCAGATCTTTGTGTTTCATTCGACCTGGAACCATGGTTTCCTTTTCAGTGGGGATGTGCATGCCATACATGCCCAACGCTTCTCGTACCAGATTAAGGGTCAACTTGAATCTTTTAAGCTCATGACCCGGCAGCAGTGAGGGTAACACAAAGGTGCTGTCGCCTCCCTTGGCCCTGCTTGGCGTGATGGTACTGATAAGATATGAACATCGTAAGAAATCCGGCTTTGGTAAGTGGGCCCTGAAATAACTGTCCACACCGGCTTTGGTCCAAACTGATCGCATGACTTCGGCGTTCTGATAGTTTTCAAACTCGCGCGTGAAAAAGTGGTATCGTCCACATTTACCATTAAATTCCAATTCTGCTTCCCAGAAATAGGTTCCATCGCCCAATGGTCCCGCGACATCACTGAACCAGTGAGCGTGTTTACCTACTTGAGAAGTGTGCCCTTGAGGAGGATCCTGAATGGGGAGCACATGCACGGCTTGAAGTTCTTGCGGCCTTGCGGTGAGATGTGGCTCAAGGAGGAGTGTTTCTATGTCCACAATCTGTGCACCGGATCCGACTTGAGAACTGGCACCTCCTGCTTCTGCCATGGCCCTGCTTGCTAGTTGGTTCTGTGAGAATATAGAACCACGTGTTAACATCGTAATGGACAGAATAAATCCGTTGTTGTCCCCGTTACAACATTAACATGAGGTATATGGTGAGTTAGTGGTTAGTAAGTGCACGAGGACATTGTGTGTAGTTAATGCTTGGGTAGTCCTAGGAGACTAATGCAGTTAGTAAGTGGGGATGAATTTACAAATTGGGGTCGGGGGGTTTATTACAGGTCTTAGGCTGCCAAATGCAGTGGATGGATTTTGTTCTTGGTTTCGTAGAGACTCTAGAGAGCTGTATAGGTGTATCGGCTTGAAAATGAGGCCTTTTAGGGACCCATTTACAAGCGATTATGTTCGTGCTCATGGGTCTTGGTGGGTTCTTGAGTGTTGAAAACGAGTGAATGCTGGCTGTGCGAGTGAAGGGGTTACGCTGTATAGGTTGTGGCCTTGGCGTTGCTATTTGCGCCCGCAAACAAGCCTTAGGCACCCAAATTTGCCTTGATTGTGGGCTAGCCTTCATCGACTTCTTGGGTACCCAAATAGATTTCACGTTAGCAGAAGAATTTTTGAAAAACTTCTTATTAGTGTCGTGTTGTTGGTTACTAATAAGAGGCCTTGCCCGTGTGGTTGGCTTGAGTGCAACCGGGTGTTCGCCTTTCCGCACCCACACTTGGTTTACTTGCTGAGACATTTTGCTGTGCAGGTACTTTTGATTTCCGGCATAGGTAGTACTCTGCTTCTTCTGCCTTTGATCCACCTTTGGTTGCTGCCTCCTTCTGGCCTTTGGAAAAGAAGGGAGTTCCGTTGCATCCCTGACTCCTTTTTTGAGAATATCATTCCTCTGCAACACATAGTTTTCGACAAGAACAGCATGGTCAACTTCATGTGCACCCCTGGAGGGACCAGGAGTCTGTGCCTTTCCTAGTTCCTTGAGTGCTCCATTATCTAACTCTACTGTAATTCGACTATGATTGACCCATACCTGAAGAAGTGCACTTCTTAGGTTTAAGTTGACTGCTTGGTCATAGATCCAGTCTTGACCCAAGACAAGAGGTTCCGTGAGGTCCTCCTCTTGACACACTAGTACTTTAACTGTCATTGTCTCATCATGAATATAGAGTGGAAGTTCCACCTCGCCCATGCAAGGGGTTTCCACGCCTCCCAATCCTATGAGATATGCTTCCACAGGATTGACAGTTAACTGCAACTCTTGACAATAAGACAATTTAACAGCACTAGTGGCTGCACCTGAGTCAATCAAGGCTCTTACGGTCCTTGCACTCTTTCCTTGTCCTATATCCAAGGTTATGAACGGACGTCGATCAGTTATCCTATGTGAGCTAACACCTGAAACTTCACACATAGCCATGTCATATCTTTGATCTGCGTATGCATCTTGCCTAGGGTGCTCTCTACCTTGTCTTCTTAATTTCATCCTCCTGATGCGTTCTAAAGCTTCTGCTTGAGCTTCTTCTCGAATTCGCTTTTCTTCCTCCTTGCGTTTCTTAGCAGTGTTGAGTCGACTGAGCATTTCCTCCGTGAGGGGTTCCTGATACAACTTGACTCTGCATCCGCTTATATAGTTTGGGAGAACATCACCCTCTAATGTGGCCAGTTGTACTGCTCCACTCGTGGAGATCCTATTGATGATCATAGGTCCGTAGCCTCTCTTTTCTAGATTCCTTGCGTGTTGTTTCAATGTATAGACTAAAACTAGATCTCCTGCTTTCAAGCCCTTATCCTTCACATGGGCATCAAAGTATGCCTTCTGTCTCTTCTTAGCAGCATATATCCCTACAGCTGCTCTCAGTCTTGTTTCTCCTAATTGTTCAAGATCAAAAAGTCTAGAGGAGAGTTCATGACCCGTCCAGTCGTGCTCTTGTGCTACTCTCAATGTAGGTATCAAGAAGTCCAAGGGAAGAACCACGTTTTGGCCAAATACCATCTGAAAGGGGGTGGCTTGGAGTACCGTATTGTAGGCGACTCGGTATGCCCAAACAGCATGGTGTAGCTGTTTGTCCCAATCAGAGCGTTTAGTGTTCACTAATTTCATCAGTACATTGCATAAGATCTTATTAGTGCTCTCAGCTTGTCCATTAGCTTGAGGGTGATAGGGGGCAGACTTCTTGTGTATTACCAAGAATTCTTGGAGTAGATTCTCAATCACTTCGTTCAAGAAGTGAGTGCCTCTATCACTTACAAGCTCTATAGGTAGCCCATATCTTGTGAATACATTGTCAAACAAGAATTTGGCCGTTGTTTGAGCATCGTTCTTCGTCGTGGCTTTTACCTCTACCCACTTAGTTAGATAGTCTGTTGCAAAAATGATATATTCCGCATGGGAACCCTTAGCTGGGGGATTAATAGGACCTACAAAGTCTATTCCCCACTTAGAGAATGCACGTCCACCCATCATAGGTTTCAGTGGCATCTCATCTTTTCGTATAGGATACTGAGTTCTCTGACAGACATCACATCGTTTCACATAGGTATGTGCGTCCATGTGAAGGGTAGGCCACCAGAAGCCCGCAAATAGTATTGCCTTGATCACCCGATCTGGTCCAAAGTGTCCTCCTGCTACACCTTGGTGAGCAGTTTCCAAGATCTTAAGATATTCACTTTCATGAACACATAGCCTCAAGTAACCATCTTTACCACGCTTATATAGATTATCACCAATGAGTGAGTAATCCAGAGCTTCTTGTTCTAAACTCCTTTTCCTAGCCAGAGTCATGTCTGGAGGGAATGCTTTTGTCCTCAGGAAGGATACTAGTGGTTCACTCCAATCTGGCACTATGGATACTTGATAAAGAGTAGCGTGTTCCACAGGTGGTTTAGTGCAGCAGATTGGGCATTCCTTGCACAACTTTTGGACATCCGCTTCCATAGTTGGCCAATGCACTCCGAACCTCCTTAGTGTTTGTAAGGTTCGTTGCTTTGAATGGTGTTGCTCTAGTGCACCTACATGTGCTAAATGCAACCATTTATTGTACTCGTCCTCTTCCACACAACAAGCTAAGATTCCTTGATCTGTGTGCTTGTACATGCTTCCTGCCATGATGTGGTACTTTTGGGCTTTAACAACCTCTCTATTCCGTGTGTTTACTACTGGATGGTTAGGCCCGTATGTCAATACTGGTACCAATGGCTTAGCCCACTGCGGTACAACTTCCAAATTAAACAAGTAAGCATCAGGAAGATCATCCGACACTCCTTGTGGGGCTTCTCCCGATGTGAGGCTAGAGAGATGATCTGCTCTTAAATGAGTCCTCCCTTTTCTTACCACAACCTCAAAATCATATTCCATTAGTAAGAGAAACCATCTTACTAATCTTCCTGTATTGCATGGCTCGTTTACGAGGTATAGCAATGCTTGATGATCAGTAAAAAATTTAAACTTATTTGCAAGCAAATAGTGTCTAAATTTCTTAACTGCATATACCATGCCTAAGCCTTCTCTCTCCGTAGTGGTGTAATTTCGTTCAGCTGCATTCAACTGTCTACTGGCATAGGCAATTGGAAGATCCATATTACCTTCACCAGTAGGTTGTGCAAGCACACATCCAATAGCATAATTGGATGCATCCACATGAACATGGAAAGGCTTATTCCAATCTGGTGTGGTCAAGATTGGTGTTGAACATAATCTTTGTTTAAGCTCTTGGAAGGAATTCTCACATTCATCCGTCCCCTCAAAGTTAGTCAGAAGTCCGTACATGGGCTTTGCAATGACAGCATACATGTGTATAAATCGTCGGTAATAACCACAATGCCCCATGAAAGCTTGTACTTCCTTGACATTCTTTGGCCTAGGTAGCTCTGCTATAGCTCTCACTTTCTCTTCATCAGTAGATATGCCATTCTTTGACACTATGTGTCCTAGAATCTTGCCTTGCCTGACCATAAAAACGCACTTTTCTGGGTTCAGGCAGACTTGATATTCTCTACATTTGTCAAAGATTTGTCTGAGTTCAGGAATATGGGTTTGTCTAATGTTAGAATGGGCACAAAGATCATCAACATAGACCTCTAAATTCTTCCTCAAGAACTCCTTAAACACATGGCACATCAACCTCTGGAAGGTAGCCGGTGCATTGGTAAGCCCGAATGGCATTACTCTAAAGGCAAAAATGCCCCATTCAGTGGCAAATGCTGTCTTATGTTGATCCTCTAGAGCTATGGCTACTTGATTGTAGCCCGAAAATCCATCAAGGAAGCTGTACACTTCCTTGCCTGCCACTCTTTCTAAGAGATGTTCTGTGATGGGAAGTGGATAGTTATCTCGAATTGTGGCTGCATTGACCTTCTTCAAGTTAATGCATACGCGCAGCTTTCCATTTTTCTTGGGCACCACTACGATGGGGGATACCCACTCAGTGTGCTCAATTTCATAGATAAATCCAGCTTCAACCAGTCTATCTATCTCTTCTTTGATCTTAGCAGCGTAATTATCGTTATATGTATAGGGCTTTCGCTTAGAGGGTTTAGCATCTGAGGTCATGGGAATGGTGTGTGAGCATATATCAGGGTCAACACCTTTCAAATCCTTGTAACTCCAAGCGAATACATCTCTGTATTCTCTTAGCAAGGCAATTAACGCATGCTCTTCCTCCTCTGTTAGGTCATGGCCTATGTACGTGCATCTCTCCTCTCCTTCTTCCAGGGCCACTACTATTTTCTTGGTGGTTTCTTTGTTATCATAGGCCTCTCCTACTTGTGCCTCTCGTTTAGGCATTCTTATCATGACTCTCCTGTCGTCTATCTCATACTTCTTAAAATTTTCCGGGACCTCAAACAAAGATTCTTCCTCCTCTGGTGAGACTTCTTTCTTCTTTCGTTTCTTTCCTTCTTCCTTCGGGGTCACATGTGTGGCTAATCTTACATCATTTGTAAGCTCTCCATGCCCCTGGGGTTGAAATTCAACTTCATGGAAGTATTCTTCATCTGATGCAAATGGTGGGTCCATAATGATTGACTCTAGATCGGAGTCACTTGCATCCTCCAAGGCATCAGGGCTAGGTTCGCATTCTTCTAGAACTGCCTCTCCCATGATTGGATCTATGGAGAAGACTGAAATGTCATAGCCATCCTCATCACAGTGAGGTGTCCATTGTTCTTCATTGATGGCTACGTCCATTGTTGCTAAAATTTCTGCCCAACCGTGAGGTTCAAATTCTTCGTCTAGAAAAACTACAGGTGCATAGGCTGGGTCTTGGATTGATCTATGGGTTTCTTTTGCACCTACCTCTCTGGCTTTTTCTCTCTTCTCTTCGTCTACTGCTACTTTGCACATCCATAAGTGGGTGTCTTCATGCATCCAAGAGGATCCTGACCCTATGGAATGCACCGATTCTGTATCATCTTTGGCTCTATGGATGGGATTCCATTGGATAGGAGGTACATCTCTATGAGAGTAATCTTTAAGATTGACTTTGGTCATAACACCTAAGTGCTGCAGGTACAAAGAATTGGTTCCCCAGTCCTGTACCACTTGCAACTGTCGCATAAATGGTCTTCCCAAAATCATCTCATAGGCATGATTTTTGCTGAAGTCACATATAGCAAATGTATGCTCAAACTCGACACCACAAGTGGTGAGAGTTATTCCTTCTAGCAATCCTAAGGCTCTCTCAATATGACCATCGGCCATCTGCAATTTCATTCTCGTTGGCCTGAGTGCTGGCTTGCCCCAACGCTTCCACAGGGAAGTGGTGGCAATTGCAACTCTGGCACCTGAGTCCAAAATTGCCTTGGTGGTGTACTCCTGGTAGGTAATGGGAAGATAGGTGTTCCCTTCTTCACCCTCACACATATCTCCTATCTTATCCAAGGGAATTTCTGGCACTGTCCTCTGGGATCCTACCTAGGAACGAGGTTTAGCTATTTCTGGTACTTGTTTGGCGACATGTTTCCATAATTCAGGTCTAACCTTGAGTAGCTCTTCTAACTTGAGATTACACTGCACTTTGGTGTTCTTAACTACCTCTGTGTTCCTAGGTATGACTGAATCTTTGTTCCCGACTATCTTTCCACGCTCTAGTCCTTTTCTTTGTTATGCTCTCGGTTTCACTAGTCTCTGGGTTCTTATCCTGGTTTACCCCTTGATTCTGTTGCAATGCTTGAGCTCTAGTGACTACCTGTACGGGAGCAGTGGAAGTAACACTTCCTGTGGAATCTACCACTAACCCAATAACATTGATAGGCGTGATTTTTGGCATATTATTGGGGTTCTTTGGGCAATCTCGTAAGAGATGCTCTTTTCCACAATCTTGGCAAAAGCCTTGGATTGTCACTGACTGGTTTTGTGTAGGTGGAGGTAAGGGGCAATCGCGAATGAGGTGATCTCCTTGGCATCTGTAGCACGGTCCTCTTGGGAACGGAGGTCTTACTTGCCTAGGTTGAGGCCTAGGGTTGGGGTTTGCATACATGACGTTTGTGTAATCTGACTCCCAACTAGGTTCATTCGGCTCTTCGCTGTAATAAGACTCACCATGTTCTGGAGACTACATGTAGTAAGCCTGGGGACTATCGACATGTGTAGAATCAAAGCTATGGTCACTGGGGTCACTTTCGGAAAGCAGTGGGGTTACAGGGACTATGGCTCTATTCAGGTTTTCTTCTGCAACAGCATACTTTACCGGAATCACATTAGCTGGGGCTGGGGGTTGTTGTGCTAGCATTGGCTGAGACCTTTGTTGGTTTTGATATTGTGGTTGATAATTTTGTTGTGGCCTGCCATATGGCTGTGGAGGGTACTGGTTCTGGTATCTTCCCTGTGGTGGATAGGGTTGAGGATAGGTTTGCCTAACTGTTTGCTTATTGTAGGGGCAATCTTGTGCGGTGTGATTGGTGTACCTCCGTTCTATGGTGCAGTACTGGCTGCTAGGATTTACTTGGGGTTGAGCCATAATGAGACATACGTTTGCCATGTGGTCACCACCACAAGTATAGCACCTTTTCACAGGGGCAAACCTTGGGATTTGTTTGCTAGTTACACCTAATTTCTGAGCTACTTTCTCTGCAAGTTCCTCGATTGATGTGGATTGCGTGGAAAAGGAGTTAGAGGCACTATCCGAGTCTTTGTATATCTTGGAAAGCTCTAACTCCTCCCCTAGGTTGTCCTCAATGTCAATACACATGCGTACACACTCTTCTATGGTCCTAGGGTCCTTCAAGTACACATATGATCTTAATTTGGTACTTAGCAATCCATCCAAGAATAAAGCCACTTGCTTGGCTGGTGTGGGTAACTCCAAAACAGGGCATCTTTCAAGATATTGCCTAAATCTCCTTCCTGCAAGTCTTACAGTCTCTTGCGGGGTTTGCTTGAAGCTGTGAATCAGCGAGGAGGTATTATGCCTTATGCCACTCTTAGAGAATTCGATAATGAAAGCCTCTAGGAGTTGGTCTATGCTCCTGAACTGCCTCTCATTTAGTGGTTGAAACCATGTCAGGGCAGTGTTCCTAAGGGTCAGACCAAAGGCATTGTATTGCGTGAATAGATCCTCCACTTGTTCAGCCCTCAGGACTTGCCTAAACTCAGCCACATGATCATATGGATCTCCAGTGCCATCGAAGTAGTTCTTCATGGACTTAACTAGCTGAGTTGGTCTCAAAGTCCTTGTGTGCTCTCTAGGTCGTGGTAGAGGGAACTCATCCGCATTTCTTTGATTCCTGTGAGCTCTAAGTATCTCAGGTTCTACTCTATTTGTTTCCGTCCTCGTTCTTTCTCTGCCCACTGGGTTGGCAAAGCTTACTTCCGGCCTTTCTCTATGTCTGTCTCTTTGAGTTCCATGAGCTTGGGATGTTCCAGCTCTAGGGTGACCCTAGGATACATTCGATCTTGGTTGGGGGAAAACGAATTCACCCTTCCAAGTGTAAGCATGCCTATCATTTTCCGTAACCACAAAGATCCTTTCTGAAGCGTGATCTAAGTAGGTCACTCTACTTGGGCTATCAGGATCCTTAAACTCATAGATCATAATTGTTCCTATATCAGTTGGCTGATCAGATTTGTACCTCCAAAAGGCTTCGTCAGTCTCTCGATTGAGAAGCAGATCTATGCTCTTGTTGTCTTGGGGAACCCACTCAGGTGTGATAATCCTAGTGAGAACAGATTTGCCTCAGGGGGTTCTAGGTTCTACACCCATGTTTCCTTGTTCCAAGTCACCTAATTCCGCTTCTGAGATTACATTCCCAAATTCATCTGTCCTATCTGGGTGACTGGTGACCACGTATATGGTTCCTTCTTTGTCCAAGTATGCTCCGTTTTCAAACTTGACAGCTGGGTGCTCTAGTCCAATGGATTGATCAGGATTCTTAATCTGGACCACGGATCTTCCTAGGCCGTCCTCATAGATGCTAGCACCTAATCGGTTGGTCCTAAGGTATTCCAACTGTGTTTTGTAAGGGCCTTCGACTCTGTGCAAGTATGGCACTCCTGAACTTCCCGTAGGTCTGTCCATGCCTTGAGACATCTCTGATTCACTGGTATCAGAGCTAGGGTAATGCGAGTGGTGACTCAACTGCTGGGCCCAAGACCTTGCAGTATGATTGACACTAGCCTCTGAAGACCTAAGGCTTCGTCTCTCTCTTACTAGGTGTCGTCCTGATCTAAGGTTCATATGCCTAACTGATTAACCCAATTTTTTTTTCCAAGTACAACCACGTTTCTGAGTCCTTTTGTATCGGTTACTTGGTTCTTTTTATGTTGATTATCGTGTTTATACTCTTGTCTGATATCACTTCGTCAGGAATACTTGAGTTTAATTTCCCACTTTAGTTTGGTCGTTTCACGTTAGGTTCTTTTCCTTTTAAGGTTGTCGTTCGCACACACACAGGTTATTTCTTGACTTGCACTTGATTTCTTAGATAGTCTTTGATTTATCTCGTGCCTATCGTTGCCTAGAATTACTTCTAACACTACCCGCACTTAGCCTAAACTAAGAATTGACAGAGGGTGTTGCGGGTTTTCCAACCTTGAGTTCCTTTCCTTGTATTGTTGCCCTGGTGTGCCCAGGACGCGTATTCCCAAGCCTGCACTTACTCTTGCTTTGCGTACCCTTCGCTGCTCTCAAAGGACCTGTAAGAGGCCCACTGTTAGCTCAAGACTTAAATTCAAAAGACAGAACCAATCACTTTTATTCATGTAACACCACCAATTTTGCACTATGACTTTTTGGACACAACTCTAGAGACCCCTGAACAGGATAAAACTAGGTTAACAGGCAACAAGAATTCTCGAGTTACTTGGGTCATGCTCTCGTAATGCAATGCTACACCCTAGTGTTTGTCCCACACTTGGCCAAAATTTGGACCACTATTTTTCCCTTAAAAATTTGACCTAATTTGCCCTTCTAACGTGTTCGCAAAGTCTGTTGGTCGCGATTGACATGTCAGTCGCGATCGACGTGTCGATCGCGATTGACAGGTCCGTCGTGGCTGTGAGTCGCGATTGACTGGTCAGTCGCGATTGACAGGGGTTACGAAAAGTCATTCAGTCGTGGTCAAAGGATCGTTGACTCTGTCGGTCGCGATTGATGGGTCGATCGCGATTGACAGGTCGGTCGCGAGGGTCTGTCCGTCGTGGTCAAACAATCGTTGACTGTGTCGATCGCGATTGACAGAGCCGTCGTGGTCTGTCCGTCGTGGTCAAACAATCGTTGACTGTGTCGATCGCGGTTGACAGAGCCATCGTGGTCTGTCCGTCGTGGTCAAACAGTCGTTGACTGTGTCGATCGCGATTGATGAGTCGATCGTGATTGATGACTCGATCGCGATTGACACGTGTCACGCGTATGGTCCGTCGGTCATGGTCAATCGGTCGTTGACTCTGTCGGTCGCGATTGACAGAGGCGTCGTGGGCTGTCGATCGCGATTGACGTGTCGATCGCGATTGATAGATCTGTCCGTCGTGGTTTGTCGGTCGCGATTGACAGAGCGATCGCGATTGACAGAAATCTGAGGAATTTCAAGAAACTAAACACATTTTTGGGAAGCTCTAGGCCTGTAGATCATGGTTTTGCACTTTGTTTGGTAACTTGAGCGTTTTTTCTATCGGTCGCGATTGACAGAAGTCGACGACACACAGAGAGTTACTTCGAAATCCGTACCTGCGCAGAGTGCTGGGGACGATGATGTGACCTGTACCTGCAAGACAGCTCAAGAAACATGCAAAAACAGCACACGCAATTTCGCTCTCTCTCTCTCTCACAAGTGAAATGAGGGAAATGAGGTGGAGATGGTGATATAGTCAAAAAACTGAAATTTCGCGAGGATGGAAATGGAGGTGGAAGATGGTGATGATGATGATGGTGATGATGGTGGTGAAGAAAAAACAAGAATATAGATGAAAGTGAAGAAAATACCTACAACTCCAACGCGTCAACTCTACATCTTACCATCACACGCTCGTCCTCAAAGCTCGATCCCCGGCAACGGCGCCAAAATTTGGTGTAGCTCAGTGATGAGTAGCACCTCCTTTAATGTCAATCCGGGAAGACGTGAGGATGGTATGAAGACCTCGAGCAAGTGGCGGCACAAGTGCGTGAGTGAGAAGCACCCTAGCATGCACACACATACACACACACGCGCACACACGGCAAGACAACGAGTGAGAATCAATGGAGTTCTTAGATTACTTTCAAGAAGCTCTTACAAGTTTGTTTCAATTACAATCTAACCCCAAAAATGAGCTCTCTAGCTCCTTTTATAGTTTTTGACTAGCTTTGGCCCTGTTCAGACCTAGTGTCCGGCTTAGTTAAAAATTAGGTTCCAGGGCTTATTAGAGGGCTCAAACGAGATCTAAAAAATATGAAAATTGGCAGGTAGATACTTCTAAAGCTCCTCAAGCTCAAGGACTCCTTGGTTTGCACAAAATGGAGCTACAAAAAGATGAAATGGTATTTACAATGGTGTTTAGTGATGAGAATCACTTTTAATTGGTGTAGAGGTTTTGAAAAATTAAAGGTTGCCTTAGTGCTAGATCTGCGTGAGTGCTCGTACTTGCTTCTTCATGAGGAAAATTATTGGCCTACTTGCCAGATCTTCTTTGACTGCCATGTCTGCTTGTGCTGTCCCTTTGCTCTGACTCTCTTCGTCTTGTGGCTCCTTCGGTTCCCTGACTGCTGCCAACACCATAGCATAGCAATTCATGCAAAAGAAGCACTATGAGAGCTTGAACGAGTATGATATGATAGAGGTGCATCTAATTTCTATCATGCAAAGTCTGCACCAACCATTTTGGCATAGTTTTCCCCTCCTCAATATTACCTCTCTCATGAACAGGTGCATCATGTAAATTTGCATCAAAAATGGAATGATATGCTGCATGAAACCTATAAATGTTGAGAAGTTGCCTCATTAGGACCTGCACTAGACTATCCACCTATAAAAAGATGCAGCAAAGCGTCATGCATGTCTTTGGAGCTAACAAATATCTCCTTCATACATGAAAGTAATGCTTGAATAGCATCTTCCACAAAAACAACATCACAGCTAACCAAAATGCATTTAGTCTATGGATGATACAAACAATAGCCTTTGCTTTTAAAACTGTACCCAACAAAAATACATTTCATTGCTTTATCGTCCAATTTTCTACAATGTTGTTTGTGCACTACTGCATAGGCCAAACAACCAAAAACACGTGAGTGAGCAATAGATGGCTTGTGACCATGCGAAGCCTCATATGGTCTGATGGAGTGCAATGCTTTAGTGAGATACTTGTTAAGTACATATGTTGCACACATAACAACCTCAAACTAGAAACTATGTGGTAAGGCATGACTCTTAACCATATACCTCACCATCTCCATGAGTGACATGTTATTCGATTTAGAAACTCCATTCTGTTGAGGTGTAGATGGGACTGTACACTGATGTTTTATCCCACATTCAACCAGAAATGCATTAAATTCAGAAGACATAAATTCCCTCCCCCCTTCATCAGAATGAAGGTGCCCATTTTACATATCAAATTTTTTTTAGCCAAAACGAGAAACTGTTTGAAGCACATAAACACTTCGGACCTTTCTTTCAATGGATATACCCATGCATGTCTGGAAAATTGTCAAATTATGAAAGTCAGGAAGTAAAGATATTTTCCAAAAGAGGGTGTCACTATAGGACCACAAACATCACTATGAACAAAATGGAATTTTTGAGTAGCTTGAACTGAACCATATGTTGGGAATGAGCAACGCTACATTTTGCACAAAATATAGCCTTCACATACATGTTTACCAAGTGCCTCAAGTTTAGGCAAAGAGGACACCATTTCAAATTTCTAAAGGCATAGAAAACTAGAAAAATTCACATGACCAAAGCATGCATGCCAAAGCTTTGCATCTGACATAGCTTGAGAATCATGTACTGCACATGCTGAATCATTCAGAGATTTCTCATAGTCTATGAGCTTATACAACCCATGATAAAAAATGCCAAAAGCAATAATGACATCACCACTTGATAGATCATGAATTGTACATCTATGATCAACAAATTTCACAACCAAGCCAATCTTGGTTAAAGCTAAAACTAATAACAGATTCTTCTTGATCCCTGGCACAAATAAAGCAACCAACAATCTAAAAGAACTACCATCAGTAGTAGTCAAAATGATCTTAGCGACTCCCATGATAGGATAAGAGGATATGTTGGTGCATGTGGCAGTATTCCTGTTGGGAAATATGGATGGACACCTCAAGAAATGTGTTGGTACTGCTAATCCCTACATTGTACCTACCCTCTTTCACTTCAGATTTGTGATGTAGGCCCCTTTAGCTTGCTAATGAAACTAAATAAGTGCCTTTGTACTTTGGAGATGATGCTTCAAACAATTATATCAAAACGGATAACTTTGCAACTAGCTTTTGACCAAAAAATTGCTATTTTGGTTTTGACACCGGCTAGCTATTATGCTCAGTACTCACACTACAATAGCAAGTAGGAAAATTCCTTTTGGATGAATCCAGGTAACTTATAGAGCCAATGATTCCAAGTGAAATCACTGAAAATGATAAACTACACGTTGAGCAATCAATTGAGCATTTGAAGCCTTACTCCCAACTTTTTATGAGATGTGGAGAGAATGACTAGTGATTACTTCAATGCAAGTTTCTCCAAATTGGTTGAATCAAACTACTTCAAATTTTGATAGCTTGAAGTAGGCTTTGAGCTTGTTTCAGCAAGACATAGATCATGGAAAATGGATAACAAGGCACTGCGATATGGTCATCACTATTTACATAGATATCAAAATATTGATACATTGATACCTAAACCAAGAGTGAGGAGTATGGCAACAGTTGATTGTTGGCTAAATTAAAATGAATGGAAACTATACACAATTATTTAGTGACATTGAAAATTGCAGATAGAAATCACTTATACTCAAAAATCAATAAGAAGCCATAGCCACATATATCATCCATATTGTTAATATATTTGGTACTTCGAAAACCTTAAGAATCCATGAGTAAAGATTGTTAGGTTAATATTTAAAAATCTAGTAACAATGTTATATTCAATCAACTCAAGAAGGTTGCCTCCCGCAAATTTGAATCCACCTTTAAAGCATCTAAAGAAGGTTCGCCACATATTTTGTTATATTTCAATACCACATTCACATAAAGAATTGACTGACATATGACAATGTGCTACAAATAAAAATGTAATGATATGAATGGTTGCATGGCATAACATGCACCAAAAAACTCATCCTCTCCTCAATATTCAAACCACATGCTATGCACATGGATGAGACACTGAATGAGAGGGATGATGGTAACTGTGGGTAAGGTTATGGAAATGAGAGTGATAAGTCATTCGACTCGAGCATGATTAACATGTTGTTTACAAATGATAGGTATCGATTTGCATTATTGAATTGTTCCTCTTGCAACTTGTATTCAGACTATGTATGAACCGATCCATATGATTAGTATTCAACTTTTCAAGAATGCTCCAACAAATGTTAATAGAGCTTAAATTACCTCTAGTTCAGGCATCTTATGGGTTGCTTCAAGCCCTAATAGCTCCAAATTAATAGTATATATCTTGATTTGCGTCTCCAATTGAATCTTGCTTTTAGGAGCCATTCCCACATCACCTTTCGATTCCTCAAGAGTTGCTTGTAACTTTTTTGTCATCTTTGTGAATGTTGTAATCACTTCAGACTGAGCTAGGTTTGATACCTTGTCTTGATCTGAATCACACTCGACCCTATCCAACTTAAGCTTTTATCAGCTAACAGTTCTAATGTAACTCTAAGTTTAGCACCCCCACCTACCTAATGGCACCAAGTGCGCTACCTTCTGGAGCATGTAACTCATTTGCATCTTGTTTTTGTTCTTGCAAGTCTGCATCCAACGCAAGCTCCATAACCTGTGAAGCATCATTGTTCAAAAACCTTTGCATCTTCGATTCTAGTATAACCATCTTCCTACATCTCTCAATAGATGCTTTTGCAGCTACAACCCATGCCACCTGATACATAGTTGGTTTCATTGATGTTTGTGCACTAGTACAATCCTTGATAATGTACATTATTGGTCACAAATGTGACTAAGAAGGTGTAGGTTGACTAATGAGTTGAATAAATCAAATCAATGAGGGATTTACCTGAATGCTAACTGATGATAGCTCTCCTCTGCTAAAAAGAGAAGCTCTGAAATTAAAGCCAAGGAGAATAATACTAATCATAGCCATGTTCTGTTGGTGCATTTTGCCCAAGCCTACATGCTTGATATATTTGATATCATCCTCATTTGTAAGTCACATGAGTAGTCATGTGAACACCTCTTGTAAAAGAGTTCATTTTTATCTCTTGTAAATGGAAAAAGAAAAAAAAGAAAAGGATGGCTTACCTCATGCATGATGTAAAAGCAAATTCGTGGCTATAACTACCAAAATCACGAATTTTGGAGCTGAGGGAATCTTTCCTAACTTTGGGGATCACTTTTAGGTGGAGCCATTCGAATTCCAATTCAAAACTCCCTCCAAGAATAGCTATAAAAGGAGCAAGAAGGAAGAGGCGATTAGCAAGCCTTGTACGTGACCACTTCATGTCATTTTGTAGAGATTGAAGAGCTTACTCCATAGCTCTATCATTCTACTCCCATTGTGCAAAGATTCATTGCCAATGTGGTTGTAATCATATGTGAATCTATACATTTATCATCATCTACTTCTCTGTTTTGTTCTCTGTTATACTCACTCAGAGCAGTAACTTCAGAAGGTCATATCTCGAGTTTTACTGACCCTTATTCAGTGATTTAACTTGCGTTGAATAGCTCATACTGTCTACTTTGTGCATATACAGTTTCAAGGTCATTGGATTTATACTTTTGGAGATATCTGCATTTTACTGCTCACTGGTCTATCTCTGAAGAGCCCCGAGAATTGTGGGGAGGTTCCAGAAATTGTTGAAACTTGTTCTCAGTGCTCAGTCCATCATTTGAAGTGTTTTAACTTGGATTGAGAAGCTTGCTAAGTCTATTTGCTATGCCCAAAAGGAATTTTTCTAATTCCTTCCAGGTTGAGAGCACTGTTCATTTTTTCCAGCAGGTGTATGTCCAAAAATAGCAAGTTTTGGGAGCTAGTCATTTCGCAACTAGTGTGTCTTGACTTAAACTTTTGGAATACATGTTCCAAAGTACTTGGCTGATATTTTGGTGGATTTAGGAAGCTCAAAGGGTCTACTAATCAACTTTGAAGTCTCAGTTGGCTGGTGTGAAGCTGGTTGTAGCGGCACCTACTCATCTTTGGATTGCATCCACCATCTCTCTTCACAGTGGTATCAGAGCATAGTCAAGCAACATGGGAGATGGATTTCCATCAACAATTGACAAATTGGATCGAAAAAACTACCCGGCATGGTCTGTAAGGATGGAGGCTTACCTTCAAGGGAGGAATCTATATGGATTCATATCCGGAGATGAAGCAATGCCAACCATGAGGAACAAAGGGCAACCATCACATGAAGAAGTGGAAGGACTTTCGAATTGGTGTTCGAAGGATGCACTTGCAAGGTCTTATATTCTAAATTCAATCTCTGATTTTCTTTTACCTCATGTCAAGGGATGCAAGACATCAAGAGAAACCTGGAATGCACTTGCTTCTTTCTTCTCTTCCAACACTCGAGCAAGGAAGAACCAATTGTGGATGGAGTTCACAACAATGAAGAAAAGCCCGAAGCAAAATGTGACTGATTATGTCACAAAGATGAAGGAGATTTCCGACCAACTTGGAAGCATTGGAGAGGTAATTGAAGAGGAGCAAATAATAAGACAAATCATGAATGGAATCAAAGACAAGTGGGAGTCATTCACAACAGCCATGGATTTATACATGGATATGCATGTACCCGACCTCAACACACTCATGGGCCAACTCTTCACTCATGAAGCAAAGATTAGCAAAGGTGGTGAGTCCTCAAGAGGTAATCAAACTTCTGCCTTATATTCTGATAAAGCTAAGGTCAAGGACAAGTCAAAGAATAGGAAGAATGAAGATGAAGGTAGCTCTTTCCAAGCAAACTTTGCAGGTAGAGGAAGAGCTAGAGGAAGAGGCAGAGGTGGAAAGCAAGGCAGGGGGAGATTCCAATCATCTCAACCTTGCAACATATGTGGCTTATCTAACCATACTACTGAAGAATGTTTCAGGAACCCGAGGAACTCAAGAGGAAGAGGATTCAATAGAGGTGGCTATGGATCAAATAGAGGTAGATACAATGGAGGCTACAACAACAACAACTACTACAACAACAATTACAACAACAACAACAACTATCAAAGTGGCCATAGAGGAAGAAGAGATTACAATAACTATGCAGAGGACCAAAGTCAAGAAGATTCATTATTGATTATGAATCTATCAACGAAGAAGGGTAAGGATGATGATCACATATTTTACATTGATTCGGGATGCTCGAACCATGTAGCAGGAAATGTGGCTTTACTTTCTGATTTGGAAGATCCTCATAACAAGCATGAAGTGCAGACAGGAGATGACACAAAGCACTCAGTGGAGAAGATAGGTAATGTGAAGACATCAGATGGGAATATGAACCTCTTAAGCAAAGTCTTGTATGTCCCTACAATTACCAAAAATTTAATAAGTGTTGGACAGATTGTTGAAAAAGGATTGCAGGTTAGATTCAATCGATTTGGAGCATATGTTGAAGACCCAAGGCAAGGCTTTCGAAGGATTGCCAAAGGAGAGAAGACAGGAAGGCTTTTCACTTTTGAAGTGGAAGATACAAAGAACATAGCTTTGTTTAGCTATGGATCTCAAACTCTTACAGAGTTAGAGATATGGCACAAAAGGCTTGCTCACATTGGTGAGAGGACACTCAAACAAATTTGCAGGGACCAAAGTGTACTTGGTTTGCCTAATATCACAAGGCAACACATGATTTATAAGTGTGAAGCTTGTCAACTCGGCAAGGCTCATAGACAACCTTTCAATAAGAAAGGATATATGTATCAAAATCCTTTGGATCTAGTGCACATGGATGTGTGGGGTCCAAGTAAGGAGCCATCTATATCAGGCTCAAGATATTATGTGTCTTTCATAGATGATTGTAGCAGGTGGACCATTCTGTTTTTCATGAAGCACAAGGATGCAATGTTTAATTGCTTTAAGAAGTATATTGCTCTTGTTGAAAATCAAACAGGTAAGACTTTGAAAAGACTCAGATCAGATGGTGGAGGAGAATACTTCTCTTCTGAATTTGATGCCTTCTTGTATGAAAGAGGCATTAAAAAGGAAGTCACTACAAGGTATACACCCGAACTCAATGGTGTAGCAGAGAGGAGGAACAGAGCTATTGTCGAAGCAGCAAGGTCCATGCTCAATGAAAAGGGATTGCCAAACTACCTATGGGCAGAGGCTGTGTCTACAGCCACATATCTCATAAATAGACTTCCATCTAAGTCACTAGATGGAACCACTCCATACGAAGTGTGGAATGGAAGAAGACCTAGTCTAGAGCATTGCAAAATCTTTGGATGCTTAGCCTATGCTCACATTCCTTCTCAAGTAAGAGGGAAATTGGATCCCAAGGCAGAGAAGTGCGTATTTATTGGTTATGACCAAAACCAAAAAGGATATAGATTGTACAATCCAACCAATAAAGGATTTTTTGTGAGTAGAGATGTAATTTTTTATGAAAACAAATCATGGTTTGATGATGACAGGAAAGTGAAGCTGCCGTATGACTTGGATGAAGATTTTCCATCACTTCAACCAAAGGAGCCAAAGCAGATTGAAGAAAGTGATTCGGAGATTGACCTAGAAGACTTGGAAAGACTAAAGCTATGGAAGAACAAAGGTAAAGCAAAGATACAGGATGCTACATATGGACCCGAGAGCTCACATCAACCACTTAGAAGGTCTTCGAGTGAGAAGAAGAAACCAGAGAGGTTTGGTTATGATACTTCTTTGGTCACCAAGCACTCAATCTACATTGCAAAGGATTCAACCAATGAAGAACCTACCACATTCGAAGAAGCACAAAGCAAGAAAGCTTGGAGAGATGCAATGGATGAAGAAATGGAAGCCTTGAAGGAGAATGACACTTGGGAGCTTGTACCTAACAAGCCATCTATGAAGATAATCGGATCTCGATGGATATACAAAATCAAGAGGAATCCAGATGGAAGTATAAATAGACACAAAGCAAGGTTAGTTGCTAAAGGGTTTGCTCAAACCCATGGTATTGATTATGAGGAGACTTTCTCTCCTGTTGCAAAAATGCCTACAATTAGGGTTCTCATTAGTCTTGCTGCATCTAGAAATTGGAATCTTTATCAACTTGATGTAAAGAATGCTTTCTTGAATGGATGGATTTCTGAGGAAGTGTATATGGCACAACCTCCTGGATATGAGGATGCACATCATCCTAACTATGTATGCAAACTAAAGAAAGCTTTGTATGGACTGAAGCAAGCTCCAAGAGCTTGGAATTTCAGATTGGTGACTTATTTGCAGGACCAAGGATTCAAAGCTAGCAAGGCGGATACCTCTTTGTTCATAAAGAGGAATGGATCTGAAGTGATCTATTTATGTGTGTATGTTGATGATATTATTATCACAGGCAATGATATTGAAGGAATCAAACAGGTAAAGAGTCAAATGAAGGAGGAGTTCAAAATAAGTGACCTCGGACCACTCACTTATTTTCTTGGATTGGAGTTGATCTACACAGATTCAGGTATATACATCACACAAAGGAAGTATGTCCATGACATGCTCGTCAAGTTCAAGATGGAAAATACCAAGTGTGCAGGTACACCTATGGAGCAAAATCATAAGCTTAGTGCTTATGAAGGAGAGCCAATTGAAGACATCACAAGCTATCAAAGCTTGGTTGGAAGTTTGAACTATGCAACACTCACAAGGGTGGATATATGCTATAGTGTTAGCATATTGAGTCAGTTTATGCATAAGCCGAGAAGACCACATATGGAAGCGGCCAAGAGAGTCCTCAAGTACCTAAAGGGGACCATGAATGAAGGTTTGTTTTATTCATTTACTTCAGATATTGAGCTAAAGGTCTACTCAGATGCAGATTGGGCCGGATCTAAAGATGATAGAAGAAGCACATCAGGGTATATATCATTTGCAGGTTCAAAAATCATTTCTTGGTCATCGAAGAAGCAACCAACCGTGGCATTATCTTCTACCGAAGCTGAATATAGAGGTTTGGCTAATGCAACTCAAGAAATCATGTGGTTAAAGTCTTTGTACACAGATCTTGGACTTCATTCCTCAACACCTCACATTTTTGGTGACAACACAAGCTCACTACATCTAGCAGCTAATCCGGTATACCATGCTAGAACCAAGCATATTGAAGTCCACTACCATTACCTAAGGGAGAAGCTAATGAGCAAGGATATTCAACTATCCTATGTCTCTACAGATATGCAATGTGCCGACATGTTGACTAAAGCTCTTGATGGTACAAAATTAAGTAGATTCAAGTTGATGATTGGCTTGCAGGAAATCAAGGACAATTGAAGACTTATTTGAAGGCCAAGCATGTTAGGCTTGAGGGGGAGCTGTTGGTGCATTTTGCCCAAGCCTACATGCTTGATATATTTGATATCATCCTCATTTGTAAGTCACATGAGTAGTCATGTGAACACCTCTTGTAAAAGAGTTCATTTTTATCTCTTGTAAATGGAAAAAGAAAAAAAAAGAAAAGGATGGCTTACCTCATGCATGATGTAAAAGCAAATTCGTGGCTATAACTACCAAAATCACGAATTTTGGAGCTGAGGGAATCTTTCCTAACTTTGGGGATCACTTTTAGGTGGATCCATTCGAATTCGAATTCAAAACTCCCTCCAAGAATAGCTATAAAAGGAGCAAGAAGGAAGAGGCGATTAGCAAGCCTTGTACGTGACCACTTCATGTCATTTTGTAGAGATTGAAGAGCTTACTCCATAGCTCTATCATTCTACTCCCATTGTGCAAAGATTCATTGCCAATGTGGTTGTAATCATATGTGAATCTATACATTTATCATCATCTACTTTTCTGTTTTGTTCTCTGTTATACTCACTCAGAGCAGTAACTTCAGAAGGTCATATCTCGAGTTTTACTAACCCTTATTCAGTGATTTAACTTGCGTTGAATATCTCATACTGTCTTCTTTGTGCATATAAAGTTTCAAGGTCATTGGATTTATACTTTTGGAGATATCTGCATTTTACTGCTTACTGGTCTATCTCTCCAGAGCCCCGAGAATTGTGGGGAGGTTCCAGAAATTGTTGAAACTTGTTCTCAGTGCTCAGTCCCTCATTTGAAGTGTTTTAACTTGGATTGAGAGGCTTGCTAAGTCTATTTGCTATGCCCAAAAGGAATTTTTTTAATTCCTTCCAGGTTGAGAGCACTGTTCATTTTTTCCAGCAGGTGTATGTCCAAAAATAGCAAGTTTTGGGAGCTAGTCATTTCGCAACTAGTCTGTCTTGACTTAAACTTTTGGAATACATGTTCCAAAGTACTTGGCTGATATTTTGGTGGATTTAGGAAGCTCAAAGGGTCTACTAATCAACTCTGAAGTCTCAGTTGGCTGGTGTGAAGCTGGTTGTAGCGGCACCTACTCATCTTTGGATTGCATCCACCATCTCTCTTCACATGTTAGCACCAAAGTGATGCATGCATGCAGTGTGGAGATGTTTGAAGTTTCCCATATGGTTGGAGTTTGTTCTGTACTTCATGGCCATTGTCATCATTGCAATAATCTTGTTTAATATGGCTGAATCTTTGCTCACGCAGCTAGCTGTTTCTACGTTTCCCTACCGCTCATGGTGGTTATGTTCATTTGATCATATGATCAGTGCTGTACATAGAAGGGATAAGGCGAGCGAGTACAAATACACTACAAACATGGAATGATGGAAGTCTAAGAAGAGCCCTCAAAGTTTTGCATTAGAGTAAAAGTTTCTCATTTCATGTTAAATTCATGCCTACACAAAGAAATGCATAGAGATATCACGTAGGAGGAAAGAAGGAGGAATAGGGGTGAGTACAACGACATTGTGATTGTCCCCTTAGAGGTGCACTAGAGTCAAAGTTCATATCATACCTACACAAAAGGCATGTAGAAGGAGGAAGATGACATGGGTGCTAGACTAAAATAATTGAATCTTCTATATGACTGTCTATTACATGTCAGACACCTACCTCTAGCAGAAGACAATGATATGTTGTACACAAGTATCTGAAGCCATCTTCTTCCTCTTCTCAGTGAATTATAAGCTTTTCCTCATGGATCTTTGCAACACATAAGACTAAGTTAGATCCATCATAGAATGTTATGAGAGACAAAGAAAAAGGAAACAAGGAGAGCAATGTTACATAGAATTTCGCACAAGGAGAGCAATGTTAGATGATGTAGGAAAGAATAGATAAAATTTAGAAATTGTCAGACTCTTTAAGAAGAGTAACAAAGATCATTCCCAAGAGGTGAAGCAAGAATTTTGGTTGGTGAGCATCCTATAATGCACATGATTATTAGTCTCCTCATTTATAATGCAACATTTTCAATTCTTTAGAATGTTTGCAACATCTTGGTTCTAATGAAGCGCTCGTTTTTCAAACGTATCCAATATGCTCATTAGCATGATTTTTTTATTAATAAACATCACCTATACGATAAATAGAATATTCAATATGCTAATTAGCATACTCTATGTGCTCATTAGCACTATCAATATGCTAATCCATATGCTAAAAAGGAAATTCTAGATGCTCATTAGCACATGAAATATGTTAATTAGCACATGAAATTCTAGATGCTCATTAGCACATGAAATGCTATTGATTAGGGTTCTTGGGTTGTATGCGCATTTGTGTTAGATGATACACATGACCCTATCCATATATTGTCATATCTTGGATGCATGCACATTTGCGTTAGATGATACACATGGCCCTATCCATATATTGTCATATCTTGTGTGCTACAACAAAAAACCTATCAAAAATGTTTACAACTATGGAAAGATGTGTTAAATTGCTTGAAATAGCATGCCTTATGGCATTTTACTGTTGACAGTCACCATGGTTTTTGCATGGAAAAGGCCAATTTCCTTGTAAATTTAAATAGGCATTTTTTTTAAACGTCCTATCAAATAGCATTATGGTGATGTTTTTGCACCTTACCATATAGGCTTGAATATTCCTATTAAATGACATTGTGAGCTCGGTAATGTCTATCATTTTCTAATTATATACATGTTACCTACACAAAACTAAAGCTCTAGAATCCAAAAGTGCATAAAGACACCATGAAATAGAGAACATGTGAAGGAGAATAGACCTGAAAGTAAGGCATGCAAAACACTAGTAAAGAATTAGTTTTTAATGGTAACTCTATGTTAGTATTAAATTTTATATAAAGGTACATACTAAAAGAGACTCTCTCCAATTAAAAGGGCTTATAAACGGATCTTATTAATAAGATGCTTACATGAATGTGTTGATGGTTGTGAACACTAGCACATCCTTCATCCTACACCATTCAATATCCCCATTCTCATGGCATTCAGCCTACATAAATATGTGTGTGTGTGTGTGTCTGTGTGTGCGTGTGTGTGAGTGTATCTGATATGTCTTTTCTATCTCAATTCTTGATCTATCTCTTCCTGTAGGGTTGGCAAAACTCACTTCAGATCTCTCTTTATCTCTATCGCTTTGGGTTCCATGATCTTGGGATGATCTTGCTCCTTGGAGGCCATAAAAAAATTCAATCTTGGCGAACATCCTCTCTAAAGTGCTATCTAGATAGAGAACCTTGTTGGGTGTCTCTCGGTCCTTAAACTCATAAATGGTGGATGATCACTCTATGCTCTTATCATCTTAGGGATCCACTCTTAGGTGATCACTGTGGTCAAGATGGATTTACCTCTAGGTGTCCTAGGTTCTCATCCTAGGGTTCTTGCTCTAGGTCTTCCATTTGCATCTCAAAAATGATAATTCTGAACTCATATGTCTTGTCGGGTAAGCTTGTGACCATGTACATGGTTCCCTTTTTATCAATGTATGAGCCTTCTTCAAACTTGACCACAGGGTGTTCGAATCCTAGAGACTGATCCATCAAAGAAAGTTGGAGACGCTTGGAGAGGCTTGGAAAGTTGAGTTTTCAGTTGGTGACGTTGGTCTAGGAAACCAGCATAAGACCAGCCCTAGCTCTTTCTATATGTAAAATGGACCTTATAATCTTGTGGCTAGTGCAATAAAACCCAATAGGTACTTTGGAACATAAACAAGAATAAGTTGATGCAAAATAGATAACTTGCATCTTGACTACCTCACAAAAACCTTTTAAAAATGGATAGACTTTGTGACTCCAAACACTTAGAGGAGCCAACACAGTAACAATAGGAAACTTTCCTCTCAAGGGAGTCTCATACATAAGATTTTCTTGCTAAAATGCATAAAAAACCTAACGTGTATGAACCAGGCAAGGAGTAATCACCTTCAAACTGAACTGGTGTCATCCCAATTTTTCAAGGATGTGTAGAGAATGACCCACAGAGTGAAAAAGTTGAGTTTCTCTGAAATTAATGACCCAAATGACTTGAAACTTTGTAACATAAACTAGATAGTAGTACCTTTTCAATGAGTGCTTAAACACTAGATTTAGAGCTGTGTAGAGAGAGCAGCAACCTCTGCAAGTTGACTTAGTCTGAGGAAGAACGAGCAGAGAATAGAAATGGCATCAAGCAATGACCCAAAAGTATATGTATTGCTTCAAATCATCGACCTCCTTAATGTACAAATGATTTGGATTCTTTACATATACTCTTGAGGATATAGCCACGCCTTTTCTTCATGGATTTGAATTCAAAATTAGGCAACTTTGTTAGTTTACATTGATTGGAATATTTTCATATAATCTAGGAAAAGAGAAAGTTGAAATAAAATCTGCTTTTTGATTGATTGATTGAGAATTAATCCCAACCATTTCTAACTCATGGCTTTTAGACCTTTTAATCTTTCCTTTTACAAAGATAAATACTTTGGAAATTACATAAGAAGGTGATCCTATGATCTAACTCTCAATATGATAAATGAATGTAAATAAAACTCTACAAGGAGTATATGTGGCATTATTCAAATGATAGTTCTGATGTAGGTAATCTCCACCTTAAGCATAATGAAAGCTTGTTGTACCAACAGCTCCCCCTCAAGCTAAAGTATGATTGAGTCTTCATTTTCTGATAGGTTGATTACCTTCCATAGCTTTGAATCTACAAAGCTTTATCCCATCAAGTGCCTTTGTCATCATGTCTGCTATTGGCTTCTCAATAGGAACAAATGAAATGTCAATTTCCTTTGCCATAAGCTTCTCTCTTACAAAGTGGTAATGGACTTCCATGTGCTTTTTCATCGCATGAAAATTTGGATTTGCATCTAGATGCATGGAAATTACATTATCTCCAAGTAAGTGAGGTTTGGAACTTACAAGTCCCAACTCTGAGTACAACTCCTTGAGCCATATTGCTTCTTGAGTTGCAATATCTAGACCTCTATATTTTGCAGTTGAAGATAAAGCAGCTATTGGTTGCTTTTTGGAACTCCATCACACCAATTTTGAACCTACAAATGCTAAGTATCCAAAGGTACTTTTTCTATTATCCTTTGTTCTTGCCCAACCCAATCTAGATTTTGATATCCAAATCTGAAGAGTAAGGATAATAGATACCTTAATTAAGTGTCCCTTTGAGCTACTTGAGTACTCTCTTTGTAGCATCCATGCGTGGCCTTCTAGGTGAGTGCATGAACTGATTAACCACTCCCACACTATATGATATGTCTGGTCTTGTGTGAGTAGCATATATCAAGCTCCCAACTTATCTTTGATACTCTTTAGGATAATCAATCTTTTCACCTTTATAAATACTTAGTTTATGGTTCAATTCCCAAGGTGTACCTACAAGCTTTATGTTCTCCATTTTGAACTTGCCAAGTAGGTCTTCAATGTAACTTCTTTGATTTCGATACATTGTTGGGATATATGGATGGACACTCCAAGAAATGAGTAGGTACTATAAAATCCTTGCTAGTACCAGCCTCTTATAGCTTCACAATTGAGTTTTGGGCCCTCTTAGCTTTCTAATGACACTATACAAGTGCCTATGAACTTTGGAAATGATTTAAGAAAAGATTGAATCAAAACAGACTACTTTCAAATAGAAGGATCAAAGAAAACCTTCTATTTTTTATCACACACTTCCTGCTTGTTATGCTCAGTGCTATGAGTACAATAGGAATTAGATAAATTCCTTTCAAAGCTATCAAACTAGCTTAGTAAGCTAATGATTCCAAGTGGAATCACTTGAAATTATGCACTATACACAGAGAAATTGATTTAGCAATTGAATCATTACCCCAGATTTTTTAGGACCTTTGGAGAGTTTGATCACTGAGTGCTTTGACACGTGTTTCTCCAAATTGGCTGAATGGACTTCCTCCAAAATTCATGAGCATATAGATAACTTGATGCTGTTTCAAAAAAGCTTTAGATCATTGAAAATGTTCAAGAATTGAGTGAGACATGGGCAGCACAAGTTGATAGATATAAATGACTAACACACAGATCATAGCTGAACAATGTAGATGTATTGTATTAATGAACAATGTTGTACAAGATCATAGGCTTGACAATCATAGCCTAATGATAGAGAGTAGTGTGGGCTACAAGTAGACCCCACATACTTATAAAAATGGAAATGGATAACTCGGAGATTGAGACTTCTACACGTGACTTTTTCAAGTCACCTTTTACAAGTGCCATATTCAAATTTGAATTTGAATTCAACTTTTGGCTCTCTCTAAAAGTAGTCCTTTAATCTAGGAAATATTCCCTCAATGAAGTGATTACTTTTCTATCTAACAATTCCATGAGTTTTTTGGTAGGTCATTACAAATATTCTTTTAAGTCAAAAATGACTTTTACAAATGGTAAAGATAAAAACTCTTCCTAGCAATACTTTCCATGGAGCTTCATATGTTTATAAACTTCAAGCCAAATGTGTGGGCTTGGACTATGCACCAACAACGCCCCCTCAAGCCAAACATTTTCGTTTTGTTTTCATCTTCAATCTTTATGAATGTCCTACAATCCAATCATTGTCTTAACTCTACAAAGCTTTGGACCATCTAAAGCTTTAGTCAACAAGTCTGCACATTGCATGTTTGTTGATACATATGCCAACTGAATCTCCTTGCTTAATAGCTTTTCTCTCACATAATGACAGTGGACCTCTATATTCTTGGTCCTAGCATGATAAATGGGATTAGCTGCAATATGTAGTGAACTCGTATTGTCTCCAAAGAGCATTGGAGATGTAGTATGCAAACCCGAATCTGTGTATAAGAATGTGATCCATATGGCCTCTTTAGTAGCATTGACCAATCCTCTATACTCTACCTCTGTAGAAGATAAAGCAATAGTAGGTTGCTTCTTTCAAGACCATGATATAGGTTTGTTACCTACAAAAGATAGGTATCCTGAGGTACTTCTTCTATCATCTTTGCAACCTACCCAATCTGCATCTGAATATATATTGATGTCCAAGTCTGAGGGTACTTCAAAATCCTTTTGGCAGACTCCAAGTGAGGTGCCCTAGGCTTGTGCATAAACTCACTTAGAACACTTACTCTATGAGCAATATCAATCCTTGTCAATGTAGCATAGTTCAACTTCCCACTATGCTTTGGTAACCTATAATGTTCTCAAGTATATCACCTTCATGAGCACTTAATTTAAGGTTTACCTCCATTGGAGTACTTGCAACTTTGGCATATTGCAAATGAAACTTCTTTAACATATCTTGTATATACTTCCTCTGAGTAATATAAATTCCAGAGCTAGTATAGACTAAATCAAGTCCTAGAAAGTATTTTAGTGATCTAAGATCACTAATTTTGAACTCCTTCATCATCTGATTTTTGATCTGCTTGATGCCATTAGCATCATTACCTGTAAATATGATATCATCAACATATACACATAGGTATATTACTTCTGAATTACTTCTCTTGATGAACAGAGAAGTATCTACTTTACTCATCACAAAACCTTGATCATGAAGGTATGTAGTCAACCTATGGTTCCATGCCCTAGATGCTTGCTTCAATGCATAAAGCGCTTTGTTCAATTTACATACATATGTTACCTTGTTTGGGTCCTCATAGCCAGGAGGTTGCGACATGTACACCTCCTCTAAAATCTGTTAGGCCGCCGGATTGGCATAATGTAATCTTATATTTTCATATACCACATGCACCGAAAGGGCGTAGCGAAGTGATGTAACCCTTTTACCCATTAATGAAGAGACATAACGGTGTTCTCCGGTGCAAGAGGAGACAGGGATCGCCAGACTATCTGTCTGGGCGATTTGCGATCTTACGGAGACGCTATGGTGCTGAATTTGTAGACATTTGGAATACTGTTAAGTCTGTTTTTATTGAATTGTCATAATTTACTATTAACACAGTAATACTATCTTAACATCAATAAGACTGTTCGATTGTGTGATTGAACAATTGCACGATAATCTACTGTGTGAGGATACTATAAATGGAGGATTATAACTGTGTAACAAAAGTATTGCCTTGACGTATAGTTACTGTGTGATCAACTGGTTAATTGGGAAAATTAAGTAAAGGGCCTCTACATTGCCAGACCCCTACCATGCCCAAGAACCCGAAAGAGATTAAAAGTGGACGTGACGGAAGTCCCTTTTAACACTGGCGCGGTCTGTGGGAAGATGGAAATAGATTGAGAATAATCAGTAAAGGTAGAACAGTACGCAAGGCAAAGCGGCACAGAAGTGATATATGCCGGTTACTCGGTCCGGTGAGTCCTATAGGAGACAGCAGCATCCTTGGGCAGTTCCAAATCTATTAGGGACACCCCCAGGTGGTAGAAGTACATGCCATTTATGCCTAGTGGTAGAAGGATTGAAGCTAATTAGCAGTGATTCTGATGCCAGTTTGATGACACATGATGAGATTCCGGTGGATTCTGGTGTGATTCCGATACTTTCTGAAGAAGGTACAGTAACTTTTGGGTGTACAGAGACACAATGCACAGTTAGTCTGACGTTGTCCGGTCAGAATTCAACTATTTTTAGTGACAAAGTTGTGTTATTGAGTGAGACAGTTTTTGGCGAAAAGATAACCTGGTGCGGTGAAAGTTCGATAAGTTCCGGTGGGCGTTCGGTACCATTTAGTGGAAATTTGAAGTTTTTCGGTGACAATGGAGTACTATCGGGTGGACCCTTATTACGTTCACCACTGTTCGGGGCAAGCGTCTCGAGTTACGATACCAAAGCTGATGACAAGTTATTTGATTTGGAGATAAGTAAGAGATTCAATGCCATTTTCGAGCTGGAAGGGGCGTAGTTTGACAATACAGATTTTGAAGGACAAGAGACACCTCCTCAACAAAACGATAACAACAATGGATTACCTCTCGAGCTTGTGACGGAGCAAGGAACACATTTTGCAAACAACTTAATGTGAGTCTTGACTCAGACTTTTCATATTGTCCACAAATTCAGCTCGCCTTATTATCCCCGTGCCAATGGTCTGGCGGAGAGTACCAATAAGACTTTGTTGAATATACTGCGCAAATTGATCTTGAAATATCCAGAGCGCTGGGACCAGCTCTTACCTGCAGTTTTATGGGCTTACCGACCACGTACAAGGTGGCAACCGGATCAACTCCATTCAAGCTTGCTTATGGATTGGAAGCCATTGCACAGATGGAAGTAGTAGTGCCGAGCCTGCGAGTTGCCTTATCTCAGAAACTGCTGCCAGAAGAGTCCTTTCCATTTTGGTTGGATATGCTCAGATCTTTAGATGAACAGTGCTGGGAAAGCTTTATGATCCTGCAAGAAGTTCAGCTACGCCAAGCCCAGACACATGATCGCTTTCTCCAAACCCCTGTCTTTTCAGTGGACCACCTTGTTTTATTCTATAATGCGAAAGCTAATAGATCTGCGGGTAAATTTAAATTACAGTGGTTCGGTCCATACGACATTATTGAACAGGTGGGACCCGCTACTTTTTGGTTGGCCACCTTAATCGGAGTTCCTCTTCCCAAAGTAATTAATGGATCTAAGCTTCGCCCATATCAACAATCGGCCGATCAACGATGACGTGTACCTCATCTTTTTTGCGTGTCACTTGTTTTCTTTTTATCCCCGTATTTCGGTTGACCATAGTCTGTAATCTCCTCGTTTTGATATCTATATATGATTAATCGTCGCCTTGTGTTACTATTTCTGCTCTTGCATGCATGCCGTAATTATGACCGATATCTTTCCACTACCGCGTGATGATTAGGGTTTTTGACCGCCTAATGTTGCCCGTGTTTCTACTTAATCTTGTTTCTTTTACTATTAATTGCTATTGTGTTTGTGTGCTTGTGCATTATTTGTTTTCTGTGTTCTTGTGTTTACTCGACGCACCATGGAAGCTCTCGCGAATGTCGCCACCTTCCGTGCAGGACTCACTCCTGAGGTGAGTGAGTATTTGCGCACCCGTGGTCTCCTGGCCTTCACTCAATTGCCTTGGCATTCAGTGGAGGTTCAACCATTCCATGCGCAGATCATCTCTGCCATCGCCGCCACACCTGCTTCAAAGCAGTGTTGGCCCATTGCATGTCTTCCCTCTCGTGTCGTTATTACCTTAGCCACATTTGCTGAAGCTTTTCGATTCTAGGGAAGGATTGGAAAATGGTCCCCTTCTTTCTGTGGCCATCATGCATGAATTATTTCCCCGGCACTCATCTAACGAGTATGCCATTTTGTGTAGACCTAAACGAGAGCGTACTGCTCTGCAGTTCTATGTCGCCACTTTGAATCTCCAGAAACATACCTATGGTATTGCCCGTCCATTCTATTTGATGATAGATACCGTTGCCCGTGAGTCTGTCAATTTTGCTTCCTTTTATTTCCGGCGCATTCACCGTGAATGTGTATCAGTTATCAAAGAAGTTACTAAGGGTGACTTTCATCATTCCCGTTTACCCCACATCCTTACTTTCCTTTTTCCGATGCCCAAGCTGCGCACTGCTACATCCATTCATGTCAATTCTTCCATTCCTTCTTCTCCAATTAAGCAGTAGGAACAAGATGTCCACATAGAAGACTCTGACGAAGTTTCTTCTCAGGAGGATTCTCATCAGCAGAATCAAGAAGCTGTGAAGGAAATTGTTGCAGAAGTTCTTAACGAAGTGATTGTCCTGGTTGACGTTGTGATTGATAGAACTGAGGCGCCAAAACAGAATCTTGCTGTCGAATACCCTTATCCCACTTCCTTCCCCAATGAACCCTGTTGAGCCCGTTGTCCCCGTTGAGCCTGTTGTTCCGACGCACCTGCTACTTCATCTTCTTCTCCCAATTATTCTCCACCACCTTCCCCTCGCCTATTACCAGCCTCTTCATCCCAGCCACTTCCTGTTCTTCCTCCGTCGACTATGATATTCCATGAATTGGAGTCTATGAGTCATATCCTGATTCAATTCTCTCAGCAGTTACCTCTTCAAATGAAGCTGGCAACCAACAATATCAGATAGGATCTGCAAGGCAAAGTTGATTTGTTAGAGGCAGATATTACTCCGTTGCAGGAAGAAGCTAATGCGTTCAAGGCAGAGAACCATGCCCTGCACGTGTAGCTTCAACAACTTCAAACAAGGATTGCAGAGCAGGACACCTTGATTGCCCAACGAGATGCTGCCCTTGCTGAATTGAATGAAAAGGATGCTCTTTTATCCGATCATGATGAAGAAATCGAGCAGATAAAACAATTGGTGCAGGACAAGGATGATGCTCGGGTTGCTCTAGGCAATTAGCTGGAAGAAATTCGTGCCGACCTTGATGAGGTAGTGCAGAAAGGACAAGAAATGGCAAACTTGGCTAAGCAGACTACTGTAGAATTACAGACCGCATCTGCTGATCTTTTTCAGGCGAATTGTTACAATCCCAAACAGATTTCACAATTCAACTTAAGAAAGAATAGGAGGAATCATGAAAGAAAGGGATGCATATTATAGAACAATTCAATATCAAGGTCAGGAGTTGGAACGCAGAGAAAAGCAGCTAGGATCTCAAGCAGAGAGATTGTCTCGAGTTGATGCTCAAATTGCGGATGTGAAGTAGTAGAGTGATATTGCATTAGCTAATGCTTTCTATTTACAAGAAGCATTTGTGCAGACACAGACCGATGCTCTGTTCAGTCAAGTCATTCCGGCGAGTTCAGTACGAACTGATACACAATTGGTGGAGCCAGAGACTTTGAAGCTTATGCTGGATACTCTGAAGCAAAAGATAACCCGAACCTTCAAATTAGGAAGAACCATGTATATACAAGGCATCCTAGATGAGCCTTAATTTTAGTTTCTTTGCGGGTTCGAGTCCACCGTGCGTGCGAGTGTTAGGCTGCCGGATTGGCATAATGTAATATTATATTTTCATATACCGCACACATCGAAAGGGCATAGCGAAGTGATGTAACCCTTTTACCCATTAATGAAAAGACATTGCGGTGTTCTCCTGTGCGAGAGGAGACGGGGATCGCCAGACTGTCTGTCTGGGCGATTTGCGATCTTATGGAGACGCTGTGGTGCAGAATTTGTAGACACTTGGAATACTGTTAAGTCTATTCTTATTGAATTGTCCTAATTTACTATTAACACAGTAATATTGTCTTAACATCAATAAGTCTGTTCGATTGTGTGATTGAACAATTGCACGATAATCGACTGTGTGAGGATACCATAAATGGAGGATTATAATTGTGTAACAGAAGTATTTCCTTGACATATAGTTACTGTGTGATCAACTGGTTAATTGGGAAAATTAAGTAAAGGGCCTCTACATTGCCATACCCCTACCATTCCTAAGAACGCAAAAGAGATTAAAAGCAGACGTGACGGAAGTCCCTTTAAAAAAATCCAACCATTAAGAAATGCATTTTTTACATCCAACTCATACATGTTCCAATTTTTTGATGCAACCACACTTACCAATACCCTGATGGTAGGCATTTTGGCCATAGGAGAGAGGGTTTCTTCATTATCAACTCCTTGGGTTTGTACAAAACCCTTAGCCACAAGTCTAGCTTTGTATCTGCTTATTGATCCATCAGAATTCCTTTTGATCTTATAGATCCATCTAGAACCAATTACCTTCATAGACTCCTTCTTTGGTACTAGTTCCCAAGTATTACTCTCCTTGAGTGCTTCAATTTTCTCATCCATAGCTTCCTTCTATTCTGCCTTGGTCTTTGCCTCTTCATATGATGGTGGCTCTTCAAATGACAAGTCTTCTGCAAGATAAACAAAGTGCTTAGTAACTAGGGAAGTGTCATACCCATATCTGATTGGTTTCTGGCTCTCCCTTTGTGATCTTTTGATTGCTTGGTTGGATGATTCAGGTATATCCTCCAATTTCTTCATCTTGACTTTTCCTTTGGACTTCCATGCCTTGAACTCTTCTAGGTTGATGATGTCCTCATCATCTGAGTTCATATCTCCATTCTGAGTAGGCTCCTCCTTAGTGAGACTTGGAAACTCTTCTTCCAAGTCATACGGTAGTTTTATTTTTCTCCATTCACTATCAAACCAAGAGTCATTCTCATCAAAGACAACATCTCTACTAACCATGAATCCTTTGTTTGAAGGATTGTAGAACCTATATCCTTTCTGATTCAAGTCATACCCTATGAAGATGCACTTCTCTGCCTTAGGGTCTAGCTTACCTCTTATCTGAGAAGGGATATGCACATAAGCTACACATCCAAAAATCCTTCAATGATAAAGTGAAGGCCTTCTACCATGCCATGCTTCATATGGGGTCATCCCATCAAGAGATTTGGATAGCAACCTATTTACAAGATAAGTGGTAGTAGACACACTCTCTGCCCATAAGTAGTTAGGTAATTTTTTTTTCATTCAACATTGACCTAGCTGTTTCAACAATTAATCTATTTCTCCTCTCTGCCATCCCATTTTCCTCAGGGGTATACCTTGTTGTGATTTCTCTTTTGATTCGTCTTTCCTGCAAGAATATTTCAAACTCATTTGAGAAGTACTCACCTCCTCCATGTGACCTTAGTCTCTTTAGGTTTCTCCCTATTTGGTTTTCAACAAGTGCAAGATACTTTTTAAAGCAACTGAATACTTCATCTTTCTGCTTCACAAAGTACAATACAATCCACCTATTGTAATCATCAATGAAGGATACATAATACCTTGATCCAGAAATTGAGGGATCCTTACTTAGTCCCCATACATCTGTATGGACAAGCTCTAGGTAATCCTCATGCATGTAGCCTTTCCTTGAGAAGGGTAACCTGTGAGATTTTCCAAACTGACAAGCACCACATTTATAAATCATGTGTTGCTTGAATATATTAGGTATCTCAATCACACATTGGTCTCTACATATTTGTTTTAAAGTTCTTTCACCAACATGCCCTAATTTCTTATGCAAAATTTCAAGATCTGAAAGTGTTTGATCTTTGTAGCTATAAAGTGCAATATTCTTTGTATCTTCAGATTGAAAAGTGAATAATCTACCTTTCTTTTCTCCTTTGGCTATCCTTTTAAACCCATGCTACGGATCCTCCACAAATGCTCCATATTGGTTGAACCTGACCTGCAAACCCTTTTCCACAATTTGTCCAACACTCATCAAATTCTTGGTAATTGTAGGTACATATAGAACCCTAGTCAACAAATTCTTGTTTCATTCAGAGGTCTTAACATTCCCTACTTTAATCACTGAGTGCTTGGTGTCATCACCTATTTGTTCCTGATGCTTAACCTTTGATTCCTCAAGGTTAGAGAGAAGAGATACATTGCTTGTCACATGGGTTGAGCATCTTGAATCAATGTAAAAGAGATGGTCATCATTTATACCTGGTTTTGAAGTCATATTCATAATTAGAAGATAATATTCTTGCTACTCTATGTAGTTGTTGTAGTCTTTTCTTGAATTCTAGCCTCCTTAGTAATTGCTATTGTAGTTGTTGTTGTAGTTGTTATTGTATCCTTGATGATGTTTGAACCTTCCTCTTGAGTGTGTATGTCCACCTCTTTGATATCCTCTACCTCTATAATTCTTGAAGTTCCTGAAACACTCATCTATAGTATGGTTTGACAATCCAGAAATATTGCATGGTAAGGAATTATAAGGTCCCCCCTACCTTGTTTACCTCCTCTGCCCCTTCCTCTTGAGGTTCTACCTCTTCCTGCATAGTTGGCTTGGGAGGTAGTTCCTCCATCTTCAACCTTTTTGTTCTTCCCTTTCTCTTTAGATTTACTTTTATCAGTGTATAGGGCAGAAGAGCTATTACCTCTTGATGAATCTCCATTCTTGTTGAGCTTGGCTTCATGGGTGAATGGTTGCCCCATGAGTGTGGTAAGGTCTAGAATCTGCATGTCCATGTACAAGTCCATGGCAGTTATGAAGCTCTCCCATTTGTCATCAGCTTTAATACCATTGATTACTTGTCTTACAATCTGCTCCTCTTCAATTTCTTCTCCTATGCTTGCCAATTGATCTGCTACATCTTTAACTTTGGTCACATACTGTGAGATTCCTTGCTTGGGTTGCTTTCTTTGAGTGGTAAACTCAATCCACAGTTGGTTCTTCCTAGCCCTTGTGTTGGAAGAGAAATATGAAGACAATGTTTCCCAAGTCTCTTGGGATGTCTTATAGTTTCTAATATGAGGGAGAAGAAAATCAGAGATTGAGTTAAGTAATTAGGACCTTGCTAATGCATCCTTGGCACACCATGTGTTGAGTCTCTCATGATCCTCTCTTGTAGGTTGTGCTTTGCTTTTGAATATGGGCACCTCCTCATATCCTGAGATGTATCCATAAAGGCTACTTCCTTGCAAGTATGTCTTCATCCTCAAGGACCATTCTTGATAGTTGTTCCTGTCCAATTTATCAATGAAAGAAGGAAAACCATCTCCCATTTTACATTAGCTTTGCACTGATACCACTGTTGGGATAGATGGTTTGACACTCTAGGAAATGAGTAGGTATTGCCAAATCTTGCTTAGTACCAGGCTCTTGTAGCTTCAGAATTGTGTTTTGGGCCCTCTTAGCTTTCTAATGACACTATACAAGTGCCTATGTACTTTGGAAATAATGTAAGAAAATATTGAATAAAAAAATGACTACTTCCTAATAGAAGGATCAAAGAAAACCTTCCATTTTTTATCACACACCTGCTGCTTATTATGCTTAGTGCTATCAGTATAGTAGGAATTAGAGAATTTCCTTTTAGACGTATCAAATTATCTTAGTAAGATAATGATTCCAAGTGGAATCACTTGAAATGATGCACTAAAAACAGAGCAATCAATTTAGCAATTGAATCATTACACCCAATTTTTTTGGATCTCTACACAACTTGACGAGTGAGTGCTTCAACGTGCTTTTCTCCAAATTGGTTTAATGGATTTCCTTCAAAATTTCTGAGCACGTAGATAACTTAGAGAGGATCTCAATAAGTTTTAGATCATTGAAAATGGTGGAGAATTGACTAAGATATGGGCAGCACAAGTTGACAGATATAAATGACTATAACAGAGAGATCATAGATGAACAATGTAGATGTATTGTATTAATGAATAGTGTTGTACAAGATCATAGGCTTGAAAATCATAGCCTAACGATAGAGAGTAGTGTGGGCTACAACGTAGACCTCACACACTTACAAAAATGGCAATGGAGAACTCGAAGATTGAGACTTCTACACGCGACTTGTTCAAGTCACCTTTTATAAGTGCCATATTCAAATTTGATTTGAATTCAACTTTTGGCTCTCTCTAAAAGTAGTCCTTCAATCTAGAAAATATTCCCTCAATGAATTCATTACTTTTCTATCGAACAATTCCACAAGTTTTTTTGGTAGGTGATTACAAATATTCTTTTAAGTCAAAAATGACTTTTACAAATGGTAAAGATAAAAGGTCTTCCTAGCAATAGTTTCCATGGAGCTTCATATATTCATAAACTTCAAGACACATTTGTGGGCTTGGACTTTGCACCAACATACATCCCTTCATATGTACAAATTACTTGCATACCTAGGAAATATGTGAGCTCACCTAAGTCACTGATTTTGAAGTCCTCTTGCATGTGTCTCTTGATCCTTTGAATGCCATTTGGATCATCACGTGTCACAATAATATTATCTACATATACACATAGATATACAATCTCATTGTGATCCCTTTTGATGTATAGAAAAAGATAAAAGTTGCTCGGTTTGAACTCTTGATCTTGTATGTAACCAACTTGTAATTCCAAGCTCTAGGAGCTTATTTTAGTCTATACAATGCTTTCTTAAGTCTACAAAGATACGATGTGAGATTAGGGTTTTCAAAATCTAGTGGTTGTGACATTATACATCTCCATTTATCCAACCATTTAGGAATGCATTTTTGACATCAAGTTGGAGGAGTCTCCAATTTCTTGCAGTAGCTACACTTATCAATGTTCTGATTGTAGTCATCTTTGCAGCTGGTGAGAGTGTTTCCTCATAGTCTATACCATGAGTTTGTGAGCATGGTTTGGCCACTAATCTCGCCATGTACCTACAAAATGATCCATCTATAATTCAGAAAGCGATAAGAGATTTTTCTTCATCCCTGGCACAAACAATGCATCTGACAAAGTGAAAGAACTACCATCAGGAGTAGTCAAAATGATCTTAGCAACTCCCATAATAGGATAAGAGGAGTTAAAGGTGAATGAAACAATATTCCCTGTAGGGGCAGGCTCGAGTGAAGAGAAGAAACTACACTGCGAGGTAATATGTTTGGTTGCCTCACTGTCAAAGTACCAAACATCTGAGTCTACTGCAGACATGCCCTGCTCATGAGAAGATGGGTCAAAATTACAAACAGTAATAACGCCCATTCTTCCTATTGAACAAGATTAGCACTCTGTTCTTGGTGTAGAGGACCTTGCAACAAGCATTCTAGCCTCTTTCTTCTTTGCCTCTTTAGCAGGCAATTTTGGACAGTTCTTTATGATATGATCATTTCCTTTACAGTACTTGCAAAACAATTTCTACTTTTTTTATTTCTTTTCAACTTTTTCTTCCCTCTTCGATTGTATAGAATTAACAAATTTTTTATTACTACTTGAAGAGCTCCATTTTCCTTTGCCCTTCTAACTAGCTAGGAAAGTTTGATCTGCAACACACATAATGGACCTGTACTGCCTGGACTGATCTTCGTGCAACAAAACAGAGACTAACTCCTCAAATGACAAGGCATTTGGATTGCCTTTCATCATCAACCGAAGAGTAGAAGCAAAACTTCGATATGAATTAGGAAGACCATTCAGAATGGTCTGCACAAGTGAGCTATCTGGTATAACCTCATCAACAGAAATCAATTGTTCCTTCAAGTCTTTGATCTTTGTTAGAAAACTGTCCATAGAATCACCTTCATTCATGTGCTCACTCTCCAACTGTTTTCGAAGGTAAGTAACACGAGCCTCATTCGTAGCTTAGTACAATGTGGTAAGTGTATCCCAAGCATCCTTAGCGATTCTGCAAGAGCAAATGTGAGAAAAACTGGCACGTTTAACAGACAAAGCTATCAATGCATGTGTCTAGGCATCTCTGCCATCCCAACAAATTTGCTCTACAATAGGTGCAGCAGATGCCACAATACGAATAGGAATATGCTGAATATCATTATCTTCAACAGCTTCTGCATCAGCTTCAATACCTGCAGTTGTAAGATTGTAGGTGTGATAGGAAATTTTTCAACACCCTACACAATGTTCCATAGTCCTTTTGCAACCAATATATGTCACATCATGTAAGCCCACAACGGGTATTTGGTACCATCCAACTTATCCTCAACAACCAACATACAAAATACATCATTCCTTTCATCCATGGCTAGTGACCAAAATACCTTGATGCAGAAAATTGATTGTATCTCAAAAAGTTGAATAGAACTACCCATACGAATTCTTCTAAACTTGTAGCAAACTTTGAGATGCTTATACTCATGAACTGAAACTGGTATATACTTTTGGCACAAAAAGATGAGATAACCTACACAACCACTGCAATAGTGTGCTTAGAGGCCAAAACGAGCTCAGATCGCGATTTTGGCACCACACAGCAAAGCTGTTTTGATCTCAAAAACATGCTGAATATTCTCACCAAAATTCGTGTGATTCTGAGACTACAACCGGAGAGGTGTTGATGATGCCCTATATGAAGCAGCAACCTCCTCTGATACCAATTGTTGGAGTTAGACGTCTGTGGATGCATGCAAACAACACAAGGAAGAAGAAGAAGCTTGGAGCACAACACACAATACTGAATGTATTACCACTAGAATGTACAAAGATAAGTAGCCCATTAGGGAAATAGGGGTACATAGAAGGGGGGGGGGGGGGGAACCCTCCTAAAGAGGGAAAAAAGTGCCCTGGCTGTCTTAGAGTGATCACACACATCACTACCTAAATATATCAACACATGTCTCTTGAGATGTCTTGCATCCTCTAATATGTGATAATAGAAAATGAGATATAGATTTGAGCATGTATGACTTTGCCTGAGCATCCCTTGCACACCAAAGTGTGGGCATATATGTTTCCTCTTAAGTAGGTCCTCCTTTGGATCTTGGAATAGGCATTGCTTCATCACGTGATACAATCCCATATAGATTTCTTCCTTGCAAATAAGCCTCTGTTCTGATTCTTCCTATCATAGCTCAGCCTTTGAATTGGATACCCTACTCTTGAAGACCTCCTTTCATTTCCTTTTGAATATTCTTTCTTCAATCAGTTCAACTTTACCTTTGGTGTAATCACCTCTTCATACACTTCTTCACTTGCATTTGAATCACTATTTTGGGCAGCACTTTCACCTTCAGATCTTCCATAACCTTATGTTGCTGATGAGGAATGACTCCTTAGTCTCCCTTTCCATGTTGAGCTTTCTCCATGTGATATAGAAGCTTCTAGACGTGACATTAGAGTGCTCGTTTGCAGAGTCCATTCTTGGACACATCCTTCATCATCTTCATAATCTTCTTCAAGAATCTTCTCTTTCCCTTTGTCTCCAAACCATGTCTTTAGCTCATCAAATACCAAATCTCATGAGACTCATAGCTCCTTTGTCACCAGATTGTAGCACCTATATCCTTTTTGCTCCGATGAAGATCCAATGAAAATACATTTTTCTGACTTTGGCTTCATCTTTGTCCTTAGTTCTTGAGGAATGTGAACAAAACACACACATCCAAAAACTTCGAGATGTGTAAGGTCCACTTTCTTACGAGAATAAACCTCCTCAAGATATAAATTATGCACTCCAGCTATTATGCACTTGTTCATCAAATAAACAGCCGTACTAGGGGCTTCAACCCAATATTTTAGGGGCACCTTCATCTCGTTGAGCATGCATCTGGAAACTTCTGTGATATGTCTATTTTTCCTTTCAACAATTCCAGTTTGCTGAGTCACCTAGATGTAAATTATTGTTTGATACCATTTTTATGTAGAAAATTTGAAATTTCTTTGGCGAATATTCTACTCCTCCATCAAACCTCAAAGTCTTTATGTACCATCCTGTTTCCTTTTCTACATGTGCTTTAAATCTCCTGAACATAGGGAACACATCTGATTTTTGTTTTACATCCATACTTTTCTTGAATGATCATCAATAAAAGTGGAAAAATATCTAAACCAGTAATTGATGGTTGTTGTGATGGTCCCCATACATTTGTGTGTATCAAGTCGAGGACATTCTTTGCCACATAGTTGCTCTTTTTGAATGTTTGTCACATTTTCTTTCTTAGTTGGCATGCTTAACAAAACTCATGCAGTCGAGCATCATTGAATCTTGGAAGAACTCTTACCACTTCATGGTTGCTCATGTCCTTGAGCTTGGGAATGTTGATATGTTCAAATGTCTTGTGCCACAAATCAATTTCAACAATCTTCTTATTTCCAAACTGAATACACATCACCTTTCCATGTGGTTGTTGAATGTCCAAAGTGAACATCCTACGTTCTTTCATTCCTTGAGTAATGACCTTGAATCCTTCTTTTGGATTCTTTATAAAGCATCCTTTTTTATTCAAGATAACATGATTTCTCTACCATTTGTCCCATTGAAATAAAATTCTTTGCAATAGTAGGAACATGAAGAACATCAGTCAATACCTTCTTGTCTCCAAGCTTGATTTCTCCAACATGCTCAATTGTGTGTTGAGTTTCATCACTTGTCTCCACACATCCTTTTCCACTTGGAGCTTGTAGATTTGTGAATAAATCTCCTTGGCATGTCATATGATTTTTGCAACTTGAATCTATAAACCATTTTTGGTCATCACTTCTCCCGCTGTTGTACTCATGCTTCATGGCAAGCATGGTTTTCTTATCTCCTTCACTTGATGTACTAGCATAGTTATTTTGGCTCCTTTGGCTACCTCCATTTATTCTTCCATTCTTTTTCCAATAATCATTTGCATAGTGTTCTACTTTACCACCATGATAACATGTTATACCTTTATGGGAATTGTATGACCTGGACCTCTTCCTCTATTTCTTCCTCGACCTCTTCCATGTGTGTTGTCATGTGAGTTGTCCTTGTTTTCCTCCGAGTTCTGTTGGTTGGAATTTGTGTTCTTATAGCTTCTTCCTCTTCCTCTTCCTCTTGGGTGAGGTGGTATAGATGCCACTTGGCCTCCTTAGAGACATTATATCTATTGGGTAGAAGAAAGAAGAGAGAAGTCTTAATTATCTCATTATCATGTGGGATGAGAGAGAGACTAAGAGGAGAGTCTTTGAATAAGACTCAAGCAAGTTAGAAGCTCAGAGGTAGGGTGGAGATGAACAGTGTGTTTGACAAGAAGACGGTTGTGCGAATTCCTCTATGGATCATGAACGCGGCAGCAAAAGTAGGTTCGCCATCTATCACTAGTATCAAAGCGGTGTTCCCAGGCGCTTCCACGTGTGCAACAGTCCTCTCCACACACAAGAACCCACGGGAGCTTCGTGAAGTGATCAAAGATGTTTTGGAGAAGCAAGTGTACTTTTGATGCCGTGGGATATATCTCTTTGAGATAGCATCAAAAGAACTTAATAAAGCTATGCTTTGGAAGAGAACAATTCACCAAGCTTTTGAAGCAAGCACGGGTTGTTCATGAGGGAGTATTTTTCTTGGATCTCTTCTTAGCACTCCATTCACATCGCATGACCTCACCGGATGCATTCAAGTGAACAGAGAAAAGGAGGTAATCCTTTATGGTTTAAGTTTCACATATTTTTCAGAGGCTATTTTGATAAGTAGCCATTTTGGGAAAGGGATATGAAGAGGAATTTTTCTTAATTTGGTAGGAAACATTATGCACACATATAGTATAATATTTGGACTTTCATATTCCATCAAGAAATCCAAAATATACCTCAGTATGATGGGAGTTTCAAGCTCCACAAAACCCACTTCCATCACTATTTGAGAAAAAAATTCAGCACCTCAATCTAAGAAATTCCCATTTTGGAAGAGGGAAAAAGAGGTGCGATAGCTACGGATGGATGGGAAAAAGTATATATACTAAGAGTATGGTGTATGGAATTCTTAGGCGAATCATTAGATTCATCAAAATGATAAGTTAAGGAGGAATTGTACTTCCTCAAAGACCCCCTTCCTGCACTTTTTGGAAAAAATTTAGATGTTAAATTTCGCCAAACTCCACTTCTGGGAGTAAAACTAAAGATCATTTAAGAGGATTCCCATGGATTATTGTATAAAATCCAAGAGAAATCCACATTTAGAGTGGATTAGGAGCTTGCTAAGAGCTCCCATTTAAACTTTTACATGAAAGTAAAAATCTTGATTTAGGCCTCTTTTGGGGAGCGAATTAGCATGCACGAAGGGGGGATTTGGTAAATTGAAAATAGGCCCAAGCATCTTCAGCTCTCTGAGATTATGGAGAGAATTTTAGGATTTACTTCATGGAAGAATGCTTTTGGGCACTCCAAAAATCACATTTTCACACTTTTTCCAGCCCCTCCAACAGTCCACTAGTTTGGCATGCCCCGCTTGGAATGGCCATATCTTGGGCTTGAAAAATCCAAATTGGACATGCTATGGCTCGTTTTGAAGAGCACAAGGTCTACTTTAAGTTCATGAAAAGAAATTTTGGAAAATAAAATTTTTTGCAGGTCTATACAGCTCTGCAAAGTCTGAACAATTATTGGCGACTACCTTCCGGGAGCCATATCTTTCAAACTGGGAAGGTGATTTGAGTAATTTCACTTTGAGCTCTTTGGACATGCTATATATTTCAGTTTTTCAACATTTTCAGGTCCTAAAGTGATTTTTTCAAGTCTAAATAAGGATTACTAAGGCACTTTTTGACTAATTTTGCATTATTTTAGTAATCATTTGACCATGCTTTATGTTTTGGAGAGTGCTCCGATGTTTTCGGAGAATTCAAAGTTTATGTTAGGACCAGAGGAGGAAGGTGCAGAGGTCTCGAAGCTTGTCGAGAACGATTGGATGCATGCAACTGCAAAACCAATCTATTCAGGGACGTATGCTTTATGTTTCAGGCATTTTACTTTATGTTATGGCATGTTATGTATGTACATGCATAGATTGGATTGCATACATAAAATGTTGATCATTGTTTGATTTCTAAAAGTATGGATCGACAGGCAAGAAATATACTTTTTGATTGTTTGCAGGAAAGAGGATTGCAGAATCCATATGGGTATGCAACACAGAGAATGGTTGCTAGCAATTGCTTTTATGTTTTTGCAGGTTATGGAGTCCCTATATGAGCTTATGGCATGCATGCCATGGGTCTGTCAAGCCTTATGTTATTGGGTGGCCTATGTGCCACGGAGCTATTGGTTATACTTTTTTTTGGGATTCCATTTCTTGGGGAAATGCTGTTGAAAGTTTTCCCCTCTCATGGCATTATACACGTACTTGCCTTTAGGTAAGAATGTTATGGCATGGTAACATGCCCCTTCTGCAAACATCAATAAGATGTAGGGATGCTTGTAAGCATGTATTTGATGGACTTAGGACCATCACAGTAGTATAGAAAAGGCAGCTTCAGTAGTAATAAGTTCCCTACACATAATCCTTATGGATTTAGACCATATGATTGCTAAGGGGAAGGAGCTACACCTTCACCATGATGAATGTGCACAAGCAATCCTATAGGTTATAGGAAGTTGCATAGAGGCAGGGGAGATACATGTATGATACTCTCCAAATAAGTGAAGATTTACTTATCTTCACAAGATTCTCATAGTATGATTAGAAGACTATGGGGATATTATTAGGAATACCCAAACAGTGACTAGTTCACTCATGTACATCACTTGACCAAGTAGTGAAGCGTTTCTGCTACGCTACTAAGGAAACCAAATAGATGGGATCACAGAGATGGGTTTCATGAGACAACATCGACGGGTGCTTATGTGATTCGAGTGATGGTTAGGAAGGCCAAAGGTATGGCACTAGCTCTATGACTCAGAACATAGATCCCTTAGTTAAGAGTAGTTGGGGTACCCAATACATATATGTATGTTGGGATCTACAAAGAGGTACTCAGACTCAGTCTTGGTACCTAGGAACAAGTTAGTTTGGAATAGAAAGGGATATCCATTGTCACTTGTTGACTAGAACCAAACTATACTAGTTCAAGGATATGGGACTCATTTGAGTCCACTGATATGAGTTTATGATATGGAATTCCTTAGAATCCACCTATATATTCCATTACATATATATGGAATATATATATATTTGGTTTAGTGTAGGTATGTCACCGTGAATTGGAAGACTGGTATGGGACGGTGGAAATGACTTCCCTTTGAGCACTCTTCTTCTATGGCCAGGGAGAAAAGGACTCATCATTCATGGTGTCATGTCTCACTAGATCAGAGGAGAGCTCTTAGTAGACATCTCCTTAGGATTGGGATTTATCCTTCATAGTTTAGGGAAGATTTGTTCCTCCAATAGAGAATTTGATAGGTGATTTTATCACCATTAGTATCACATACTCATTTTGAATTCTTCAGGAAGGATAATTCCATCAGTTTGATTGGATCGTATAGATCCATGCATAGAGTATGGTTGGCAGAGATAGTTCTTTATTATGAATACACATGTGTTTACGGTATCATGTCACATCATTGCTGACCATTTTAGCAGAGGGCTTTGACCAAAAAGTGGGAATCAGCTCAGAGATCAAGGAGAGATCTCACTTTAGCTCAGTGGTCTCACGTTAGCTCCTATTCTTTCAGAGAGAAAGAAGGAAAGGAAAACATTATTTCTTCATAGGAGAAGAATAGAGTATGTTTTCCTTTACACAGAAGAGGTGTTTGGAAAACATCTCTTACTCTTTATTTCAGAAGGAATTCATTTAGTCTACTTTTCAGTGTAATTTTCCTTCACATGGGAGTCTCTTTCTCCACTAGTTTTGAAGGAAAACATGGAGAACTTATGTACACGTTCTCAGTTATGGATGAGTAGAGCAAACAGAATCTCTTTCAAGGGGAAAGGGAAAGTGGAATAGATTCCACTACCAGAGCTCTTTTCTTTAGAGGAGATTATATAGAGAGAGGCATGGAGAGAGTTTCACTTTCTCATTTTGGTTGTCTAGATAGAAGTGGCAACCTTCCATCAAAGACAAGAGGGAGATCAGTTAATCATGATGGTTAGGTTGAGTCTCACTTGGAGACTCTAGAGAGAAGTAGTTATGTTTATTTCCCGTGATGGTCTTTGACTAGATAAGATGATCTAGTTATTGACATTAGTGAGATCGGGAGTTGAGTATGACTCTTCTCTTTAAGGGTTTATCGGAGATAGAGATATATCTAACCTATTAGGGTACCAAACTCTTAGTTGGTGTTACATCATGAGTATGATGAGTAGACACCAGCTAAGAGGATGGGTACTCAGGGATTATCTGAATCTCAAAGGGAATGCTTTTTGCATTCACATGGCAAACTACAGGGAAGAAAAATATTAGAGTTTGCAAAAGTGCCAATAGATACTCTTCCAATAGAACTTAGTCCACAGGTAATGGATGAAAAACCACAGACTTCTTGGTTGGTGAAATGTAGAGATTGCATTTTACTACCATGAGTTAAATGATGGAATTGCATAGTCACAAGGTAGTTTAGAGGAAACTATTCCTTGTGAGCACACTCAATGTTAGGAAGACCTGGAATGTTATGAGGGCAATCTATCATTTACTAGTCTTAGATGGGTTTGAAGTCACTTGTTATGGGACTTTGCTCTATACTTCAGAGGATTTTATGGTTGATTATCTCCATTATGATACGGTCAAGCTTATAAGTTTGACACTTTACACTTGCTTCTTCTATTATGCTCCATAGATTATACATCATATGGACTTAGGTCATTTGGATGATGTTATATGTCATGGGAGTGATAGTTGGAAACTAAGTGTACATGGGAGATAGTAGACACCGTTTAGACGGTTTCCCATCTTTAAGATGATCTCATATGAGGCTTCTTAAGGGGAAGGATATGGGGAAACAACACACAGAGATGACCATGTACATAGAGTACATGAGGTTCAGGGGAGTCCGAGCACTTTCTTCTACCATTACGGACATTTCATTTACATTTTCGAGGACGAAAATGCTTTCAAGGGGAAGGAAATGTCATATTATGGATGTATATCCTCTTGGGTGAGGTGGCATAGATGCCACTTGGCCTCCTTAGAGACATTATATCTATTTGGTAGAAGAAAGAAGAGAGAAGTCTTAATTATCTCATTATCATGTGGGATGAGAGAGAGACTAAGAGGAGAGTCTTTGAATAAGACTCAAGCAAGTTAGAAGCTCGGAGGTAGGGCGGAGATGAACGAATCTCTTTGTGTGTGTTTGACAAGAAGACAGTCGTGCGAATTCCTCTATGGATCATGAATGCGGCAGCAAAAGTAGGTTCGCCATCTATCATCCAACTCATGCTAGCTGATCTAGAAGCTCCTTGATATTCAACATATACTCACTAATGCTTTGGTTTGAGCTTTTAGTCCGGTTGTTGAGCTCATTTTTGAGTTGCATCTTCTGAGACCTTGTTGAGGTAGCATACACCTTATCCAATACTTCCCAAACTTCCTTGGCTATCTCTAGGCTTTGTACATGACCAATTATAGTGTTATAAATAACTTGTGAAATGCGAAACATCACCCTTCAATTCTGCTCTTCCCAATTTGCAAATTGCCTCCTTTGTGATGGAGTAATGTTGGGATCTTGAAGGTCCACTCATTGAGGATCATCTCCAGCAACTAGACTCCACAAACCTTTACCTTTAAGGTAATTTTCATTCTATACCTCCAACACTAAAAATTATCTTTATCTAACTTCTCAACTTGCTATCTTAAATCAGCCATTAAAAACTTCCAAATTTAAAGGTTACCTCAAATAAGTTGTGGCACTCTTTCTTGGCTTTACAAAGCTCCCATTTGAGTCCAAGCTTCTCCTCTTCTTTACTTTAGTGCCAATGCTTTGCCTCTTCAAGAATCCATTCTCTATTGTTGATCTCTAATACCAATTGTTGGAGAATTCCTCTCCAATGCATAGTGAAAAGTGTAGAAGACCTTCTTAGGATTAAGATGGTTACCTATAGTTGAACCTTAGAATGAAAAATAGTATCAATTGAAGAACATATTGAGGTTGAGTCTTTTTTCACTCAACCTAGACCTTAACAGATTTCAAATGAGCTATCAAACACTCAATTTGGAGTAGTTTTGATTTGGCAACTCTTTGCCTCAAAAGAGGCTGTCTGTCCACTCAATTAAGCTAAAACTTGGTCTTCACTAAAAACCTAATAAATCATAGAGCATCATGGATTTAACATAATGCTTCTATATATAGGAAGTAGAGAAGCTATACTTTCCAATGAATATTTAAAATCTAAAAATGGGTAGATATATTGAGAGATATGACTCTCACAATCAGGTTACCTAAAAATGGGGAACAGCTAGACATACTTTGTGAGACTTTAGAAAATGAAATGATTGAAAAACCTACAAGGGGACTCAGCACCTTCTTCCTCTGTACTTGAGTTTCCTTCCTTGCCTCTTTTGTAGCCAAGTGACCACAAGCTCTCATGATGACTTTGTGATCCCTTCTCCATTACTCCTCCACTCCTTTGAGCAGCCACTCTTCTCATTCATTTTAGTTTTTGGATTGATTCTCTTTTGGCCTCCACTACTTACTGAAGTAAATGCTTCCATTTTTTTATTTATTATTTTTCTTCAGTTTGAAGAAAGGCCTTTTTGCAAAACATATACGACCTGCTTCTTTATTTTTTAACAACCAACACTAGAGTAAACAGTGCCCATGTATAGGGAAAAGGTTCACATCAAAGCTACTCAAGGAACACATAAGTGTAACAAAAACACTCTGCTTGCATCATTTTTTAGAACACTTTGCAACTATAATAGATCCACCTAGCTTTGCACCTTCATGACAATGTATCTACATATGTATGTATGTATGTATGTATGTATGTATGTATGTATGTATGTATGTATGTATGTATGTATGTATGTATGGATGGATGGATGTATGTATGTATGTTTGTATTGTATGTACTCATGTATACATTTCCATATGACACATCTCCTTTGTTAATAAGCATTGCTAATTAGCACATTTAATGAGTATATCTTTCTATGATTTGCGTAACACATTAAAGAATCTTCCCATGATTTCAAAAGTATGTCTCTTAGTGCCAACTATCTCTATTTCAAATTTTCCCATCTCTAACTCATTTCATTCAATGTTTGAACCACTACTTTTACCACCTTGAAAAGGATAAAAAATAGAGCATTTTATAAAAGCAAAACCACTTGCAAAGAAAATAGAAAAATAGAGCAAGGTTGCACGCAAATGAGTGCAAGATAACACAAAGATTGATCCATATATCCAAGAAAGGAGCAAAAGGTAAAGGCAAATATGGACAACTATTCACAAGATGAATGGGAATATATGGAATTCTGCTTCAAGATTATCTTTAGGTGTTTCCTCTCTCTCTCTCTGTACGTACAACATCTATTTCAGCTTTATCTTTAGCTATGGACTTCCTCTTTGCATTTTATCTTCAAATTTTGTAAGTTTTTGGAGAGCTCCAAAGATAATTGTACTTATTTCAAAACAAATTTTGCCTCACATCTACTCCGTGCAATGAAATGTATGTCCTTGATAATGAGGAGTCTCATTCAAAGATGCTAAGATGGATGATGTCCCTAACGATGAGTGGTTATCAATATTTACAAAACTAATACAAAATAATCCCTATAGAATCAAATGCAACTTTGTTTGTTCATATATTTATGAGAAATTTATGCTCTTCCACTACATGGTGTACCAAGTGACACTAACAAATATGGATGTTATTATAGAATTTTCCAATGTGCATATCAAAGAATTCAGCCTATTAATGTTGTCCAATGGTATCTTTATGCTATTTAATCGAAGAAATTATGTTTCTTAGTTCGTGCATGATTTAAAGAAAAAATCTAATTCTACAACTATGTGAACAAGTGGAGGGTATGGAATCATTTATGCAAAGCGACCTCAAAAGAAGAGGATAATTTCATAAAACAACATTTAGTCATGAATAAGACATGGGTTGCACATGTTCTAAGACCATTGTCTCATAAAAATTTAAAACATGCACATGTTGGTCAAGTGAAGTTTATAGAGCTATAGGCCACATGTTAGAGCTCTTTGGGAAGAACTCTCTCCCAAAGCTCCTAATGGGGGATGATGCGAAGACTTCTTCCTTTGCAACCTTGAGATTTCACCACTAGGCTAAGTGGATTAATTTTTTAGAGGGCACATGAACCTATGATTAAGTCTAATCTAGAGATCTTTGGCATTACATGAGAATGACAAAACAATGTTCAAGTTAAGATTTGTCTAAATCAGTGAGATGCTCATTTCACAGAATTACTTTATAACATTCTTTCCCCTTGGGAATAACGTCTTTTCCTTGAAAATAGAGCTATATACAATAAACTATAGGCATATCTCTAAGCATCATCTTCTAACATAGAAGAACATGTTTTCATCTCTATGATGAGATTCGAATCGTAGTCCAAACGAATAGAGGTGAATCTACAATCTGATCCCTACCCAAATGATTCAAATAAACATCTAGCTTTGCACTTGATAAACGGATTTGAGTGCAAAGTAGGGAATGAATAATAAGGGTGGATTGAAAGAATCCCTAGATAATTCACTATTTTCACTATGTGTTATGTAGTCAATAACATGTGAAATGGTTAGCTTGAAAATACTAGTCTATTTTTGGGCATCATTAGTGCATGTACCTAGCAACTAAAGTGAAATTCATATTCTAGTTCTTTTGAATTGGGCTTGGAACTATAACTTGAGGTTGATCAAGAGGTCTGACTTAGATAGATAGATAGATAGATAGATAGATAGATAGATAGATAGATAGATAGATAGATAGATAGATAGATAGATAGATAGATAGGATAGATAGATAGATAGATAGATAGATAGATAGATAGATAGATAGATAGATAGATAGATAGATAGATAGATAGATAGATAGATAGATAGATAGATAGATAGATAGATAGATGGATAGATAGATAGATAGATAGATAGGTAGGTAGGTATTCGGTAGGTAGGTAGATAGATAGATAGATAGATAGATAGATAGATAGATAGATAGATAGATAGATAGATAGATAGATAGATAGATAGATAAATAGATAGATAGATAGATAGATAGATAGATAGATAGATAGATAGATAGATAGATAGATAGACAGACAGACAGATAGATAGATAGATAGATAGATAGATAGATAGATAGATAGATAGATAGATAGATAGATAGATAGATAGATAGACATATATATATATATATATATATATATATATATATATATATATATATATATATATATATATATATATATATATATATATATATATATATATATATATATATATATATATATATATATATATATATATATATATATATATATATATATATATAGATAGATAGATAGATAGATAGATAGATAGATAGATAGATAGATAGATAGATTGAAACTGACATGCGATATATGTGGATAGAAAGAGGAACCTCTTTATTAACTACAGAGTTGTGCCTAGATAGATAAATATGTGAGATGCTAAGTAGATCAAGACAATTCTCAATCATTTAGTCCAGGCCTCTATGAAACTCAACGTGTATGGACTCTACATCATGCATGTTGTCAATTGTGCAAGGATCCACGTTGACATCCACTATAGATTGGGAGTGGAGGAAGAATAGAATATTGATTCTCTCTTTTGATGTTGAAGATTGGGCTCGTCTTATTTCCAGCGAATGGTATACATCCAACATTCTCACTTGTCCCAAAATCCATATTTTATGTAGCATCACAATTGGTTGTAATTGTCTCAATTGAGGTACAAGCAATTGCTTAGTTCAACAAAACCACTTAGATAAGTATTTTGGTAGACAACTAAAGAGCGAGAAAGAGCTAGATAGTTGATGAATGGATGGATTTTAGATAGGTATAGCTAGAGAATATAGATAGTTGGATAGATATTTTGCTAGATAGGTAGATAGCTAAATAAATGTTTAGCTATGGTATAGCCATTTAGCTTCATGGGTAGATGTTGCAGTTTGAGGTTTGCAGAAGCATGTGAACAGCACAAGGAAGAAGAACAAGCTTGGAGCACAACACACAATATTGAATGTATTACGGCTAGAATGTACAAAGATAAGTGACCCCTTAGGGATTTTGGTGTATATACAAGTCGGGGGAAAAAACCTCCTAAAGAGGGAAAAAAGTGTCTCGACGGTTCTAGTGTGTTCACACATCACTACTATATATCAATAGATCCCTCCTAGGAGTGATGTGGTGAGCAAGGAGCTGGCACTCAAGTATAAGGAAGTGCCAAGCTATGTGGAATCAATGCACAAAAGGAAGTAAGCCCAAAGCTTTGTGGAATACTTTAAACTTCTCCCTAGGTAGAGCCTTTGTGAAAAGCTCTACAATGTTCTCCTGTGTGGGCAGATATGCCAAATTGATCTGTCTAGTAGAGAACCAGCCTCTGACATAATGATAGTGCACCTTTATATGCTTAGTGGAAGCATGGAACACATGGTTCCTCGCAACTACCAATCCACTTTGACTATCAATGAAGATGGTGGTGGTAGAAGATTGACCGACACCCAAATCAGCCATAAGGCATCTGTCCTATACTCTGCCTCACAACTAGAAGTGGCACAATTGGCTACTTCTTGCTGAACCAAGACATACATAAGCTACCAAAAATGAAGCAAAGACCATTGGTTGACACACGAGTGTCATAGCAACCAGCCTAGTATGAGTCAGAAAAAGCATGTAAATCAAGGGGTAGTGATCCCCCCTTGGGATAAAACAATCCAACTAGCCGAGTACCACTCAAGTAGCAAAAGATGCACTTAACCACCTCCTAATGCTTGACACCTGGGAAATCCATAAGCCTGCTCATTTGTTAGATAGCAAACTGAATATCTAGCTAAGTAATGCATAAGTAAATCAAGCATCCAACAACTTGCTAATAGAGAATAGCATCAAATGCATCTCAAACATCATGAAGATGCAATCATAAACATGTCTCCATAAGAGTGGCAATAGGTTTGGAGTCTTCAAGGTAAAAATTTTGCACTAATGTGTCAACATATTTTGTTTGACACAAGGCTATTCTTCCATCAACTTGCATAAATTGAATGCCCAAATGATGATGCAAATGCCCAAATGTGACATCTCAAATGACGCATGCAGATCAGCCTTAAAATCACTAATATGCTTCTCATGAGGACCACTGAGAAGCATGGCATGAACTTACACAACAATGATAAGAAGCACATCATTAGCAAGCTTATAATATAAACTACTCTCATTTGGTCTATTCTCAAAACCATGTGCAATGAGGTAGGCATGTATTTTTTCCATACCAAGCACATGGTGCTTGTTTCAAACCATATAATGCCTTTTTCAACCTGCACAGTTGGTTTTCATGCCCGCCATGCGGCTAAAAACATACACTTCTTCATGCAAGTCTCCATTAAAAAATGCAGTTTTAATGTCCAACTGATGTACATTCCAACCATGATGAGCTTCAAGTGCATAGATGCCACGAACAGTAGTCATTCGCCATGTAGGTGCAAAGGACTCATCAAAATCAATGCCCCTTTCCTGGACATAACTCTTTGCAACAAGGCTAGCATTGTACTTCTCAACTCTTCCATCAGGCTTATGCTTCAGCTTGTATACCCACTTAGTGCCAATGGCCTTCTTGCTAGGAGGCAAGTCACATAAAGACCAAGTACCAATTTTCATGATAGCATCATATTCTAATTGCATAGCAACCCATCCAATTTTCAGAATTTCATACTTCATCAAATGAAATAGGCTCATTCTCATCACAGAGACTAGAGGTAGCAATAGCATAGCAATCTGATGCAAAAGAAGCACTATGAGAGTGTGAACGCGTATGATATGATAGAGGTGCATCTAATTTTCTATCATGCAAAGTCTGGACGAGCCATTTTGGCATATTTTTTGCCTCCTCAATATTAGCTCTCTCATCAAAAAATGCATCATGTAAATTTGCATAAGAAATGTAATGATCTACATCATCACATGAAACCTGTAAATGTTGAGAAGTTGCTGCATATGCCAAACAACCAAAAACACGTGAGTGAGCAACAAATGGCTTGCGACCATCTGAAGCATCATATGGACTGATGGACTACAATGCTTTAGTGGGACACCTGTTAAGTATATATGTTGCACACATAACAACCTCAAAACAGAAACTATGTGGTAAGGCATGACTCTTGACCATATACCTCACCATCTCCATGAGTGACATGTTCTTCCATTTAGAAACTCCATTCAGTTGAGGTGTAGATGGAACTGTACACTGATGTTTTATCCCACGTTCAGCCAGAAATGCATTAAAGTCAGAAGACATAAATTCACTCCATCATAACGAAGGTGCCCATTTTACATATTGACAATTTTTTAGCCATAACCAGAAACTGTTTGAAGCACATAAACACTTTGGACTTTTATTTCAATGTATATACCCATGCATGTCTGCAAAATTGTCAAATTATGAAAGTCATGAAGTAAAGATAGTTTCCAAAAGAGGGTGTCTTTATAGGATCACAAACATCACTATGGACAAATTGGAATTTCTGAGTAGCTTGAACATAACCATATTTTGGGAATGAGGAATGCTACATTTTGCACAGAATATAGCCTTCACATACATGTTTACCAAGTGCCTCAAGTTTAGGCAAAAAGGACACCATTTCAGATTTCTAGAGGCATAGAAAACTAGAAAATTTCAGATGACCAAAGCATGCAAGCCAAAGCTTTGCTTCTAACATAGCCTAAGAATTGTGTATTGCACATGCTGAATCATTCATAGATTTTTCATAGTATATGAGCTTATACAACCCATGATAAAAATTGCCAAAAGCAATAATGACATCACCATTTGACAGATCATGAATTGTACATCTATGATCAACAAATTTCACAACCAAGCCAATCTTGGCTAAAGCTAAAACTAATAATAGATTCTTCTTGATCCTTGGCACTAATAAAGCAACCAACAATGTAAGAGAACTACCATCAGTAGTAGCCAGAATGATCTTAGCAACTCCCATGATAGGATAAGAGGATATGTTGGTGCATGTGGGAGTATTCCTATTGGGAAAGATGGATGGACACCTCAAGAAATGAGTTGGTATTGCTAATCCGTGCTTTGTATGTGCCCTCTTTCATTTCAGAGTTGTGATGTAGGCCCCTTTAGCTTGCTAATGAAACTAAATAAGTGCTTATCTACTTTGGAGATGATGCTTCAAACAATTAGATCAAAACAGATAACTTTGGAACTAGCTTGTGACCAAAAAATTGCTATTTTGGTCTTAACACCTACTGGATATTATGCTTAATACTCATAGTAAAATAGCAATTAGGAAAATTCCTTTTGGTTAAATCGAATTAGCTTAGAGAGATAATGATTCCAAGTAAAATAACTTAAAATGATAAGCTACACACTAAGCAATCAATCTAGCAACTAAAGCCTTACCCCCGACTTTTTAGGACATGTGTACAGAATGACCAGTGATCACGTCGACACAAATTTCTCGTAATTGGATAAACCAAATTGCTTCAAATTTTGAAAGCTTGACATAGACTTTGAGCTTGGTCCAACAAGCTATAGATTATGGAAAATGGTTAACAAGGCACTGAGATATGGTCATAATACATACACATTCTGAGTGAACATAGCAGAGAAACCAATAGAGATGCTTAATGATCTATATGTATTATGGAACATGATTTTACAAAATCATTGCAAAATAGATGATGCCAAATGATAGTGAGGTGAGTAAGCAATGAGGTCTCTTACTCAACATCTACCAGTGATATATGAATGGCTCACAAAGGGAGTGTGTTTGGCTGCGAGATTTCCAAGTATTTTTATAGATACTTTCTTCAAATTTGAATTTGAAATTTAAATGATCTTCCAGCTAAAAGGTCTTCCTCTAAATGAGGAGATATTATCTCATGAAAAAACACTTATCATAAATTTCTCCTAACTCCACAAAATCAGTGGACTTACAAGATTCTCTTGATGTAAAACACTTTTACATTTGGTAATGATCAAATTATTACATGCTAGTGTTCATATGCTCCATTAAATGGATGCACATATATTCTTCAATGTCTAGCCAAGTGTGATAGCTTGGATTTGCACCAAAATCTCCCCCTCAAGCCAAAAATCTTGGCTTGTTCTTCTCCATTAATCCTTTTGAATGTCCTACAATCCAATCATAGCTTTAAACCTGCAAAGTTAACTACCATCAAGTGCTTTGGTCAATAAATCTACACATTGCATCTTTGTGGATACATATGCAAGTTGAATCTTCTTGCTCAATAACTTCTCTCTCACATAGTGATAGTGTACTTCTATATGCTTAGTCCTAGCATGATAAATAGGATTAGCTACAAGATGTAAAGAACATGTATTATCACCAAAGATCATAGGTGAGTGAGTGTGAAGTCCCAAATCTGCACATAGCAATCTAATCCATATGGCTTCTTGTGTAGCATTGGCAGAGCCCCTATATTCAGCCTCTATTGAAGATAGAGCAATAGTAGGTTGCTTCTTGGAAGAGCATGAAACAAGCTTATCACCTACAAAAGAAAGATGAGCAAAAGTACTCTTCCTGTCATCCTTACAACCTGCCCAATCAGCATCTGAGTATAGCTTGATGTCTAAATCTGATGTATATGGAAAGTATAAACCTTGATTTTGAGTACCCTTGGGATACTTCAAAATCCGTTTGGCTGCTTCTAAGTGAGGTGCTCTAGGTTTATGCATGAAATGACTTAAAACACTTACTCCATAGGCTATATCAATCCTTCTCACGGTTGCATAGTTTAAACTCCAAACTATGCTTTGGTATCATGTAATGTCTCCAAGTAAATCATCTTCATGAGCACTCAATTTTTGGTTTACCTCCATAGGAGTGCTAGCTATCTCGGCATTATCCAAGTGGAACTTCTTCAACATGTCTTGCACGTACTTTATTTAAGTAATGTAAATTCCAAAATTTGTAACACTAATTGAAGTCCAAGAAAATACTTCAAAAACCCTAGGTCACTGATTTTGAATTGTTGCATCATTAAGTTATTGATTTGTTTGATTCCATTGGCATTACTACCTATCAGGATGATGTCATCAACATATACACATAGGTATATCAATTTTGAGTTGCTTCTCTTGACAAAAAGAGAAGAATCTGCTTTTCTCATGATGAAGCCTTGATCTTGAAGATAGGTAGTTAACCCATGATTCCATGGGCTAGGTGCCTATTTCAAACCATACAAAGTTTTGTTCAATACTCACACATAACTTACCTTGTTTGGGTCTTCATAACCAAAAGGTTGATCCATGTAAACCTCCTCTAAAATCCACCCATTAAGGAATGCATTTTTCACATCCAATTGGTACGTATTCCAATTCCTTGATGCAGCCACACTTACTAATACTCTGATGGTTGGCATTCTTGGCACAGGTGAGAAAGTTTCCTTGTCATCAACTCCTTGGGTTTGGCACAAACCCTTAGCCACAAGTCTAGCTTTATACTTATTTATGGATCCATCTGAGTTTCTCTTCATTTTGTAAATCCATCTCGAACCAATTACCTTCATTGATTCCTTCTTTGGCACTAGCTCCCAAGTATCATTCTCCTTGAGTGCTTCTATTTCTTCATCCATAGCCTCCTTCCATTCTATCTTGGTCTTTGCTTCTTCAAATGAGTTAGGTTCTCCAAGTCATAAATCTTTAGCAGGATAACTCGAGTGCCTTGTAACTAAAGAAGTGTCATACCCATATCTGATTGGCTTCTTGATCTCCCTTTGTCATCTTCTTACTTCTTGGTTGGATGATTTAGGTATGTCTTCCAACCTCTTCATCTTGACCTTGCCCTTTGATTTCCATGCCTTGAATTCTTCTAGATTGATGTCTTCAATTTGGCTTGGTTCCCCCTTGGTGAGTCTTGGAAACTCCTCTTCCAAGTCATATGGAGACTTAAGCTTCCTGCATTCACTTTCAAGCCAAGAATGATTCTCATCAAACACAACATCTCTATTGACCATAAAACCCTTGTTGGAGGGATTATAAAAACTTGTGTCTTTCCTACATCATGTAAAGTGTACACCTTGCTCTCCTTGAGCGAAATTCTATGTGATCCTCTTTGTTTCCTTTTTCTTTGTCTCTCGTAACCTTCTATGATGGATGTAACCTAGTCTTATGTGTTGCAAAGATCCATGAGGAAAAGCTAATCATGCACTGAGAAGAAGATGGCTTCAGATACTTGTGTACAGCATATCATTGTCTTCTGCTAGAGGTGTCTGACATGTAATAGACAATCATATAGAAGATTCAATTATTTCAATCTAGCACCCATGTCATCTTCCTCCTTCTACATGCCTTTTGAGTAGGTATGAACCCGACATGATATGAACTTTGACTCTAGTGCACCTCTAATGGGACCTAGACTTCCATCATTCGACAATCACAGTGTCACTATACTCACCCCTATTCCTCCTTCTTTCCTCCTTCGTGATATCTCTATGCATTTCTTTGTGTAAGCAGGAATTTAACATCAAATAAGAAACTTTGACTCTAATGTAAAACTTTGAGGGCTCCTCTTAGACTTCCATCATTCCATGTTTGTAGTGTAGCTCTACTCACTCACCTTACCCCTTCTATCCTTCTACCTATTCTCTCTATGTATTTCTTTGTGTAGGTATGAATCCAACATGATATTAGAAGCTTCCACTTTGGTGTACTTATTAGGGCCTCTATAATTCATTCCTTCCACATTTGAAGTGTAGCTCTGCTCACTAAGCTTCCTCCTTCTACCCTTCTGCCTCATCTTGATAAATATTACTTCGACTCTCGTGCTCCTTTAACATCTTCAAGGCTTCAATAACTTGGCAAGACATTGAAAAATATATGTGCATCCATTTAATGGAGCATATGAACATTAGCATGTAATAATTTGATCATTACCAAATGTAAAAGTGTTTTACATGAAGAGAATCTTGTAAGTCGAGTCATTTTGTGGAGTTAGGATAAGTTTATGATACGCATTTTTTCATGAGGGAATATTTCCTCATCTATAGGAAGAACTTTGAGGTGGAAGATCATTTGAATTTCAAATTCAAATTTGAAGAAAGTACCTATAAAAGTACTTGGAATCTCACGACCAAACACACTCCCTTTGTGAGCCATTCATAGATCATTAGTAGAGGTTGAGTAGAACACCTCATTGCTGACTCAACTCACTATCAAATGGCATCATTTCTTTGCCAATGATTTTATAATATCATGTCCCATAATACATATACGTCATTAAGCATCTCTATTGGTTTCTCTACTATGCTCACTTAGAGTAGTGTAGTTCTTCTTACCCATTTTCAATTATCTATAGCGTCTTGTAACAATATCATAGTCTACTTCAAGCTATCAAAATTTGAAGCAATTTGATTTTTCCAATTTGGAGAAATTTGCGTCGAAGTGATCACTGGTCATTCTCTACACATCTCCTAAAAAGTCAGCGGTAAGACTTCAATTGCCACATTGATTGCTCAGTGTGTAGTTTATCATTTTAAGTGATTCCACTTTTAATCACTAGTTCTATAAGCTAATTTGATTCAACCAAAAGGAATTTTCCTAATTGCTACCATACTGTGTGTATTGAGCATAATATCGAGCAAGTGTTAAGACCAAAATAGCAATTTTTTGGTCACAGGCTAGATGCAAAGTTATCTTTTTTTATCTAATTGTTTGAAGCATCATCTCTAAAGTACATTGGCACTTATTTTGTGCCATTAGCAAGCTAAAGGGGCCTACATTACAAATCTGAAGTGAAAGAGGGTAGGTACAAAGCACGGATTAGCACTACCAACTCATTTCTTGAGGTGTCCATCCATCTTTCCCAACTGTGGTATCAAAGCAATTTGAGGTAAAATGGAAGATGGTTTCCCTTCATTTAATGAAAAATTTAACAGGAATAATTACCGAGCATGGTCCTTGAGGATGAAAACATATCTACAAGGAAGGAGTCCCTATGGGTACATATCAGGAGATGAGGAGATGCCCATTTTCAGAAGCAAAGGACAACCTACAAGAGAGGAGCTTGAAAGACTCAACTCATGGTGTGCCAAGGATGCATTAGCAAGGTCATATCTACTTTACTCTATCTCTGACTACCTTCTTCCACACATTAGGAATTTTAAAACATCCCAAGAGACTTGGGACACATTGTCTTCATACTTTTCTTCTAATACAAGAGTAAGAAATAATCAATTGTGGAATGTGTTTACCACTCAAAGGAAGCAACCCACGCAGTGTTTCACAGTATGTGACCAAAGTCAAAGATGTGGCTGAACAATTGGCAAGCATAGGAGAGGAGATTGAAGAGGAACAAATTGTGAGAAAAGTAATCAATGGCATCAAGGCAGATGACAAATGAGAGGCTTTCACAACTGCTATGGACTTGTACATGGACATGCAAATTCCAGATCTTACCACACTCATGGGGCAGCTCTTTACCCATGAAGCCAAGCTCAACAAACATGGAGAACCATCAACAGGTAGTAACTCTTCTACCCTATACACAGATAAAGGCAAGTCCAAAGAGAAAGACAAAAGCAAAAAGATTGAAGATGAAGGTACTAATTCTAAAGCTAACTATGCAGGGAGAGGTAGAAACTCAAGACGAAGGGGCAGAGGAGGTAAGCAAGGTAGGGGGAGACATTTCAACTCTTCCCCATGCAACATATGTGGATTGTCTAATCACACTACAGATGAGTGCTATAGGAACTAAAAGAATCACAGAGGAAGAGGATATCAAAGAGGTGGCTACTCACAATCAAGAGGAAGATTCAACCATACTCAAGGCTACAATCAAGGCTACAACAACCACAACAACAATTACAATAACTACCAAGGAGGATACAAATCAAGAAAAGACTACAACAATTACACAAAGGATCAAGAGAATTCCCTTCTGATTATGAACATGACTTCAAAGCAAGGTATGAATAATGAATACATCTTCAAAGCAACAAATACAAATCATCAAAAGACTACAACAATTACATAGAGAATCAAGAGGATTACCTTTTGATTATGAACTTGACTTCAAAGCAAGGTATGAATGATGAACACCTCTTTTATATTCATTCGATTTGTTCAAACCATGTGAGAGGCAATGTAGCTCTTCTTTCTGACCGTGAGGAACCCAAGGGATACCAAGTACAAATAGGTGATGACACGAAGCATTCAGTGGTCAAGGTAGGAAATGTCAAAACTTTTGATGGGAATAGAAATATGCTGACCAGGGTTCTTTATGTACCTACAATTATCGAGAACTTAATGAGTGTTGGAGAGATTGTGGAAAAGGAATTCCAGGTTAGGTTCAACAAATATGGAGCATTTCTAGAGGATCCCCAACATGGATTCAAGAGAATTGCCAAGGGAGAAAAAATAGAAAGACTATTTACATTTGAACTTGAAGATACAAAGAATATTGCACTTTATAATTACAAGAATCAAACATTGTCAGAGATTGAGATTTGGCATAAGAGATTAGGGAACATTGGTGAGAGAACCTTGAAACAAATATGTAGAGATCAATCTGTGCTTTGGATACCTAATGTATCCAAGCAACACATGATCTATAAATGTTGTGCATGGCAGTTTGGTAAATCACACAAGTTACCCTTCTCAAAGAAAGGATATATGCATGAGTACTACTTGGAACTTGTCCACACAGGTGTGTGGGGACCAAGCAAGGATCCTTCGATTTCTTGCTCAAGGTACTATGTGTCTTTCATTGATGATTTCAATAGATGGACCATCTTGTACTTTATGAAGCATAAAGATGAAGTGTTCAGTTGCTTTAAAAAGTCTCTTGCACTTGTGGAAAACCAAATAAGAATAAGCCTAAAGAGACTAAGGTCAGATGGAGGAGGTGAGTACTTCTCAAATGAATTTGATGCATTCTTGCAAGGCAGAGGTATCAAAAGGGAGATTACTACAAGGTACACCTATGAGCAAAATCGGGTAGTAGAGAGGAGAAATAGGTTGAATGTGGAAACAGCTAGATCAATGCTTAATGAAAAAAGGTTGCCAAATTATTTGTGGGCAGAGAGTGTATCTACTGCCACTTATCTAATTAATAGGTTGCCATCCAAATCACTTAATGTGATGACCCCATATGAAGCATGGCATGGTAGAAGACCATCACTTGATCATTGTAGAATCTTTGGAAGTGTTGCTTATGTGCATGTTCCATCTCATATTAGAGGTAAGCTAGACCCTAAGGATGAGAAGTGCATCTTTATAGGATATGATTTAAATCAGAAAGGATACAGGTTTTATAATCCCTCCAACAAGGGTTTTATGGTTAGTAGAGATGTTGTGTTTGATGAGAATGATTCTTGGCTTGAAAGTGAATGCAAGAAGTTTAAGTTGCCATGTGACTTGGAAGAAGAGTTTCCAATATTCACTAAGGAGGAACCAAGCCAAATTGAAGACATCAAATTAGATGATGAGGAGATCATCAATCTAGAAGAATTCAAGGCATGGAAATCAAAGGGCAAGGTCAAGATAAAGAGGTTGGAAGACATAACTGAATCATCCAACCAAGCAATAAAGAAGATCACAAAGGGAGAGCAACAAGCCAATGAGATATGGGTATGACACTTCTTTAGTTACCAAGCACTCTATTTATCTTGCTAAAGATTTATCACTTGAAGAACCTAATTCATTTGAAGAAGTAAAGACCAAGATAGAATGGACAGAGGCTATGGATGGAGAAATAGAAGACTCAAGGAGAATGATAATTGGGAGCTAGTTCCAAGTGTTAAACGCGGGTCTTGCCATCAGAGACGCGTTTAAAGATCTATTAGGGTTCTTGGGAGTGGAAGGGGTTTGTTAAACAGAGGCCCTATACTTGATTTTCCCAAATTAACTCACTCACATAACAGTCTATTCAATAACTTTACTAATCCAACTTACTAACCGAAAACTCGGACCTCGTCTGATTCATCTACTCACAGAATGTCGATTCATACATAGATTAAGACTTCCTCAGTGACCAACGCACAATGCAAGATGACCGTAACACAAACTCACAGTAATAAACTTAGCGGAACCGTGATTCAGTACTTAACTTAAGATAACATTACTGTAACTTAATCTTTATCGGACAGGTACAGATAATCAACAACACGGAAAGACACAAAATAACTCAGAGTTCTCAAACACACCATGGAAAATACACAAATTTCATCAACCAGACAGACAGTCTGGCGACTCCTCTGGTCGTCACCGAAGCGTCTCTTTTCATTGATTTATAAGAAGGTTACAATGTCTACGCAATGACCTTTCGGTTTGTGCTGAATATAAAAAGAGTCACACTTTACAATTGCCAATCCGGCGGCTTACACTGGCACGCACGATGGACTTGAACTCGCATGTATAGAGAAATATTACGGTTCATCAACTATACCTTCTAAATACATAGTTTTGGCTAATCTAAATGTCCGGGCAATTTTCTTTTCCAATGACTCTAACATTTGCTTCAAAATTTCTAGTTCTACGAGTTGAGCATCTGTCCGTACTGAGCTTAGAGAAATAACTTGGCTCATTAAACTCTCTACTTGTGTCTGTAGAAAAGCTTTCTGTAAGTAAAATTCATTTGACAGAGTCGCGTCCCTGTTCATCTTCATGTCTGCAATTTGTTTATCAACTTTGGATAATCTTTCTTTTTGAGCATCCAGTTGATACTCCCTTCTTTCCAACTCTTGATTCTGAAACTGTATTGTTTTGTAGTAGGCATCCCTTTCTCTGCGGGTACGTGCTATCTCTTTCTGTAGCTGAGCAACTAAATTCATCTGTATTTTAAGATTTGAATTTGATTCAGATAAACATATTTCTGTTCGTTGAAGTTCTTCAGTAGTCCTTTTAGCCAAATTGGCCATGTCTTCTCCTTTCTGTACTCCATTCAGTTGTGCTCTGGTCTCTTCTAAAAGATTGCCCAGAGCAATGCGTGCATCCTCTTTATCTTGGACTAACTACTTCAACTGGACTAGTTCCGCATCAGCAACACTTAACAACTCATCTTTTTCTCGGACTTCAGCTTTTGCCGCATCTCGTTGACTGGTAATTGTTTCCTGTTCGGCAAGTCTAGTCTGTAACTCCTTAATTTGTTCGTTTAAAGCTTGATTTTCTGCTTTAGCAGTAACTAGTTCTTCCTAGAGAGGGCTAATGTCTGCTTCCAGAACATCAACCTTGTGTTGAAATTCTTCTCGGATGTTATCAGTCACTTCTTTCATTTGTGCTGGTAGCTGCTGCGATAGCTAGATTAGCATTTGACCCATGGATGCGAGCTTAGAAAACATGGGAATTGATAGAATAGAAGGACGTGGTTGAGATGAAGAGGCTGTCAGAAGTTGATGTGAAGAGGGGGGAGAGTAATTCGGTGAGGAAGATGAAGCGGAAGGTTCTTCAGTAGGCTGTATAGGTATAATAGGATCGATTAGGAGGATGGGTGGTGAAGTGGGTTGCAGAAGGTTAGTCTCTAATACCTTTTCGGCGGATTGCTGCATAGAGTCATCAGGGTTGGCAACTGCAGACTCAACTGCCTGAATCAGTTCTTCAAAAATTTCTTTAATAATAGGTTGCCCATCTTCTTGCTTTTCCTGCTCGGATTGTTGCTGAGATTCTTCTTTAGAGGAGCTGGCTGCAGAATCAGCAGTATCATCATGCTCTTGTTGCTGATTTGGAGAGGACTGCGCTGATGAATCCTGGTGCATTGATGTTGCTATGTCATGAAAAGTCTCTTCTTCATGTTCTTCTACTTGATTGTTGTTTGCTTCTTTACCTGCAGCTGAACCATGTACTTGACTGTCAAATGAACTGATTCTGATGCATTTTCGATGGAGGAGATGGAATATTTCTTCGTCATCTTCTTCATCATCTTCCAGGACCTATGTTGATTCTTCATGATAGAGAACTGGACCTCTGGGTGGTGGTTGTGCTGCTTGTATGGCCGAAAACAGGAAACTTAGTATGTGGGGGAGGCGGGAACGCGGCATATCTCCTTTGTTGACCTGTTTAATTACCGAAACGCATTCTCTGTGGATGCGGCGGAAACAGTACGAAGCAAAGTTAACAGGCTCTCTAGTAGCCATATCTATCGCTGAATAGAAAGGGCGAGATATGCCATATGTACGTTTCTTCAAATTTAGTATTGCTACTAAAAATTGCAGGGTTGTTCTCTCAGGTTCAGGGCGACAAAGGATTGCATATTCATTAGAAGAATATCGAGGAAACAATTGGATCATGGTAGCTAACGGTAGATTAGGGCCATTCTCGCGACCTCTCGGAGAGTCGGAAAGCATCAGCAAAGGTTTGTAAAGTTATTACAGTACGAGATGGTAAAGAGGTGATTGGCCAACTCTACTCCGTAGCAGGTGTGGCAGTGATGGCGGCAATGATTTGGGCGTAGAACGGGTGACAATCCACTGAATGCCATGGCAATTCAACGAAATTAGCCAACCCACGGACATGCAAGAACTCACCCACATCAGCAGGGAGTCCATCATGGAACGCAACAAAGTTTGCTAATGCTTCCATGGTGCACACACACAAGCACAAGAACACAATTGCACAGGGTATATAGAGAGCACAAGCATGCAAAACACACAGAAACAATAGTGATTAACAGTGGAATGAAAAAGGTTAAGTAGATACTTGGCAGCGGGAAGCAATTGAAATTGTTAATCATCGCGCGATGTTGAGATGATAACCTCAACTTCGGTGTGCATGGATGAGCAGAACGATAATGCAGGGCGGCTATTGATCATAATTAGGTAGCAAAACGAGGATATTTACATACTTATTTTATTAATCACGCAAAACTAAAAAGGAAAAGAAAAGAAAAAAGAAAAAATACGTGGGCAACCGCAGAACACTTCAGTGCGAATCAGGCGCTTGATGATACGGCCGCAACTTTGAACCATTTATCACTTTCAGAAGAGGAATTCCGGTCAAAGTAGTCAACCGAAAAGTTGCTAGGCCCACTTGTTCAGTAATCCGATAAGGACCAAACCAGCGTAACTTGAATTTTTGAGCAGAACGATTTGATTTTGCATTGTAAAAGAGCACATGTTATCCTACCGTAAAAACCGGAGTTTTTAGATACCGATCATGTGTACGAGCTTGCCGCAATTGTACTTCTTGAAGAGTGAGAAAACTTGCCCAGCGATGCTCATCTAGTTCTCTGAGTGTATCCAACCGAAATGGTAAAGACTCTTCTGGTATCAGCTTCTAAGATACAGCCACGCATAAACTAGGCACCACGATTTCCATTGGAGCGATTGCTTCCAATCCGTAAGCAAGCTTGAAAGGAGTTATTGCAGTGGCAGCTTTATAGGTAGTTTGGTAAGCCCATAATATGGCAGGTAGTAACTGATCCCATCTTTCTGGTGATTCCAAAATAAGTTTACGAAGCATATTCAACAAGGTTTTGTTGGTACTCTCAGCTAAGCCATTAGCACGAGGATAATACGGTGAACTGAATTTATGCAGTGTGTGAGCACTTTCATTAAATTATTAACAAAATGTGTGCCTTGATCAGTCACTAGTTCTAGAGGTAACCCAAATCGTGGAAATACGTCCTTCATTAAACATTTTGCTACCAAAATAGCTATAGCGGACCGTAAAGCCCAAGCTTCTGCCCACCTGGTAGCATAATCTGTACATATCAGAATATAACGATTATTACTGAGTATTGCTGGAGGTGTAATAGGTCCAATAAAATCAAGACCCCATTTCTGAAAAGGTTCTAAAGGTAAGACAGGCTGCAGAGGAAAGAAATGGCGTTGTAAAGGCTATCCAGACCGTTGACAATTGTCACACTGTTTGACAAACTAAGATACATCTCTGTATATGGTAGGCCACCAAAGCCCACTTTGCAAAATTTTCCGGTGCGTTAAATCTGCTGCAAAATGTCCACCGGAAGGTATGGCATGTGCCAGAGCGATAACTGAGTTTACTTCATGTGGAGGAATACAATGAAGTAAGACTCTAGTGTGATCCATATAATAGAATTCTCCAGCAATCAACCGGAATCTGCGACTGTAAACTGCAATTTTCCTACGCATTGCAGGAGAAGTCTGAGCAGGAAGATATCCATCAGTAAGAAAAGTTAATAACTGATCATCGTAAGTAGGTGTTACAGGAGGTTCTGCAGATTCATCATTAGTTGGGTCAGTAACATAAATTGCAGGTGTGGTGTCATCAACACGGACCGCAGCTGCACCGAAATCCAACGTGGAAAGAAAATCGGCCAAGGCATGTGCAGCTCCAGGTCGATGAGCAAACATTCCTGAGTCCAAACAAACTGGGGAGGAATACTGGTTATTAATCTATTCAAATGCTATTAGACATTCCTGAGTCCAAACAAACTGGGGAGGAATACTGGTTATTAATCTATTAAGGGGAATCGCCAAATGAGCAAGCCCCCGTAAATGTCGACCATGCCACCTAACTTGACCCATGAATCTCATGACTTCTTTCGGTGTAGTAGGTACAGGTGCTTCTAACACAGCTGCAATTTTATCTGGATCAACTAGTATGCCTTGTGCAGACACAATATGGCCAAGCATCTTACCACATGAAACTGCAAACACACACTTCTTTGGATTCAGGCAGAGTCTGTATTCACGACACTTCTCAAAGCAACACTGTAAATGATACAGGTGTTCTACCATCTTACCAAATAAAGAGAAATCATCTAGATATACTTGCATGAAAGAAGTAAGATAGGGGGAGAAGATTTCCTACATACATCGTTGAAAAGTACTAGGAGCATTCCTTAATCCAAACCACATAACTTTACAAGCAAAAACACCCCAATTGGTAATGAACGCTGTTTTTGGTATATCTTCCTCAGCCATTCAAACCTGGTTATAACCACTATATCCATCAAGAAATGAATACATTTCATGTCCAGCCACTCTATCCAGCATTGTATCAAGAAATGGAAGTGGAAATGGATCAGGTATGATGGCTGCATTCAATTTCCTGTAATCGACACATATTCGGAGTTGCTTGTTTTTCTTTGGTACAATTACAATCGGGGAGATCCACTCAGCATGTTCTACTGGAACAATGAATCCGACTTTTAATAACCTATCAAGCTCTACCTTTACTTGTGCTTCATAGTTAGGATTCATCCGATAGCTGGGTTGTTTAATTGGTTTTGCTTCCGGTTTAAGTACGACCCGATGCTGATAGAGGCGAGGGTCTAGACCTTTCATATCACGATAATCCCATGCAAAAACATCAGAGAACTCACGAATAAGTTGTATCAAATCTGTTTGAAACACTTCAGATAATCCTTCTTTTATCTTGACAGCTCGTGGATTTACTTCATCTCATAAATTATAGGTGATCAATTGATCTTCGGGAACATAAAATTGACGAGGTTTTCCTGAATCATCGACTGACTGCAAAAGTTGCTGTATAGCAACTTCATCCTTAGTAACAGTATCCTTGGTCTCTACTTCTTCGGTCACAGGCATCAATGTACAAACTACCGGATTCCAGTTATCTACAACATATTGTAATCTATAGTTCCCAAGGAAATCAAATCTATGTTATTTTTCAAAAATTCTTCTTCTTCGTCATCGGATAAACCATCTAACATGTGAACTGGTTCTGCCACATAAGGTCTAGCATGGAGTTCACAGGGCTGAAAAGCATCTAATTTTACAACATATTTTCGGTTATTGTCTTTGAAAGTGAGTTCCTGTGCGGACCAATCCTGTATAACCTTAGCTTGTTTCAACCAAGGACGACCGAAAAGAAGATTATAATCAAGACTAGATTCCGGTAGTTTTAAACTACGAAAGTCATCTTAAAAGTTGTACCCTGCAAAGTGATTGGGACATTCCATACAAGTCCTACTGGGTGGACTTTGGATTGGTCGGCCATTCTAACAAAAAACTGGACAAGCTCAATTTCGGTCCATCCTAACTTTTTACAAAGCAATGCAGTAGCTATGTTTACACCAGATCCACCATCAATTAGCACTTGAGTAATCTTATGATTTTTGTACCATACCGTAATTAAAGGGACCGAATGATCCACCGTAGAGTCAATTTCCGGTTGTACTGTCGTTGTTGCTGGAATGCAGGAAGACGCAGAACTGAACTGCTGCTGGAATTGTTGCCTAACTCCTGGTACTAATGCTAGTAACTGTCCAAGAGGAAGAGTAATGGACGCCTTGGATAAAATTTCCCATGTCTGATCTACTTGACATGTACTTTTTACTGATTCTGAAGATGATGTGTCTACTAACGGAGTAGAATGTTTTTCCTGCGAACCTTCATTTGGTAGTGGAACTTGTGTCACCGGAATTGGATCTGGGAACACTGTAGGTTCTATGGTGGTCCATTGACTAGCTTTGTCATACATTCTCTGTTGTTCACGTGTGTCTGGCTCAAATACTTCAGCTGCTGGTTGTAGTGGCTTATCAGATCGGGTCTGGACTACTGCAGCTTGTGTTTCTAATGGTGTGATATGAACCATATTTGTCATTGGGTTCTGGTGCTCTTTTTTCCTTTGATCATATTCAGCTACATCTTTACAAAATCTTCTGATGTGACCAAACTCACCGCAAAAATGACAGCATGGGGGTGGCAAAGCACGACCTTCCTGCGATGTACCTGTCTGCCAGTGGTTTGCATTGTAGTTATTATTCCTCTGTCCACGATAATTTTTGTATCCTTGTTGCTGGTTGTTTCTCATCTGACGAGGTACATAGTGAGTGGCAGGCTGCCCTGGTTCTTGTATAATTGCATTTACCGTTGTTGTTCCCTGCACTTTCGCATTATAAGCACAGTTTTCGATGGAATGTCAGGTGGTATTGCAGATAGCGCAATACATCTGATTAAGGGCACAAGTGGCACTGGTATGCCCTGAATTCTTACAAGTGGTGCAGTACATCTGTCTAGCCGGATCTTCTGCAATATTTTTACTAGCTTTTAATCATTCCAGGTCTTTGGTAAAACCTCCAACCTTATTCTCGAGCTGCAAAGCCATTGCAATAACTGCATCTAGCATCATAGCTCCCACACAACGAATAATCATAATCTGTCGGAGCTGCAGAGTTAAACCATTAATAAACCACTACGTGATGACATCATCCGGTAGATTAGCATGTGCCGGAGGTAGTTGTCTCAAATGAGTTCTGAATAGGGTGGCATATTCGTGCACTGTTTGATTCAGCTTCTGTCTATTGTTCTGTAGGTAATCGAAAATTTCGACAGGGTTCTTCTTTAGCCGGAATCTCTGCAGAAATGCATCCCTTACCACTTCATGGGTGCCGAAATGGTTGAAAATCATATTCTGTAAGCCACCTCGCTGCTTCATTAACTAAGGTTGACTGGAACACTATGGCCTTGTATGCCGGATCACATGGATGGTTTAATACTGCATAAGTAATTTCAAAGGTACGTACATGAGCATCAGAATCATCACCTGGAAATCCACCAAATTTCGTGTAGGTAACTCCTGTTGGAACCGGACGAGGTGGAAGTAGTTGTTGTTGTTGTTGTTGTTGTTGTTGTTGTTGTTGTTGTTGTTGTTGTTGTTGTTGTTGCTGTTGCCCACTCATTGTTACTGTTGTATTGTTACTATCTCCTGAGTTCCGAGGTTGAATTTCTTGACTGTCGGAATCTGTATCGTCAGCCTGTGCACTCTCCGTCTTGATAATATCGTTCAATCTCTTTCGGATTTCAGCTTCGAATAAGCTACCTTCCTCCTTGATATCAAATGTAGGGAAGCTTACTCTGAATAATGGTGACCGGAATGAAGATTCACCAGGAAATGGTAAACTGTCACCGGGAGACTGTGAACTCTCTGTAACTAGGACCAAAATATCACCAAAATTTATCAAAATTTCACCAAAACAAGGTACTTTTTCACCTTCACTAATCTCGTTGGCCAACACGCTTCTATCCTCAGACAAATTCGAATCTTGACCAGATGGTGTTAAGTTAACTGCATACTGAGTCTTGGTAGACTCTGGAGTTACTATATCTTCGACAAACTGTGCCGAAATTGCACCGGAATCTGCCGAATTTGCAGTACGTTCCACCGGAATGCTATCGGAATCACTACTAATGTTCTTCGCTTCCTTGACAACTGGGTTAAACTTATCTGTGCTTCTAGCTCCTGGGGGCGTCCTTAGCAAATTAGGTATCACCCAAGACTGTTGGTTTCTCCTATACTTCGAGTACGTCTCACCGGAACGAGTAACCAGCATATATCATGTTTGCAATACTTTGCATACTACTCTTCCTTACTGTCGATTCACAATCTATGACCACTTCTCATAATCAATTTACAACGCTCTGGTGCCACTTTCCCATAGACGACGCCAGTGTTAAACGTGGGTCTTGCCGTCAGAGACGAGTTTAAACATCTATTAGGGTTCTTGGGAGTGGAAGGGGTCTGTTAAACAGAGGCCCTATACTTGATTTTTCCAAATTAACTCACTCACATAACAGTCTATTCAATAACTTTACTAATCCAACTTACTAACCGAAAACTCGGACTTCGTCTGATTCATCTACTCACAGAATGTCGATTCATACACAGATTAAGACTTCCTAAGTGACCAACGCACAATGCAAGATGACCGTAACACAAACTCACAGTAATAAACTTAGCGGAACCGTGATTCAGTACTTAACTTAAGATAAAATTATTGTAACTTAATCTTTACCGGACAGGTACACATAATCAACAACACGGAAAGACAAAGAATAACTCAGAGTTCTCAAACACACCACGGAAACTACACAGATTTCATCAACCAGACAGACAGTCTGGTGACTCCTCTGTCGTCACCAAAGCGTCTCTTTTCAATGATTTATAAGAAGGTTACAATGTCTACGCAACGACATTTCAGTTCGTGCGGAATATAAAAAGATCCAAACTTTACAATTGCCAATCCGACGGCTTACACAAAGAAGGAATCAATGAAGATAATTGGTTCTAGATGGATTTATAAAATCAAGAGAAACTCACATGGATCCATAAAGAGGTATAAAGCTAGACTTGTGGCTAAGAGTTTTGCACAAACCCAAGGACTTGATTATGAGGAAACTTTCTTACCTGTGGCAAAAATGCCAACCATCAGAGTATTTGTAAGTGTGGCTGCATCAAGGAATTGGATCTATAGCAATTCGATGTGAAGAATGCATTCCTTATGGGCTGGATTTTAGAGGAGGTTTACATGGCTCAACCTCCTAATTATGAAGACCCAAGTAAGGTAAATTGTGTGTGCAAATTGAGCGAAGCTTTGTATGGTTAGAAGCAGGCACATAGGGCATGGAATCACAGGTTGACTATCTATCTTCAAGATCAAGGTTTCATCATGAGCAAAGCAGATTCTTCTCTATTTGTCAAGAGAAGCAACTCAGAATTGATATATCTATGTGTATATGTTGATGACATCATCCTAACAGGTAGTAATGCTTATGGAATCAAACAAATCAAGAGCTTAATGATGCAGGGGTTGAAAATCAGTGACCTAGGGTTTCTAAAGTATCTTCTTGGTCTTGAATTAGTGTATACAAATTTTGGAATTTACATTACTCAAAGAAAGTATATGCAGGACATATTGAAGAAGTTCCACTTGGAGAATGCCAAGATAGGTAGCACTCCTATGGAGGTAAAACAAAAACTTAGTGCTCAAGAAGGTGATTTACTTGAAGGCATTACATGATACCAAAGCATAGTTGGGAGTTTAAACTATGCAACCTTGACACTGATTGATATAGCCTATGGAGTAAGTGTTTTAAGTCGATTCATGCATAAACCTAGAGCACCTCACTTGGAAGCTGCCAAATGGATTTTGAAGTATCTAAAGGGTATTCAAAAGCAAGGTTTATACTTTCCATATACATCAGATTTAGGCATCAAGCTATACTCAGATGCTCATTGGGCAGGTTGTAAGGATGACAAGAGGAGTACTTCTAGTTATCTTTCTTTTGCAGGTGATAAGCTCATTTCATCCTCTTCCAAGAAGCAACCTACTATTTCTCTATCTTCCACAGAGGCTGAATACAACGGCTTAGCCAATGCTACACAAGAATCCATATGGATTAGATTGCTATATGCAGAATTGGGACTTCACACTCACTCACCTATGATCTTTGGTGATAATACAAGTTCTTTACATCTTGTAGCCAATCCTATTTATCATGCTAGGACAAAGCATATGGAAGTACACTATGACTATGTGAGAGAGAAGCTATTGAGCAAGAAGATTCAACTTGCATATGTATCCACAAATATCAATGTGCAGATGACCGAAGCACTTGATGGTATTAAAATTAGCAGGTTTAAAGCTATGTGTTATACTTTATGGAATATTGGAATGAAGGTTTATTTCCTTGAGGATTTTAATGTGTTTTGTGTTTTGATTTAGTAGATGAAGATCCATGAGGGTGTGAACACGCATGGATTTATTCAAATACTTTTGGAGATATTTAGAAGAGTATTTTTACAAAATAAGTTATTTTTAGAAGATAGTTATTTTTAGCTATTTTTGTAAATAAAGCAAAAGCACGTTATTTAAAGCGTGGCCCTCATGTGTCTTCAATTCAAGACATAATATGAATTACCTATAAATACATAGGCTTTGATAGAGTTGTCCATCAGAGTATGTGGTGGGAGATTGTACCCAATCTGGTGCCGTCCCTTCTCTTTCTATCTCTACATACTTTTGTGTGATTGTGTTTCTGTACTATCCTGTGTGTTTGTGCGTCTGCAAGATGTGGACATCACCAGTGGTATCAGAGCCAAGAAACATTTGTGGAGGTGTATATATCTGTGTTTTTAGCATGATCTAGGTCATCATCATCTTCAGCTTGGCAGGAGCTTGCTTTTCTTAGGGGTGATTTCATCGTCGTCTGGATTGTTGTACTGCAACATTTCTCGAGGTGGGTCATCATCTACAGTGGGGATTTCATCCGCATGACTCAGGAGTTCTCGTATGAACATGCCTCCCCTCTTGCGGTCAAACCCATCGTCCATGGGGATAAACCCCCTTTGATAGCACCCACGGAGGCTCTTTTTCGAAAGCTATCACATTCAGGAAATTTACACGTGAACCGCCCCTCTGCTACGTGGACATACCACTCTGTGAACTGAACACAAGGTTCAGCCTTAATGTTGGGACTTCCATGTTTTGCGCACCAATCAGCGTTCATACATTTATCTTGCATCTATTTGCTGGAGGTCTCAGTGTTAACTACCTTTAGAGCTCACTCACGAGATCACGCACGACTACTTGTTTCGTTTCCCTAAAGACCAGATTCTACATATCGGCTTCTGCGCTTATATTCGCATATGTGGGATAATCGAGCCGTCCGTCAAGGACCGAGACAAAGCTAAGAATCTATATGGGATATATTATGCCCTCGGGCACTTTTTCGTGAAGGGACAATACAGAGCAGGTCTTATTCTTGCTAGCTGGATGTAGGAGAGAAATTCCGAATTTCTTCTTCCCCATAGTTTAAGCTTTGTTCATTAGCTAACTCCATCCACCTCTTTCCACCCTTTTGCCCATATTTTGAGCATCCGACCTCCAAATTTGGAGATTTTTCTTTTGTGGATAGCCCTTTATGAGATCTTTCCAAACCCATTTTGGTTTCAGCCTTGGTTAGTTTCAAAGTTTTGCAATTTGTCATTCATCCATCAACGACTCTCTTTCGAGCATCGTTTTGAAGCACAATTTATTGAGAGAAACTTCAAAAGTTACTCCAACTAAGGGTGGAAAATCTTTAGCCCCTACACACAGACACATGGAAATGACCTTTTGAACCTCCAGATAAGTTGATTGTCAATGTATATGCATCATTGCTCCTTTTTTGCATCAAATTGCATATAGGACATGCAAATTTGCCTAATACATAGAGTATACACATAGTTTAGATATGGATTTGTAGTGTCTGGTGCATGTATTCTTCTTGCAGGTTAGCGAGGAGAAAAAATCTCAAATTGTGAGTGTGTGAAATCCCCTTTCGGTCTATTTGTACATAGATTATGCTTGTCGGTGCCGATATCATGAAAATTGTTTGTCAGAATTCTTTTCGGTTTTCAGAATTGCGCAGTTATGTTGCCATAATTTTTTGAAAAAATTCGTATGCACATGCATTCAAGTATAAATTCATGATTAGAAAATCAATTGCTACTAATAATTCATGATTTTCCAAAAGTTATCTTATCACATCAAAATATCCATTTTTATAATCACTTTTGGATTGCATTTAGGGTTCCAAAATAGACTTAATCCTGCTTATCATTCAAATTCACATTAAATTCCGGTTTACCAGCTCCATGCATGTGTTTTTACATGGAACATGCTTATGATTGTTCAGTGATGGGATATGTGATTGGCCATCCATGTCTATTTTCTTCTTATCAACTCAGCTCAGTTGCTCGACAACTCACGGGCATGTTATACTTTATGGAATATTGGAATGAAGGTTTATTTCCTTGAGGATTTTAATGTGTTTTGTGTTTTGATTTAGAAGGCAAAGCTCCATGAGGGTGTGAATGTGCATGGATTGTAAATAAAGCAAAAGCACATTATTTAAAGCACGGCCCTTATGTGTCTTCAATTCAGGACATAATATGAATTACCTATAAATACACAGGCTCTGATAGAGTTGTCCATCAGAGTATGTGGGGGGAGATTATACCCAATCTGGTGTCATCTCTTGTCTCTTTCTATCTCTGAGTACTTTTGTGTGATTTGTGTTTATGTACTATCCTCTGCGTTCGCGCATAGCTAAATAACTATCGAGCTATCTACCTATGAAGAAAACTAGCTATCTGATAACTAAAATGTTATCCAACTATCTATCTATCTATCTATCTATCGAGGTAAATATCTATTAGATAGCTAAATGCTTATTTAGCTATCCACATTTCCATCTAAATAGCTATCTAATAGCTAAATAGCTATCAGGCTATCTAGCTATAAATCTAAATAGCTATCAAATATCTATAATGTTATTTAGCTATGTACCTATCTAGCTAAATAGCTATCCTACTATCTATCTAGCAAAATAGTTATCGAGCTATCTACCTATCTAGCTAAATCGCTTCCTACTATCTTATAAGTAGTCATCTAGTTATTAACCTATCCATCTAAATAGCTACCTAATAGTTAAATAGTTATCAAGCCATCTACCTATCTATCTAAATAGCTGCCTAATAGCAAAATAGTTTTCTAGATATCTAGCTATGAAGTTAAATAGCTATCCAATAGCTAAAGATTTATTCAGCTATCTACCATCTAGCTTAATAGCTATCCAATAGATAAAACATTATTCATCCATCTACCTATCTAGCTAAATAGTTATCCAATAGCTAAATAGTTATCCACCTATGAAGCTAAATAGCTATCCAATAGCAAAACAATTATTCAATTATCTACCTATCTAGCTAAATAGCTATCTAACTATCTACCTATGTAAATAATTATGGAGCAATCTACCTATCTAGCTAAATAGCATCCTCTTAGCCAAGTAGTCATCCAACAATCCACCTATCTATTTAAATAGCTACCTTATAGCTAAATAGTTAGCCAAATATTTACCTCTCTATCTAAATACTACCTAATAGCTAAATAGTTATATAGGTATTTACCGTTGATATATTTAGGTTGTGATGTGTGTGAACATACTAGGACCATCAAGGAACTTTTTTCCCTCTTTAAGAGCTTTTGTTCCACCGACTTGTATATATGCCAAAAGCCCTAACAGATCACTTATCTTTGTACATTCTAGTGGTAATACATTCACTATTGTGTGTTGTGCTCCAACCTTCTTCTTCCTTGTGATATTTGCATGCTTCCATAGACCTCAGAGTCCAACAACTGGTATCAAAGTAGGTTGGTGCTTCATCTAGGGCATCGTTAACACCCCTCTGGTCACAGTCTTAGAATCACACAAAAATTGGTGAGCATAATTAGGGTGATAAGGAGATCAAAATAGCTTCACTCTATGGTGTCGAAGATATATACAAGTTTTGGTTTGCCAATATAAGCATCTCAAAATCTGCTACAAGTAGGGTAGTTTTGTTCAACTTTTGAAATATAATCATTTTTCTACATCAGCGTATTTTAGTCAATGGCCATGGCTAAAAGTAGTGATGTATTCGGTATGTTGACTATTGAGGATCAGTTGGAGAGCACCAATTACCCATTATGGTCTTGAAAAACGTCATATTCCACTTGCAAAGACAGCTGTTAAAGGTGATGCAGATGGCATTGAAGATGGTAATATTTTTAATGTTCCTGTTTGTGTTGTACTTCTTGTTGTACCTGCTATACAAAAAAATTTTGGGATGGTAGAGATGCTCAAACACATGCATTGATATCCTTTTTTGTCAAATGTGCCATTAATCCTCACATTCATTCTTGTAGAATACCCACGGATGCTTGAGATACACTTGCCACTTTATATCAAGCAAGGATTGAGGCTCATGTTGCTTACCTCCAAAAATAGTTGGAGAGTTAGCACATGAATGAAGGAGATTCCATGGAAAGTTTTTTAAAAAGGATCAAAGATTTGAAGGAACAATTGATTTCTAGTGATGAATTCTTATCTAGAAGTTCACTTGTGTAAATAGTTCTGAATGGTCTTCTCGATTCATATCATATTTTTTTCTTCTACTCTTCATTTGATGATGAAAGACAATCTAGATGTCTTAACATTTGAGGAGTTAGTCTCTATTCTTTTGTAGGAAGATCAGCCTAAGTAGAAGAGGCCCATTATGCATGTTGCAGATCAAGCTTTCTTCGCTAGTAAGGAGGGCAAAGGTAAATGGAGCTCTCCTACTAGCAAGCTGAAATCTACTAATTTTGCAGAATCAAAGAAGGATGATAGAGATGAAAAGAAAATAGAAAAGCAAAAATTGTTTTGCAAATACTGTAAAGGAAATGATCATGTCATAAAGCGTTTTCCAAAACTGGATGCTAAAGAGGCAAGGAAGAAAGAGGCTAGAATGGTTGTTGCAAAGGCCTCTCTACCCAAAACAGAGTCTGATAATCTTGTATATCTTTGACACCACAGAGTGAAGCTATTTTGATCTCCTTATCACCCTAAGTATGCTCACCAACTTTCGTGTGATTCTAAGACTGTGACAAGAGGGGTGTTAATGATGCCCTAGATGAAGCAGCAACCTACTCTGGTACCAGTTGTTGGAGTTTGAGATCTCTAGAAGCATGCAATCATCACAAGGAAGAAGAAGAAGCTTGGAGCACAACACACAATAGTGAATGTATTACCACTAGAATGTACAAAGATAAGTGATCTATTAGGGCTTTTGGCATATTTACAAGTCAGGGGAATAATAGCTCCTAGAGAGGGAAAGAAGTTCCTTAATGGTCCTAGTGTGTTCACACAAATCACAACCTAAATATATCAACAGTAAATACCTGTATAACTATTTAGTTATTAGGTAGTATTTAGATAGATAGGTAAATAATTGGCCAACTATTTAGCTATAAGGTAGCTATTTAAATAGATAGGTGGATAGTTGGATGACTACTTAGCTAAGAGGATTCTATTTAGCTAGATAGGTAGATTGCTCAATAATTATTTAGATAGATAGATGGTTGGATAGCTATTAAGCTAGATAGGTAGATAATTGAACAATTTTTTTGCTATTGGATAGCTATTTAGCTTCATTGGTGGATAACTATTTAGCTATGGGATAGCTATTTAGCAAGATGGGTAGATGGATGAATAACTTTTTATCTATTGCATGTGTATTAAGCTAGATGGTAGATAGCTAAATAAATCTTTAGCTATTGGATAGCTATTTAGCTTCATAGCTAGATATCTAGAAAACTATTTTGCTATTAGGCAGCTATTTAGATAGATAGGTAGATGGCTTGATAACTATTTAGCTATTAGGTAGCTATTTAGATGGATAGGTGAATAACTAGATGACTACTTATAAGATCGTACGAAGCTATTTAGCTGGATAGGTAGATAGCCTGATACCTATTTCACTAGATAGTAGGATAGTTATTTAGCTACATAGGTACATAGCTAAATAACATTATAGATATTTGATAGCTATTTAGATTCACAGCTAGATAGCTAGATAGTTATTTAGCTATTAGGTAGCTATTTAGATGGACATGTGGATAGCTAAATACGCATTTAGCTATCTAATAGATATTTACCTAGATAGATAGATAGATAGTTGGATAACATTTTAGTTACCAGATAGCTATTTTGCTTCATAGGTAGATATCTCGATATCTATTTAGCTATTAGGTAGCTATCTAGTTGGATAGGTAGATAGCTTGATAAATATTTAGCTATTACATAGCTATTTAGATAGATAAGTGGATAGCCAAATGACTACTTAGCTAAAAGGAAGCTATTTAGTTGGATACGTAGATAGTTGGATAACTATTTAGCTAGATAGATAGTAAAATAGCTATTTACCTAGATAGGTAGATAGCTAAAGAACATTTTTGCTATTGAATAGCTATTTAGCTTCATAAGTAGATAAGTAGATAAGTATTTCTTTATTAGGTAGCTATTTAGATACATAGGTGGATAGTTAGCTAACTATTCAACTAACAAGAAGCTATTTAGCTTTATAGGTAGATAGCTGCGTAATGTTTTAGCTAACAGCAAGCTATATAGCTTGATAGGTATCTAAGTGGATAACTATTTAGCTATTGGGCATCTAAATATTGAGATATGTAGATAACGAAATAACTAACTAGCTAATAGGAAGCTATTGAGCTTGATAGGCAGCTAGTTGGATACTTATTTAGCTACTGGATAGCTATGAAGCTAAATAGGTAGACAACTGAATTAACTATTTACCTAGATAGCAAAATATTGATACATTAATACATTGATACTTAGACCATGATTGAGGAGTATGGCAATCGATGATTGTTGGCTAAATTAAAATGAATGGAAACTATATACAACTATTTAGTGACATTGCAAATTGTAGATAGAAATCACTTATACTCAAAAAGCAATAAGAAGCCATAGCCATACATAAAAGCAACATTGTTAATATGTTTGGTACTTAGAAAGCCTTAAGAATCCATAACTAAAGATCGTTAGGTTAATATTTAAAAATCTAGTAACAATTTCATAGTCAATCAACTCCACAAGGTTACCTCCCTCAAATTTAAATCCACCATTAAAGCATCTAGATAAAATTTGCCACATATTTTGTGATATTCCATTACCACATTCACCTAAATAGTTGACTGACATATGGCAATGTGCTACAAATAAAAATGTACTGATATGAATGGTTGCATGGCATAACGTGCACCAAAAAACTCATCCGCTCCTCAATATTCAAACCACATGCTATGCACATGGATGAGACACTGAATGGGAGGGATGATGGTAATTGTGGGTAAGGTAATGGAAATGAGAGTGATAAGTCATTCGACTCGAGCATGTTTAACATGTTGTTTACAAATGATAGGTATCAATTTGCATTATTGAAATAGTCCTCTTGCAACTTGTATTCATACTATGTATGAACTGATCCATATGATTAGTATTCAACTTTTCAAGAATGCTCCAACCAATGTCAATAGAGCTTAAATTACCTCTAGTTAAGGCATCTTATGGTTTGCTTCAAGCCCTAAGAGCTCCCAATTAATACTATATATCTCGATTTGTGTCTCCAATTGAATCTCGCTTTTAGGAGCCATTCCCACATAACCTTTTGATTCCTCTCAAGATTCTTGTAACTTTTTTGTCATCTTACTAAATGTTGTAATCATTTTAGACTTAGTTAGGTTTGATACCTTGTCTTGATCCAAATCACACTTGAACCTATCCAACTTAACCTTTTATCAGCTACCAATTCTAATGTAGATATAAGTTTAGCACCATCGACTTGCCTAATAGCAGCAAGTGCCCTACCTTCTGGAACATGTAGCTCAGTTGCATCTTGTTTCTGTTCTTGCAAGTTTGCATCCAACACAAGCTCTAAGACGAGTGAAGCATCATCGTTCAAAAATTTGTAAAACCTTTGCATCTTCAATCTTAGTATACCCATCTTCCTACATCTCTCAATATATACTTTTGTAGCTACAACCCATGCCACCCGATACATAGTTGGTTTCATTGATGTGTGTGCACTAGTGCAATTTTCAAATGCAAAGGTTCTCATGAACTATACAGAAAATTCATAGTTTATTAGTATCCCTTGGTACACCTTTCGATGCAACACCATCACCACATCACAGAACTCTAGCTTAACATGTTTCACCTTCATTTTTCCATTGACTCAAGTTACATTGAACATAGACAACCAAGCTGCCTTGCTAATTGATTTTTTTGATATAATAGCTAGATCTGTACCAATGATAGAGAGGACATACATGGTGTTCAATTCTTATTTTTCTAGAAGAATATGATGTGTTCTAACACTTTTGAATATGGTGGATATAACCACCTACATCAATAATGTACATTATTGGTCATAACTATAACTAAGAAGGTGTAAGGTGACTAATGAGTTGAATAAATCAAATCAATGAGGGCCTTACCTCGTCGGTTGCTTGCACTTCGATGTCAAACTCCTAAATGATGATAGTTCTCCTCTGCTGAAAACAAAAGCTCTTAAATTAGAGCCAAGGAGAATAGTCCTAATCATGGCCATGTTAGCACCTAAATGATGCATGCATGCATCCGATGCTAGATGTGATAGAAACGCGTTGTTTTCTATTTTCATACTACTGACACTCATTCCTAGTGTTTCCACTTCACCTTCATCTCATGGAACAACCTCATTCGTGTTAGTTTTCTCTTGTGACTGACAAAGTTGCTCATACCTTCTATGTTCCACTATCGCAGACTCCATGGATAGTTGGGTTTTTCAAGATGTGACAAGTAATGACATTATTTTTTATTTTGTGTCATGATACCTTGCCTTTATTTTGGGTAGTATGGATATTCCAAAATCATTTCATTATTTTTCAATATCTACATGAATGATTGTATGTGAAACACAAAATATTTTAAATTCAGTTTTCTCATATTTCAAACACCTTTTGAAATAGCTGAATCACGATGCACATAAAAGTGGTAAATAGTCCTAAAACATGTTTTCACCCATTTATTTAGCCTTTTGAATGCATGTTTTATACAAGAGATAGAGTACACAAGTGACACAATAAGAAAGCTTTTTCAAAGTTTACTTTTGTTACTCAAATAGTTAGGAAGCTTTCTAGTATATGTACATGATCATTTTTGTAGAGGAGAGTATGTGAGCATGCACAACTAAACAAGTACTAAGGCCTTGACGAAAGACGCTGGAAGTAAAAAAAGAAGAAAATGAAAAGAAGTAATAAGAAGAAAAAGATTGTGACCGGCCCAACCAATGAAAGATTGTCGATGTAAAGGGTAGTGGACTTGCAATTAATATCTATTGGAAAGCTTTCAAAGACTAACAAGAGAAACTAGTAGTTTGAGAGTGTTGCTACCTTGGAAATGTAGATGACTAGGGCAATCAAGCCTTTTGAATGCACTAAGAGGAATATTCTCTGGTAGCATAAAACCAATCATGTATCATGTAATAGTTTTGTAATTTTTAGATGTAAACAATTCATTTGTGTGGAAGGACCTGATTTAATGCACATGTGTACAAGTCAAACTCTTCAGATATTGCACATGTGTACAAGTCAAACTCTTCAGATATTGCACATGTGTACAAGTCAAACTCTTCAATGAGAGCTCATTTCATTGGGAGTTGTACTCAACTGAATAGAAGCTCTTTTGAAATTTGTGTTTTTCTCCTCCTCATATCTTTTCCTGACTTGCCCTTCCATTGTGCCTTCTTGAGTGAGAGATGAATGTCCTCAATCCATAAATAGGTATGTAGGACTCATCCCAAATTATGAGAGGCTTTTTCTAGATACATACTTTTTCTATAGTTAAAAATTATGGTTGTCCGATTGCAATGAATTTTGATGGGATCGAATGTTCTCGTGGAGCCACATGTAAGCATATGTTCTTCAATCCTTCTTTCTTTTAGATGGTTTTTAGCTCTTCATCAACTTGTTCATAGATTTATAAACTCATAACTGCACACGCGAAATAAATCTTCCTTACAGAACTTGCGTCTACATCCCTTGTGAGGATGACTCCGATCGCGGATACAGTAACCGAGGTGCGGGAGAGCGTTCCGGAATATGAAGCTGGTTCGTATCAGAAAAGTTTGCGACAACAAGGTGATGCCCCACAGGAAACCTCGCTACAACAAGGTGGTGCCGCATTACCCGAAAGGCCGTCACGAGGTGCAGCAGTCTGGAGAGGTTCGAAGTTTCCCATATGGTTGGAGTATGTTCTGTACTTCACCGCCATCGTCATCATCGCAATAATCTTGTTTAAGAAACTGTTTTAGTCTCAGTCGTTAGTCTGCGGCAATATGGCTTGTTTAATAAACTGCTTTAGTCTCAGTCGTTAGTCTACGTATGGAGTGCAGGATCATGTCGCCAATGGCTTGCGCAGAACTTCCCTACCGCTCACGGTGGTTACGTTCATGTGATCATATGATGAGTGCTGTACATTGTTGCCCCGAACATGCTGGTAGGTGATTTCTTTTCAGACTTTTGTAGGATTTACCATTTTAAGCAGTGAAGCAACGTTGAAGCAATACTTCTGAAAAAGTTTGATCCAAAGCTCCGATTCTATGAACATTTGTTCTCACATCTAAAACCACGTTTCGTAGATAAGATTTCCTGGTGGTGCTTCTTTCAGCTCTTAATGTAGTGTGTTTTCTGCCTGCACACTTCAATACATCTGCTCAAACATTTTCATGAGAAAGCCTTTCTTCACAAATGAATAAACGTTGTTCTTCTTTATAAATGAACGGTATAAGGGCGATCTTAGTTTGAAGTCCACAGAGAGAAAACAGGCCGAGGATTGAAGTCTCTAAGAAGAACAATGTGTATAGAAACTCTCTAAGAGGATTGAACTCTCTAAGAGGTTGTCCTTTCTGCTCAGCGTCAATGTCTGATTTACTTCAACGTGCTTGGATCTACCTAGCATATGTTATTTCGGATCTCTTTACACAATTCCTGTTGCAGATTATTATTCAAAACAATAACTATTCAACGCCCATGTGTATAGAAGCGCAAAGTATATGATCTTCAAATTTGGAAAATGAGACTAATTTTTATCTGTTTCTTGTATATTATTTTCTGCTCTGTCCACTCATTAGCTTAAGTATTCCTGCCCATGTGATCGATAGATCTGTGGTACGTCATCCGCAGAAATTCTTTCTCTGTCCTGCACATAAATACATAGATAGACAGTTATACATACATAAATACATAAATACATAGATAGACAGTTATACATAAATACATACATTTTTGCATACATAGCTTAAAAGATAGACACATACATACATACATGCCATCTTCTTCTGAGTGCATGATTATCTTTTCCTTACAGAACTTGCGTCTACATGCCTTGTGAGGATGACTCCGATCGCGGATACAGTAACCGAGGTGCGGGAGAGCGTTCCGGAAAGTTTGCGACAACAAGGTGGTGCCGCATTACCCGAAAGGCCGTCACGAGGTGCAGCAGTCTGGAGATGTTCGAAGTTTCCCATATGGTTGGAGTATGTTCTGTACTTCACCGCCATCGTCATCATCGCAATAATCTTGTTTAATAAACTGTTTTAGTCTCAGTCGTTAGTCTGCGGCAATATGGCTGAATCTTTGCTCACGCAACTAGCCGTTTCTACGTATGGAGTGCAGGATCATGTCGCCAATGGCTTGCGCAGAACTTCCCTACCGCTCACGGTGGTTACGTTCATGTGATCATATGATGAGTGCTGTACATTGTTGCCCCGAACATGCTGGTAGGTGATTTCTTTTCAGACTTTTGTAGGATTTACCATTTTAAGCAGTGAAGCAACGTTGAAGCAATACTTCTGAAAAAGTTTGATCCAAAGCTCCGATTCTATGAACATTTGTTCTCACATCTAAAACCACATTTCGTAGATAAGATTTCCTGGTGGTGCTTCTTTCAGCTCTTAATGTATGTGTTTTCTGCCTGCACACTTCAATACATCTGCTCAAACATTTTCATGAGAAAGCCTTTCTTCACAAATGAATAAACGTTGTTCTTCTTTATAAATGAACGGCATAAGGGCGATCTTAGTTTGAAGTCCACAGAGAGAAAACAGGCCGAGGATTGAAGTCTCTAAGAGGATTGAACTCTCTAAGAGGTTGTCCTTTCGTGCTTGGATCTCTTTACACAATTCGTGTTGCAGATTATTATTCAAAACAATAACTATTCAACGCCCATGTGTATAGAAGCGCAAAGTATATGATCTTCAAAGTATATTATTTTCTGCTCTGTCATCCGCAGAAATTCTTTCTCTGTCCTGCACGTTATTCGTGATTATACATACAATACACGTACATGCATACAAACAATACATAAATAGACAGACAGTTAGATAGATAACTTTTTGCGTACATAAATACATAGATAGACAGTTATCATAAATACATACATTTTTGCATACATAGCTTAAAGATAGACACACACATACATACATGCCATCTTCTTCTGAGTGCATGATTATCTTTTCCTCATGGATCTTTGCAACACATAAGACTAGGTTACATCCATCATAGAAGGTTACGAGAGACAAAGAAAAGGGAAACAAAGAGGATCACATAGATTTTCGCACAAGGAGAGCAAGGTGTACACTTTACATGATGTAGGAAAGAATAGATAAAATTTAGAAATTTTCAGACTCTCTCTTTCAGAAGAGTAACAAAGATCATTCCCAAGAGGTGAAGCAAGAATTTTGGTTGGTGAGCATCCTATAATGCACATGATTACTAGTCTCCTCATTTAGGACAAGGACCTTAAGACTTTAATTGTTTACAATGTTTGCAACATTTTCACTTGTTTAGAATGTTGGCGACATGTTGGTTCATGTGAAGTAACCAAGTTCCAATGAAGCGCTAGTTTTTCAAACATATCCAATATGCTAATTAGCATGATTTTTGTACCTATATGATAAATGGAATATTTTGTATGCTAACTAGCATACTCTATGTGCTCATTAGCACAATCAATATGCTAATCCCTATGCGAAAAAGGAAACTCCAAATGCTCATTAGCACATTAAATATGTTAATTAGCATACCATATTAATTAAATAGCATAGTCAATAAGCTAATTAGCACAATACCTATAGGAAAAACACATTTCGTACGATAATTAGCATAATCTGTTTGCTAATTAGCACATTTAGTATGTTAATTAGCATAGTCTATATGCGAATTTGTATAGCCAATATGTTGACTAGCACAATGTGTACGCTAATAAGGATAATGTATATGCTAATTAGTAGTGTTTGTATGCTAATTAGCATAGTCACTATCTCAATTTTCAATGTGGTTATTAGTTAGATTTGCTAAGAGAATGTGCATTAGCATAAAGAGCATACTAACTAGCACCTTCCTAATGTTACTACTAGCATATCCACTATCCTAATTTTTAGTGTGCTTATTAACTAGATTTTATTGTTAACATACTCAATATGTGGTTTGATAAACATTCTATCGAGATCGTCTTTAATATCAACTTCTCTTTTCCTTGGAGGCTTAGCTCTTTTAGAAGTTTAGAGAGATAAATCTAGATAGCACAATTGGAGTAAGAGAGTTTGAGCTATTGAAACCTTTCTTTGTTAAATTAATGAAGGAAAAATATATGTGTTGCCATGAGTGCCATGCGTAAATTCTCATTTTGAAGGACATCTTGAATGAGGTCCCATACAGGCTTCATGATGCCATTGCAAATGTGCTATATATAAATCTTACAAATAGCATGATCAAAGGTTTTGTGTCTAATGCAACTTTGTTCACTTCTCTAGAATAGAGGATGATTGATGGGAGAATGTAAGAATTGTGGAGGTGATAACTTAGAAACATGTCCCAATGAGGCTATGGCTTAATGTATAATAATTGGGGTGAAGGTGTTTGCACTATGAAAGAAACTAACAAACATGGAGGGAGCCTAAAAAGAGAAGTTTTCTTGCAGAATGACACGTCTTGTGCGTTGTTCTTTTAGTTATTAAAAACTAATGATCTCAAGAAAATTATCACTTGTTTATATATTTTTAAAAAACTATACATTCAATTAGAAAATTGAGATTAAAAGTATGATTTGGCACTCTAGTTACATAACCATTTTCTGCTAATCACATACTATTTGAAAGTTGCGACCACTATCAAAACCATCCATTTCCTTATATCCAATGCCAAGATGCATGATACCTTGTTTTCTCACTATATCCTAATGTTGAATTGCAATTGATTATGGCTATGCAAGGAGGCTTTTCATTCACTTTGGCAATGGTTCTGGTTAGATGGTGTAGCCTCAGATCTCAATGCTATGAGACCACTTTTATTTTGTTGCAAGATATGCATGACTGACGTGAATGGAGATGGGCTCATTCTTTTTTGGAATAGGCCATCCTAAAGGAGAGCAAGATGGTTTAAGTGGATGGATTCAGAAAACCTTGAGATGGAGAATTTTGAAACCAAATGGAACCATTTTTGTAGTGCAAAGTGAAGACAGTTTGTTATTGCAAGGTCAATATCTCTAGGGGAGAAAGTGCTACCTATCTTTCAAAGGAGAGGGAATGCAAAAGTATATTTTTGGAAGTTAAGGCATGGAACAATATTAGAGAGTACAAATAGAATTGTGAACCTATTGAAAATTCTCTCATGGTGCATGTTGTTCATGTCACAACCCACAAGATGGAAATGCACTTGAAACTAGGCAATTAGCATGCTTTAGTGACCCATACACTCAATCTAACAAGAATACATGCATGAAACCATGGCCTTATCATCTTCTGCTACCATTGTCTAATGAGAAGAACCATATGTTGATTGTTCCTCATATGATACAAATATGAATGTCTATGACGGTGTCACATATGTAGATCATCATGATGCGTTAAGTGTTTCTTTGAGTATTCATGACACCTTTGTAGTGACCCTGAACATTGGAGTCAATGTTTAGGATATAGACTTTTGCTTTGCCAAGTGCATACACACAAAGGAATACTCCAATGGGGAAATGCTATTGATTAGGGTTCTTGTGTTGTGTTGGGATTGTATTATACCAAAGTAGATACATGCACATTTGTGTTAGATGATACACATGTCCCTATCCATATATTGTCATATCTTTGTGTGCTACAAAAACAACCTATCAAACATGTTTACAACTATGGAAAGATGTATTAAATTTCTTACAATAGCATGCCTTGTGGCATTTTACTGTTGACAATCATCATGTATTTTGCATGGAAAAGGCCAATTTTCTTGTAAATTTAAATAGTCATTTTTTTTAGACTTCCTATCAAAAAGCATTATGGTGATGTTTTTGCACCTTACCATACATGCTTGAATATTCCTATTAAATGATATTTTGAGCTTGGTAATGTATATCATTTTCTATTTATATACATGTTACCTACTAAAAACTAAAGCCCGAGAATGCAAAAGTGTGTAAAGACACCATGAAATAGAATTAATTTTTAATGGTGAAGTTATGTTAGTATTAAATTTTATATAAAGGTACATACTGAAAGAGAGACTCTCTCCAATCAAAAGGGCTTATTAACGGATCTTATTAATAGGATGATTACATGAACGTGTTGATGGTTGTGAGCACTGGCATATCCTTCATCCTAGAACATTCAATATCCTCATTCTCATGGCATTCAGCTTCTACATCTTCCTCCATCCTACATGAATATGTTGATGGTTTTTGCAAGCCTATTGGAAAGCCCTTTTTGTAGCCTTGGCAACTTCAATTCTTTCTTTTTCTATCTCCTACCTTTGATTGCAAGTAGAGGATATTCCATTTGTAAATGTTTTGGTCAAGAATCTCTCTCATTCCTCTTGCATTTTGTCATGAAACTTTGCTAAGAGTAGCTAGGTGCCTTCCATATTGTAGAACTTATGTTCGCTATCATCAACTATTAATTTTTGTGTTTATTATCATTTCACATTTTCTCGAGAATAAAGCAACATTTTTATAAAGAATGGATATGTTCATCATTATGCAGTAATGCTTGATCTTGAGAGAAAATTCTTGCAATGCAACCCATCCTCATTCTAAGAAGATTTCCCACTATTTTTTCTACCTTCATATGTATGCTTGTGTTACAAATAAAATGATGGAAAAGCTTGATGCAAAGTTCTAGAAAATCATAGCTATCCAGACATACATATAGTTTTCATTTGAAAGCATTTGAAACCTTGTGCATATGTTGGGGAGGCTTTCCCATATGGAGGATCAATTACCTTCAAGAGAAGCCCATTCATGTCAAGAATGAGTGCCTTTTATCGTCTGCAAGTTGTTTTGTTATGGAGATCATTGACATTGATGGCATCCACTTCTATCCAAGTTGAATCACCTTAACAATTTAGTTGATACAAGTAATGCTTCCATAAAGCCTTTTCACTTTGGCCAATATATTTTCCAACTATCTACTTCTTTCATGCCTTCTTCTTGGATCTCTCCTTCTTTGAGAACGAATCTTGTTAGCCAACAAAACTCTTGCACCCCTACAACATGTTTAAATGTGGGCCCTATAAAAAATACCGAGTCTATGGAACAAACATAATGCATTAAAACACATGTTCAAGTGTAGAGACTCTAAAAGAACAGAAGAACATTAGTACAAGAGGAAAAACATTCATAATATACTTATTAGATTAAAGTTCATGCCAAATAGCTCGAGGATTGTCATTATGCTAATTAGTTTTTTTTGGACTAACAATTTGGATAATATATTTTTTTCTAATCATAGTGGTTTTCCAGGATAATTAGCATAGTTTAATGTGCTATTTAGTAGAGTCAATATACTAATTAGCACAGTCTAATCATGCTCATTGGCATAGTGAATGTGCTAATTAGCCAGCATGATGAATTTGCTAAATAGCATATTTATTGTGCTAATTAGCATAGTGGAGGTACTAATTAGCATAATGATTAAAATAATTCGACCATATTAATTGTCATTATTATTATTCTATCTTTACTTTAGATATTTGGTAGATAAATATTCTCTTGTTATTGGCATATTTGATTTTGCTTATATGCTAATTAGCATGGTAAATGTGCTAATTAACATACTTATGGTGCTAATTAGCATAACTAATGTGTTAATTAGCATAGTAAGTGTGCTAAATGAATATATCCACTATATTGGTTAGCACAATCACCATACTTATTAGCACATTCACTATGCTAATTAGCACAAGAACTTCATAACTAGCACATCTACCATGTTAATTAGCATAATAACTATGCTAATTACCATAATTACTATGCTAAATAGCACATTCACTATGCTAATTATCATAATAACTATGGTAATTAGCACAATAACTTATCAAAAACTCCTATAAGGAAACAATGCTTATCAATTAGATATGTTCATAAGGATAGATTTGATAATTAGCATAGTCACAATAGCATACTAGTTAGTATAGGTGAATGTGCTAGTTGCTATAGTAACTATACTTGTTATGGTGTTTAGCACATTCACTATGCTAATAAGCACAATAACTACTCGAATTAGCAAATTCATTAGGCTAATTAGCATAATATCCATGCAAACTCGCATAATATCTATGTCAAGTAGCACAATAGCTATGCTAAATAGCTTATTCACTATGCAAATTAGCATAATTGCCATGATAATGTTCACATTCATTATGCTAATAAGCAGCTAATAAGAAAAATAAGCATTCTAAATAGCACTTCACCATGCTAGGTAGCACAATAACTATGCTTCAAAGCATCGACGATTGCATACAACTCCTTCTCATAAAGAGAGTAATTTTTATAAGTCGATTCTAGCTTTTTTCCCTCAAAAGCCACTAATCGACCATGCTGAACTAGAACCACTTCTATAACTAAATCAGTCATGTCTATCTCAACCACAAAGGGTTTACTGAGATCTTCTATATATAAAAGTGGAGTTGTAGGAATTGATACCTTCAATTTTTCAATATTTTGCTTCTATTCATCTCTCCAATCAAAGGTTTTCCCTTTCCCTATTGTTTTGTCATCGGGAATAGAATTTGGGCATAGTTCTTGATGAATTTTTTATAGAACTTGAGAAGAAAAGAAATATTTGAAGCTCTTCTAGGTTCTTACAATGTGGCTTAATAGCCCAAACTTTATCATGACTTTATAGAAATTAGAAAGTGTCTCTTTACATATAAATGAGAAACTTAGAGATGAAAAGTGTCTTTTCTTAGGAACGTTTCTAAAAAATGAGAAAGTGTCTCTCTATATATAAATGAGAAACTTAGAGATGAATATATTGAAGCAACGTAGAGGAAATAGTTATGAAAAAGTGTGACCCAAAGTTCTGATTCTATGAACATTTTTGCATACATACATCGTGTTTCTGGTGCTTCTTTCAGTTGTTAATGTGTGTATTCTATGCCACACTTCAATACATCTACTCAAACATTCTTCATGAGGTGATTATGTGTCAAGCCTCACAATTGGAGCTTGCACAAGTTCCATAACTTTCCAGATTTACACGAGTGGGGTGCCTTGAGCTGATACAAGACATTCTACTTTTGCAAAAAAAGTCTAGATTGCATCCTTTTTTCTTTCTTGGTCATCCTCCTGAAGGTTGGTGGTTTAAGGCCTTTCAAGAGGGGAGCCTTCCTAGAGGTTTCTCCCTCATTTATGCTAGGTTGGAGAGTCTCCTTCCCAGCCATCTCCTGTCTAAGATGAGTAGAAGTTTCTCTTTCCTTCCTAGTTAGGAAAGAGCTAACTTGTGTCTCCAAAGAGACCACTTATGACTTCAATTCTTCTATTATAGAGGTCACGCTAGCAATGACCATCTCTATCCTATAGTTTTGTTCCTTGAGCTTATCGAATTCTTTGTGTGTAACAAACTCATTATAGAGATCAATGTGTAATTGGTCATCTTTTTCTTGTTCGGACTCTGCCATGTTTTCATCATATACCTTTAAAGTTCGGACTTTACACGGGGAAGTGCATTCTAATTACACTTGATCCTCAGTTTCCATGTTTATCCACCTCCCCAAATGTAAAATCTAAGGAGATAAATGAGGATGGAAATCTACTTTATAACTAAAATAGAGAGAAATATCACAAGAGAATTTCCATGATGATCTCGAAGCTATCCAAGGCTCTTATTTAAAGTTCTTGCCATACCCAAAATAAAATTATTTCATTGGACATGTTTACATTATTGTATCAATAATTGAAATATCTTATGAATTTGGAGACTCAATTGTAAAGATTGAATCATGCCTTTCTCGATTCCATGATCTACAAATCATGCCTTTCTCGATTCCATGATCTACAAATTATCTACAAATCACATTTGATGTATGTTGCAAGCGGCTGTAATCAAAAAAATTCAAAGTGAGACGTTTTGCTTTTTGCACTCCTATAACTGTGAATACTCTTTTTGTCTACATTTTTCATGTTTTTTGCAATTAATTCATTATAAGAATATCAGAAATTTTGCGAATATTTTCAACGATGGAAAATTCTTTTATCATACAAATCGGTTGATTCATGACCTAACTGTGCATCTTCACGACAAAGTATTATGTACGTGTTAAGCATTGTTAATTAGCACATAACGCATAACGCATTATAGATTATTCCCATGATTTCAAAAGTATGTGTTGTAGTGACAACTGTGCGTATCATAACGCATTATAGAATATATATATATATATATATATATATATATATATATATATATATATATATATATATATATATATATATATATATATATGTATATATATATGTGTGTGTGTGTGTGTCTGATATGTCTTTTCTATCTCCATTTTTTATTTCTCTCTTCCTACAAGGTTGGCAAAACTCACTTCAGATCTCTCTTTAGCTCTGTCTCTTTGGGTTCCATGATCTTGGGATGATCTTGCTCCTTGGAGGCTGTGGGAAACATTCAATCTTGGCGGAGGGAAGATCGGTTCACCCTTATAGGTGTCGGCATGCCTACCCTACTCCATAACTAGGAACATCCTCTCTAAAGTGTTATCTAGATAGAGAACCTTGCTTGGTTTCTCTAGGTTGTTAAACTCATAAATGGTCGCTGATCTAACTTTGTTAGGTTGGTCAGGTTTAAACCTCCAAAATTCATCATTAGTCCTCCTATTTAGGAATGACTCTATTCTCTTATCATCTTGGGGGATCCACTATGGGGTGATCACTTTGGTCTAGATGGATTTACCTCTAGGTTTCCTAGGTTCTTATCCTAGGGTTCCTTGCTCTAGGTCTTCCATTTGCATCTCAGAAATGATAATTCTGAACTCATATGTCTTGTCGGGTAAGCTTGTGACAATGTACATGGTTCCCTTTTTATCAATGTATGAGCCTTCTCCAAACTTGACCACAGGGAGTTCAAATCCCACGAACTGATCCATCAAAGAAAGTTGGAGAAGCTTGGAGAGGCTTGGAAAGTTGAGTTTTCAATTGGTGAAGTTGGTCTAGCAAATCAGCATAAGACCAGCCCTAGCTCTTTGTATATGTAAAGTAGGCCTTATAATCTTGTGGCTAGTGCAATAAAACCCAATAGGTAATGGAACATCAACAAGAATAAGTTGATGCAAAACAGATAACTTGCACCTTGACTAGCTCACAAAAACCTTTTCAAAATGGATAGAAGTTGTGACTTCAAATACTTAGAGCAGCCTTCACAGTAACAATTGGATAATTTCCTCTTAAGGGAATGTCATACATAGGGTTTTCTCGCTAAAATGCATAACAACCCTAACTTGTATGAACTAGGCAAGGATTAATCATCTTCAAACTGAACTGGTGTCATCCCAATTTTTCAAGGATGTGTAGAGAATGACCCGCAGAGTGAAAACCTTGAATTTCTCTAAAACTAATGATCCAAATGACTTGAAACTTTGTAACATAAACTAGATAGTAGTACCTTTTCAATGAGCGCTTAAACACTAGATTTGGAGTTGTGTAGAGAGAGCAGCAATCTCTCCAAGTTGACTCAGTCTGAGGAAGGAGCAGAGAACAGAAATGGCACCAAGCAATGACCCAACGGTATATGTATTGCTTCAAATCATCAACCTCCTTAATGTACAAATGATTTGGAGTCTTTACATATACTCTTGAGGATATAGCCACGCCTTTTCGTCATGGATTTGAATTCAAAATTAGGTAGCTTTGTTAGTTTTCATTGATTGGAATCTTTTCCTACAATCTAAGAAAAGAGAAAGCTGAAATCAAATTTGCCTTTTGATTGATTGATTGAGAATCAATCCCAACCATTTCTAAGTCATAGATTTTTGGCCTTTTACTCTTTCCTTTTACAAAGATAAATACATTGGAAGTTACATAAGAAGGTGATCCTATGATCAAACTCTGAATACAATAAATGAATGTAACTAAAACTCTACAAGGAGTATATGTGGCATCATTCAAATGATAGTTCTGATGTAGGTCATATCCACCTTAAACATAATGAAAGGTTGTTGTTCCAACAGCTCCCCCTCAAGGTAAAGTATGCTTGAGTATTCATTCTTTGATAGGTTGAATACTTGCCATAGCTTTGAATCTACAACGCCTTATCCCATCAAGTGCGTTTGTCAGCATGTGTGCTATTTGCTTCTCAGTAGGAACAAATGAAATTTCAATTTCCTTTGCCATAAGCTTCTCTCTTACAAAGTCGTAATGGGCTTCCTTGTGCATTTTCCTTGCATGAAATATTGGATTTGCAATTAGATGCATGGAACTTACATTATCGCCAAGTAAGTGAGGTTTGGAACTTACAACTCCCAAATCTGAGTACAACTCCTTGAGCCATATTTCTTCTTGAGTTGCAATAGCCAGACCTCTATATTTTGCTTCAGTTGAAGATAAAGCAGATGTTGGTTGCTTCTTGGAACTCCATGACACCAATTTTGAACCTACAAATGCTAAGTATCCAAAGGTACTTTTTCTATCATCCTTTGCTCCTGCCAATCTAGATCTGAATAGATTTTGATATTCAAATCTGAAGAGTACGGGTAATAGATACCTTAATTAAGTGTCCCGTTGAGATACTTGAGTACTCTCTTTGCAGCATCCATGCGTGGCCTTCTAGGTGAGTGCATGAGCTGATTAACCACTCCCACACTATGTCATATGTCTAGTCTTCTGTGAGTAGCATATATCAAGCTGCCAACTAATCTTTGATACTCTTTAGGATCATCAATTTTTTACCTTCATAAACACTTAGTTTATGGTTCAATTCCAAAGGTGTATGTGCAAGCTTTGTGTTCTCCATTTTGAACTTCACAAGTAGGTCTTCAATGTGTCTTCTTTAATTTAGATACATCCCTTCATCCGTACAAATTACTTGCATACCTAGGAAATATGTGAGCTCACCTAAGTCACTCATTTTGAACTCCTCTTGCATGTGTCTCTTGATTCTTTGAATGCTATTTAGATCATCACATGTCACAATAATATCATCTACATATATATAGATAGATAACCTCATTGTGATCCCTTTTGATGAATAGAGAAGGATCTAAGCTGCTAGGAATGAACTCTTGATCTTAAAGTTATGTAACCAACTTATAATTCCAAGCTCTAGGAGCTTATTTTAATCTATACAATGCTTTCTTATGTCTACAAAGATATGATGTAAGATTAGGGTTTTCAAAATCTAGTGGTTTTTACATGTATACATCTTTATTTATCCAACCATTTAGAAATGCAATTTTCACATCAAGTTGGAGGAGTTTCCAATTTTGGCAGCAGCTACACTTATCAATGTTCTCATTGTCGTCATCTTTGCAACTGGTGAGAATGTTTTCTCATAGTTTATACCATGAGTTTGTGAGCATCCTTTGGCACCTAATCTCACCTTGTACCTACAAACTGATCCATCTAAGTTTCTTTTAACTTTATATACTCATCTGCAACCAATTACCTTTTGATTGGTTGACATTGGAACCGAGTCCCAAGTTTTCATCTCCTTCAACACATCTATTTCTTCTTTCATGGCCTTTTCCCAATTAGGATTTTCCTTTGCCTCTTCATATGTTGAGGGTTCCCCTAAAATTGAGTCCTTTGCCAAGTAGATTGAATGCTTTCTTACAAATTTGGAATCATATTCATACCTTTCTGGTTGTCTTTTCTCCCTTGTTGACCTTCTAGGTGCTTGCTTGGAACATTGTCCACACTCCTACATCTTTGATTTTCCTCCTAACTTCCATTGCTTGTAATCCTTTTCATTTTCATCTTGGTCATCATCTCTATCCCTTTTTTGGATCCTGGAACTATGTGTCATACTTGCTTTGTAATTGATGAGAATAAAAATCAGGATCATATGGTAGAGTTACCTTTTGTTTGTCTTCATCATACCAAGACTGTGTTCTTCAAACACAACATCTCTACTGTAGTGAATTGCTTGGTTGAAGGATTATAGGGCATGTAGCCCATCTTAGTTATATCATACCCAATAGACATTGCCTTTGTTGCCCTTTCATCTATCTTACCTCTTATTTATGATGGTACATGAACATAAGCTAAACAACCAAACACCTTGCAATGTCCAAGACTAGGTTTTCTTACATACCATGATTCATAAGAAGTTATACCTTGAAGTGATTTGGATGGTAGTCTATTGAAAAGGTACACAACAATAGGAATAGACTTTCCCCATAGATAATGTGGCAAGCTTGTTTTAGCTAATCCAACCAATGTCTTGTTTCTTCTCTCTGCAATTCCATTCAATTGATGAAAGTACATGGTAGTCACTTCCCTTTTGATACCTGTATCGTGTAAGAAGTCATCAAACTATTTGGAGAAGTATTATCCCCCTCCATCAGATCTGAGCTTCTTGAGTGATCTATCCACATGGTTCTCCACATGTGCTAGATACGTTTTCAAGCAATCAAAAACTTCATTCTTACTCTTGATAAAGTAAAAAATAGTCCATGTACTATGGTCATCAATAAATGAGACATAATACCTTGATTGTACCAATGAAGGTTCTTGCCTTGGCCCCCATCCATCTGTATCTACTAAGTCCAATAAGTTGTCGTGGATGTAGCCTTTGTGGTTGAATGGTTGTTTTTGTGCCTTCCCAAACTCACATGCATCACATCTCTTGATCATGTGTTGCTTTGATATGTTTAGTAGTCCAAGAACACTTTGATCCTTGCATATATCCTTTAAGGTTCTTTGATTCACATGAGCTAGCCTCTTATGCCACACTTCAAGCTCACTTAGGGTTTGAGACCCAAAGTTGAATAGAGCTATATTTTTTTATTTCTCCTACTTCAAAAGTAAGATCCTACCATGCTTCTCAACTCTACCTATCTTCGTGAAGCCTTGACATGGATCTTCCACAAACTCTCCATGTTGTGTGAGCCTAACTTGCAAGCCTTTCTCAACTACTTGGCCGACGCTTATTAGGTTTTTTGTAATAGGAGGAACATAGAGTACCTTGCTAAGAATATTTGTCTTGTCATTGAAAGCTTTGACATTACCAATCTTCTCCACAGTATGCTTTGTGTCATCCCCTATTTGTACTTCATGTCTATGTTTTGGACATTCCAAGTTAGATAAGAGAGCCATGTTGCCTTCAACATTATTTGAGCATCTTGAATCTATGTAGAATAAACGATCATCTTCTTTACCTTCCATGTCGCTTAGATTGAACAAGAGCAATGAGTCTTCATGTTGTTGGTCTTCATAATAATTGTTGTAATCCATTCTCTTATGGTCTCTATTGTTATTGTTATTGGTCTTCACTCCTCAAGCCATTGAGGGTTGTTTGGATGATTTCTTCCTCCTCTATCTTGCATCCAACTCATGCTAGCTGATCAAAAAGCTCCTTGATCTTCAACATATATTCACTAATGCTTTAGTTTGAGCTTTTCTTCATGTTGTTGAGCTCATTATTGTGTTGCATCTTTGGAGACCTTGTTGAGGTAGCATACACCTTCTCCAATGCTTCCTAAACTTCCTTGGCTATCTCTAGGCTTTGCACATGACCAATGATAGTGTTAGAAATAACTTGTGAAATGAGGAACATCACCCTTCAATTCCACTCTTCCCAATCTGCAAATTGCCTCCTTTGTGTTGGAGTAATGTTGGGATCCTGAACGTCCACTTGTCGTGGATCATCTCTAGTAACTAGACTCCATAAACCTTTACCTTTAAGGTAATTTTTCATTCTATACGTCCAAGACTATAAATTATCTTTATCTAATTTCTCAACTTTCTGTCCTAAATCAGCCATTGAACACTTCCTTATTTGAATTTTACCTCAAATAAGTTGTGGCACTCTTTCTTGACTTTAAGAAGCTCCCATTTGATTTCTAGCTTCTCCTTTCCTTTACTTTAGTTCCGATTCTTTGCCTCTTCAAGATCCAATTCTCTATTGTTGATCTCAAATACCAATTGTTGGAGAATTCCTCTCCTATGCACAACGAAAAGTGTAGGAGACCTTCTCAAGATTAAGAATTTTACCTATAGTTGAAACATTGGAACATTGTCCACACTCCTACATCTTTGATTTTCCTCCTAACTTCCATTGCTTGTAATCCTTTTCATTTTCATCTTGGTCATCATCTCTATCCCTTTTTTGGATCCTGGAACTATGTGTCATACTTGCTTTGTAATTGATGAGAATAAAAATCAGGATCATATGGTAGAGTTACCTTTTGTTTGTCTTCATCATACCAAGACTGTGTTCTTCAAACACAACATCTCTACTGTAGTGAATTGCTTGGTTGAAGGATTATAGGGCATGTAGCCCATCTTAGTTATATCATACCCAATAGACATTGCCTTTGTTGCCCTTTCATCTATCTTACCTCTTATTTATGATGGTACATGAACATAAGCTAAACAACCAAACACCTTGCAATGTCCAAGACTAGGTTTTCTTACATACCATGATTCATAAGAAGTTATACCTTGAAGTGATTTGGATGGTAGTCTATTGAAAAGGTACACAACAATCGGAATAGACTTTCCCCATAGATAATGTGGCAAGCTTGTTCTAGCTAATCCAACCAATGTCTTGTTTCTTCTCTCTGCAATTCCATTCAATTGATGAAAGTACATGGTAGTCACTTCCCTTTTGATACCTGTATCGTGTAAGAAGTCATCAAACTATTTGGAGAAGTATTATCCCCCTCCATCAGATCTGAGCTTCTTGAGTGATCTATCCACATGGTTCTCCACATGTGCTAGATACGTTTTCAAGCAATCAAAAACTTCATTCTTACTCTTGATAAAGTAAAAAATAGTCCATGTACTATGGTCATCAATAAATGAGACATAATACCTTGATTGTACCAATGAAGGTTCTTGCCTTGGCCCCCATCCATCTGTATCTACTAAGTCCAATAAGTTGTCGTGGATGTAGCCTTTGTGGTTCAATGGTTGTTTTTGTGCCTTCCCAAACTCACATGCATCACATCTCTTGATCATGTGTTGCTTTGATATGTTTAGTAGTCCAAGAACACTTTGATCCTTGCATATATCCTTTAAGGTTCTTTGATTCACATGAGCTAGCCTCTTATGCCACACTTCAAGCTCACTTAGGGTTTGAGACCCAAAGTTGAATAGAGCTATATTTTTTTATTTCTCCTACTTCAAAAGTAAGATCCTACCATGCTTCTCAACTCTACCTATCTTCGTGAAGCCTTGACATGGATCTTCCACAAACTCTCCATGTTGTGTGAGCCTAACTTGCAAGCCTTTCTCAACTACTTGGCCGACGCTTATTAGGTTTTTTGTAATAGGAGGAACATAGAGTACCTTGCTAAGAATATTTGTCTTGTCATTGAAAGCTTTGACATTACCAATCTTCTCCACAGTATGCTTTGTGTCATCCCCTATTTGTACTTCATGTCTATGTTTTGGACATTCCAAGTTAGATAAGAGAGCCATGTTGCCTTCAACATTATTTGAGCATCTTGAATCTATGTAGAATAAACGATCATCTTCTTTACCTTCCATGTCGCTTAGATTGAACAAGAGCAATGAGTCTTCATGTTGTTGGTCTTCATAATAATTGTTGTAATCCATTCTCTTATGGTCTCTATTGTTATTGTTATTGGTCTTCACTCCTCAAGCCATTGAGGGTTGTTTGGATGATTTCTTCCTCCTCTATCTTGCATCCAACTCATGCTAGCTGATCAAAAAGCTCCTTGATCTTCAACATATATTCACTAATGCTTTAGTTTGAGCTTTTCTTCATGTTGTTGAGCTCATTATTGTGTTGCATCTTTGGAGACCTTGTTGAGGTAGCATACACCTTCTCCAATGCTTCCTAAACTTCCTTGGCTATCTCTAGGCTTTGCACATGACCAATGATAGTGTTAGAAATAACTTGTGAAATGAGGAACATCACCCTTCAATTCCACTCTTCCCAATCTGCAAATTGCCTCCTTTGTGTTGGAGTAATGTTGGGATCCTGAACGTCCACTTGTCGTGGATCATCTCTAGTAACTAGACTCCATAAACCTTTACCTTTAAGGTAATTTTTCATTCTATACGTCCAAGACTATAAATTATCTTTATCTAATTTCTCAACTTTCTGTCCTAAATCAGCCATTGAACACTTCCTTATTTGAATTTTACCTCAAATAAGTTGTGGCACTCTTTCTTGACTTTAAGAAGCTCCCATTTGATTTCTAGCTTCTCCTTTCCTTTACTTTAGTTCCGATTCTTTGCCTCTTCAAGATCCAATTCTCTATTGTTGATCTCAAATACCAATTGTTGGAGAATTCCTCTCCTATGCACAACGAAAAGTGTAGGAGACCTTCTCAAGATTAAGAATTTTACCTATAGTTGAAACATTGGAACATTGTCCACACTCCTACATCTTTGATTTTCCTCCTAACTTCCATTGCTTGTAATCCTTTTCATTTTCATCTTGGTCATCATCTCTATCCCTTTTTTGGATCCTGGAACTATGTGTCATACTTGCTTTGTAATTGATGAGAATAAAAATCAGGATCATATGGTAGAGTTACCTTTTGTTTGTCTTCATCATACCAAGACTGTGTTCTTCAAACACAACATCTCTACTGTAGTGAATTGCTTGGTTGAAGGATTATAGGGCATGTAGCCCATCTTAGTTATATCATACCCAATAGACATTGCCTTTGTTGCCCTTTCATCTATCTTACCTCTTATTTATGATGGTACATGAACATAAGCTAAACAACCAAACACCTTGCAATGTCCAAGACTAGGTTTTCTTACATACCATGATTCATAAGAAGTTATACCTTGAAGTGATTTGGATGGTAGTCTATTGAAAAGGTACACAACAATCGGAATAGACTTTCCCCATAGATAATGTGGCAAGCTTGTTCTAGCTAATCCAACCAATGTCTTGTTTCTTCTCTCTGCAATTCCATTCAATTGATGAAAGTACATGGTAGTCACTTCCCTTTTGATACCTGTATCGTGTAAGAAGTCATCAAACTATTTGGAGAAGTATTATCCCCCTCCATCAGATCTGAGCTTCTTGAGTGATCTATCCACATGGTTCTCCACATGTGCTAGATACGTTTTCAAGCAATCAAAAACTTCATTCTTACTCTTGATAAAGTAAAAAATAGTCCATGTACTATGGTCATCAATAAATGAGACATAATACCTTGATTGTACCAATGAAGGTTCTTGCCTTGGCCCCCATCCATCTGTATCTACTAAGTCCAATAAGTTGTCGTGGATGTAGCCTTTGTGGTTGAATGGTTGTTTTTGTGCCTTCCCAAACTCATATGCATCACATCTCTTGATCATGTGTTGCTTTGATATGTTTAGTAGTCCAAGAACACTTTGATCCTTGCATATATCCTTTAAGGTTCTTTGATTCACATGAGCTAGCCTCTTATGCCACACTTCAAGCTCACTTAGGGTTTGAGACCCAAAGTTGAATAGAGCTATATTTTTTTATTTCTCCTACTTCAAAAGTAAGATCCTACCATGCTTCTCAACTCTACCTATCTTCGTGAAGCCTTGACATGGATCTTCCACAAACTCTCCATGTTGTGTGAGCCTAACTTGCAAGCCTTTCTCAACTACTTGGCCGACGCTTATTAGGTTTTTTGTAATAGGAGGAACATAGAGTACCTTGCTAAGAATATTTGTCTTGTCATTGAAAACTTTGACATTACCAATCTTCTCCACAGTATGCTTTGTGTCATCCCCTATTTGTACTTCATGTCTATGTTTTGGACATTCCAAGTTAGATAAGAGAGCCATGTTGCCTTCAACATTATTTGAGCATCTTGAATCTATGTAGAATAAACGATCATCTTCTTTACCTTCCATGTCGCTTAGATTGAACAAGAGCAATGAGTCTTCATGTTGTTGGTCTTCATAATAATTGTTGTAATCCATTCTCTTATGGTCTCTATTGTTATTGTTATTGGTCTTCACTCCTCAAGCCATTGAGGGTTGTTTGGATGATTTCTTCCTCCTCTATCTTGCATCCAACTCATGCTAGCTGATCAAAAAGCTCCTTGATCTTCAACATATATTCACTAATGCTTTAGTTTGAGCTTTTCTTCATGTTGTTGAGCTCATTATTGTGTTGCATCTTTGGAGACCTTGTTGAGGTAGCATACACCTTCTCCAATGCTTCCTAAACTTCCTTGGCTATCTCTAGGCTTTGCACATGACCAATGATAGTGTTAGAAATAACTTGTGAAATGAGGAACATCACCCTTCAATTCCACTCTTCCCAATCTGCAAATTGCCTCCTTTGTGTTGGAGTAATGTTGGGATCCTGAACGTCCACTTGTCGTGGATCATCTCTAGTAACTAGACTCCATAAACCTTTACCTTTAAGGTAATTTTTCATTCTATACGTCCAAGACTATAAATTATCTTTATCTAATTTCTCAACTTTCTGTCCTAAATCAGCCATTGAACACTTCCTTATTTGAATTTTACCTCAAATAAGTTGTGGCACTCTTTCTTGACTTTAAGAAGCTCCCATTTGATTTCTAGCTTCTCCTTTCCTTTACTTTAGTTCCGATTCTTTGCCTCTTCAAGATCCAATTCTCTATTGTTGATCTCAAATACCAATTGTTGGAGAATTCCTCTCCTATGCACAACGAAAAGTGTAGGAGACCTTCTCAAGATTAAGAATTTTACCTATAGTTGAAACATTGGAACATTGTCCACACTCCTACATCTTTGATTTTCCTCCTAACTTCCATTGCTTGTAATCCTTTTCATTTTCATCTTGGTCATCATCTCTATCCCTTTTTTGGATCCTGGAACTATGTGTCATACTTGCTTTGTAATTGATGAGAATAAAAATCAGGATCATATGGTAGAGTTACCTTTTGTTTGTCTTCATCATACCAAGACTGTGTTCTTCAAACACAACATCTCTACTGTAGTGAATTGCTTGGTTGAAGGATTATAGGGCATGTAGCCCATCTTAGTTATATCATACCCAATAGACATTGCCTTTGTTGCCCTTTCATCTATCTTACCTCTTATTTATGATGGTACATGAACATAAGCTAAACAACCAAACACCTTGCAATGTCCAAGACTAGGTTTTCTTACATACCATGATTCATAAGAAGTTATACCTTGAAGTGATTTGGATGGTAGTCTATTGAAAAGGTACACAACAATCGGAATAGACTTTCCCCATAGATAATGTGGCAAGCTTGTTCTAGCTAATCCAACCAATGTCTTGTTTCTTCTCTCTGCAATTCCATTCAATTGATGAAAGTACATGGTAGTCACTTCCCTTTTGATACCTGTATCGTGTAAGAAGTCATCAAACTATTTGGAGAAGTATTATCCCCCTCCATCAGATCTGAGCTTCTTGAGTGATCTATCCACATGGTTCTCCACATGTGCTAGATACGTTTTCAAGCAATCAAAAACTTCATTCTTACTCTTGATAAAGTAAAAAATAGTCCATGTACTATGGTCATCAATAAATGAGACATAATACCTTGATTGTACCAATGAAGGTTCTTGCCTTGGCCCCCATCCATCTGTATCTACTAAGTCCAATAAGTTGTCGTGGATGTAGCCTTTGTGGTTGAATGGTTGTTTTTGTGCCTTCCCAAACTCACATGCATCACATCTCTTGATCATGTGTTGCTTTGATATGTTTAGTAGTCCAAGAACACTTTGATCCTTGCATATATCCTTTAAGGTTCTTTGATTCACATGAGCTAGCCTCTTATGCCACACTTCAAGCTC
>CM035433.1:24471720-24484220 GCA_020310875.1 Ceratopteris richardii
GATGCCCGGCATCGAATTCTCATTGCAAGTCGATGCTAGGCATCGAATTCCATTTTTAGACAGGCGTTTTTTACTATAACAAGAAGATTTTTCAATTTTTGCAAATATACATAGTCATCTTGTTAAGGCCATAACTTGAGTTCTAGAGATCCGTTTCTTGCAAATAATAGCTTGTTGGGAAGCTCTTTTCTTCTACTTTTATCCACAAAAAGATGGTGGATAAATCATATTTGTGCTAAGAGAAATTAGAAAAATACTAAAGGTATGTTATTTTAGTAAGTGGAAAGTTCTGAAGAAGTAAAGTTCTTGGTTTTGGCTATCATTTCTCGAAAATTGCAGTGGCAATGAGTTAATGGTGACCATAGAGGTTATCTAGTGTCACATTAATTCATTTCTGGTGATGTTTCACACATCAACAAACATCCACAACTTTTGTTGGGGATCCTTGCATGGTAGAAATTGAGACTCGCTTAAAATAGTTTTTCTTCAAGGAGGTCTCATTTGTAGCATTCATATGAAGAAGATCTATGCTTGGACTCTAATTAGGATTGAAAGTTGGATTTTAGATGATCCTTGTTTGAACAAACAATGAGATCATTAGTTGGAAGAGAAACTTTCTTTCAAAGATCAGTATTTGAATGAAGAACTGGGTTTGGATGAGTATTTGAATCAGACTATTGAGCAAGATCCCTTTGGGGGTTATCATCTAGCTTACAACTAGACCCTAGCCTAGATTGAAACTGACATGCGATAGACATGGATAGAAAGAGGAACCTCTTTATTGACTACAGAGTCGTAACTAGATAGATGAATATGTGAGATGCTCAGTAGATCAAGACACTTCTCAATCATTTAGTCTAGACCACTATAAAACTCAATGTGTATGGATTATGCATCATGCATGTGGTCAACTATGGAAGGATCCATGTTGACATCCACTATAGATTTGGATTGGAGGAAGAATAGAATATTGACTCCCTCTTTTGATGTTAAAGATTGGGCTCGTCTTAATTTCAACGAATGGTATACCTCCAACATTCTCACTTGTTCAAAGATCCATATTTTATGTAGCATCACAATTGGTTGTAATTGTCTCGATTGAGGTACAAGCAACTGTTTAGTACAACAAAACCACCTAGATTAGTATTTTGGTACTCAACTAAAGAGTGAGAAAGAGCTAAATAGTTGATGGATGGATGCATTTTAGATAGGTATATACAGAATATAGATAGTTGGATGGATATTTTTCTAGATAGGTAGATAGCTAAATAAATTTTGAGCTATTGGATAGCTATTTAGCTTCATAGGTAGATGTTGGAGTTCGAGGTCTACAAAAGCATGTAAATAGCAGAAGGAAGAAGAACAAGCTTGGAGCACAATGCACAATATGGAATGTATTACGGCTAGAATGTACAAAGATAAGTGACCCTTAGGGCTTTTGGTGTATTTACAAGTCGAGGGAAAAAAACCTCCTAAAGAGGGAAAAAAGTGTCTCAACGGTCCTAGTGTGTTCACGCATCACTATCTAAATGTATCAATAGATCCCACCTAGGAGTGATGTGGTGAACAAGGAGCTGGCACTCAAGTATAAGGAAGTTCCAATTTATGTGGAATCAATCCACAAAAGGAAGAAATTACAAAGCTTTGTGGAAAGCTTAAAACTTCTCCCTAGGTAGAGCCTTTGTGAAAAGGTCTGGAATGTTCTCCTATGTGGGCACATATGCCAAATTGATCTCTCTAGTAGAGAACCAGTCTCTAACATAATGATAGTGCACCTTAATCTGCTTAGTGGGAGCATGGAACATAGTTTTCCTCGCAACTACCAATGCACTTTGACTATCAATGAAGATGGTGGTGGAAGAAGACCAACCGACACCCAAATCAGCCATAAGGCATTTGAGCCACACACACTCAATAGTTTTTATTAAAGTTTCCCTATACTCTGCCTCAAAGCTAGAAGTGGCCAGAGTAGGCCACTTCTTGCTCAACCAAGATATGCATGAGCTACCAAAAATGAAGCAAAGACCACTAGTTGACACATGAGTGTCATAGGAACCAGCCTAGTGTGAGTCAGAAAAAGCATGTAAATCTAGCGGTAGTGATCCCCTCTTGGGATAAAACAATCCAAGTAGCTGGGTACCACTCAAGTAGCAAAAGATGCACTTAACCAACTCCAGATGCTTGACACCTAGGAAATGCATAAGCCTCTCATTTGTGAGATAGCAAACTGAATATCTAGCTGAGTAATGCATAAGTAAATCAAGCATCCAACAACTTGTAGCATCAAGTGCATCTCCAACATCATGAAGATGCAATCATAAACATGTCTCCATAAGAGTGGCAATAGGTTTGGAGTCTTCAAGGCAAAAATATTGTAGTAATGTGTCAACATATTTTGTTTGACACAAAGCTATTCCGCCATCAACTTGCGTAAACTGAATGCCAAAATAATGCTGCAAATGCCCAAATATGATATCTCAAATGAGTCATGCAGATCAGCCTTAAAATCACTAATATGCTTCTCATGAGCACAAGTGAGTAGCATATCATGAACATACACAACAATGATCAGAAGCACATCATTAGGAAGCTTAACATATAAGCTGCTCTCATTTGGAGTATTCTCAAAACCATGTGCAATCAGGTAGGCATGTGTTTTTCCATACCAAGCACATGGTGCTTGTTTCAAACCATATAATGCCTTTTTCAACCTACACAATTGGTTTTCATGCCCTTTCTGCACAAAGACACGGGGCTCAAAAACATACACTTCTTCATGCCAATCACCATTCAAAAATGCAGTTTCAATCTCCAACTGATGTACATTCCAACCATGATGAGCTGCAAGTGCAAAGATGCCACGAATAGTAGTCTTTTGGCATGTAGGTGCAAAGGTTTCATCAAAATCAATGCCTTTTTCCTGCACATAACTCTTTGCAACAAGACTAACATTATACATGTCAACCCTTCCGTCCGGCTTATGCTTCAACTTGTAAACCCACTTAGTGCCAATGGCCTTCTTGCTAGGAGGCAATTCACATAAAGACCAAGTACCAATTTTCATGATAGCATCATATTCTAATTGCATAGGAGCCATCCAATTTTCAGAATTTTGTACTTCATCTAGGCTCATGCTCATCACAGAGACTAGAGGCAGCCATAGCATAGCAATCTAATGCAAAAGAAGCACTATGAGAGCCTGAACGAGTATGATATGATAGAGGTGCATCTAATTTCTATCATGCAAAGTCTGCACCAACCATTTTGGCATAGTTTTTGCCTCCTCAATATCAGCTCTCTCATCAACAGGTGCATGATATAAATTTGCATCAAAAAATGGAATGATCTACTGCATGAAACCTATAAATGTTGAGAAGCTGCCTCATTAGGACCTGCACTAGACTATCCACCTATAAGAAGATGTAGTAAAGTGTCATGCATGTCTTTGGAGCTAACAAATGTCTCCTTCATACATGAAAGTAATGCTTGAATAACATCTTCCACAAAAACAACATCACGGCTAACCAAAATGCATTTAGTCTATGGATGATACAAATGATAGCCTTTGATTTTAGAACTGTACCCAACAAAAATACATTTCAATGCTTTATCGTCCAGTTTTCTACAATGTTGTTCATGCACTACTACATAGGCCAAACAACCAAAAACACGTGAGTGAGCAATAGATGGCTTGCGACCATGCGAAGCCTCATATGGAGTGATGGATTGCAATGCTTTAGTGGGATACTTGTTAAGTACATATGTTGAACAGATAACAACCTCAAACTAGAAACTATGTGGTAAGGCATTACTCTTAACCATATACCTCACCATCTCCATGAGTGACATGTTATTCCATTTTAGAAACTCCATTCTGTTGAGGTGTAGATGGGACTGTACACTGATGTTTTATCCGACATTCAGCCAGAAATGCATTAAATTCAGAAGACATAAATTCCCTCCCCCCTTCATCAGAACGAAGGTGCCCATTTTACATATCAAATTTTTTTTAGCCAAAACCAAAAACTGTTTGAAGCACATAAACACTTCGGACTTTTCTTTCAATGGATATACCCATGCATGTCTGGAAAATTATCAAATTATGAAAGTCAGGAAGTAAAGATATTTTCCAAAAGAGGGTGTCACTATAGGACCACAAACATCACTATGAACAAAATGGATTTTTTGAGTAGCTTGAACTGAATTTGGGAATGAGCAACGCTACATTTTGCGCAAAATATAGCCTTCACATATATGTTTACCAAATGCCTCAAGTTTAGGCAAAGAGGACACCATTTCAAATTTATAAAGGCATAGAAAACTAGAAAAATTCACATGACCAAAGCATGCATGCCAAAGCTTTGCATTTGACATAGCCTGAGAATCATGTACTGCACATGCTGAATCATTCAGAGATTCTCATAGTCTATGATCTTATACAACCCATGATAAAAAATGCCAGAAGCAATAATGACATCACCACTTGTTAGATCATGAATTGTACATCTATGATCAACAAATTTCACAACCAAGCCAATCTTGGTTAAGGCTAAAACTAATAACAGATTCTTCTTGATCCTTGGCACAAATAAAGCAACCAACAATCTAAAAGAACTACCATCAGTAGTAGTCAAAATGATGTTAGCGACTCCCATGATAGGATAAGAGGATATGTTGGTGCATGTGACAGTATTCCTGTTGGGAAATATGGATGGACACCTCAAGAAATGAGTTGGTAGTGCTAATCCCTGCGTTGTACCTACCCTCTTTCACTTTAGATTTGTGATGTAGGCCCCTTTAGCTTGCTAATGAAACTAAATAAGTGCCTTTGTACTTTGGAGATGATGCTTCAAACAATTATATCAAAACAGATAACTTTGCAACTAGCTTGTGACCAGAAAATCGCTATTTTGGTTTTGACACCTGCTAGCTATTATGCTCAGTACTCACACTACAATCGCAAGTAGGAAAATTCCTTTTGGATGAATCCAAGTAGCTTATATAGCTAATGATTCCAAGTCAAATCACTTAAAATGATAAACTACACGTTGAGCAATCAATTTAGCATTTGAAGCCTTACTCCCAACTTTTTATGAGATGTGTAGAGAATGACTAGTGATTACTTCAACGCAAGTTTCTCCAAATTGGTTGAATCAAATTACTTTAAATTTTGATAGCTTGAAATAGACTTTGAGCTTGTTTCAGCAAGACATAGATCATGGAAAATGGATAACAAGGCACTGAGATATGGTCATCACAAGTGCACTATTTTGAGTGAACATGGAAAAGAAACCAACAAAGATGCTTAATGATGTATATGTGTTATGGAACATGATTTTACAATAATCATTGGCAAAGAAATGATGCCAAATGATAGTGAGGTGAGTGAGCAATGAGGCCTACTACTCAACCTCTACTAGTGATCTATATATGGCTCACAAAGCAAGTGTGTTTGGCCACGAGATTTCCAAGTGCGTTTATAGGTACTTTCTTTAAATTTGAATTTTTGAAATTCAAATGATCTTCAACCTAAAATTTCTTCCTCTAAATGAGGAGATATTCTCTCATGAAGAAACTCGTATAATAAAGTTTTCCTAACTCCACAAAATGAGTGGAATTACAAGATTCTCTTCATGTAAAACACTTTTACATTTGGTAATGATTAAATTATTACATGCTAGTGTTCATATGCTCCATTAAATGGATGCGCATATATTCTTCAATGTCTGGCCAAGTGTGATGGCTTGGATTTGCACCAACAGCTCCCCATCAAGCCAAACATCTTGGCTTTGTCTTCTCCCTCAATCCTCTTGAATGTCCTACAATCCAATCATAGTGTTGACACCCGGATCCCGCATACGCGCGAACGCAGAGGATAGTACATAAACACAATCACACAAAAGTACTTAGAGATAGAAAGAGACAAGAGATGACAACAAATTGGGTATAATCTCCCCCCACATAATCTGATGGACAAATCTATCAGAGCCTGTGTATTTATAGGTAATTCATATTATGTCCTGAATTGAAGACACATGAGGGCCATGCTTTAAATAATGTGCTTTTTCTTTATTTAGAATCCATGCACATTCACACCCTCATGGAGCTTCACCTTCTAAATCAAAACACAAAACACATTAAAATCCTCAAGGCAATAAACCTTCATTCCAATATTCCATAAAGTATAACATGCCCCTCAAATGTCGAGCAACTGACCTCAGTTGATAAGAAGAGAATAGACATGGATGGCCAATCACATGTCCCATCACTAAACAATCATAAGCATGTTCCATGTAAAAACACATGCATGGAGCTGGAAAACTGGAATTCAATGTGAATTAGGATTAAATCTATTTTGGAACCCAAATGCAATCCAAAAGTGATTATAAAAATGGATATTTTGAAATGATAAGATAACTTTTGGAAAATCATGAATTATTAGTAGCAATCGATTTTCTAATCATGAATTTATACTTGAATGCATGCGCATACGAATTTTCAAAAAAATTTGGCAGCACAATTGCGCAATTTTGAAAACCGAAAAAAATTCTGACAAACAATTTTCATGATATCGGCGCCGACAAGCATAACCCCTATTCCTCCTTCTTTCCTCCTATGTGATATCTCTATGCATTTCTTTGTGTAGGCATGAATTTAACAAGAAATAAGAAACTTTGACTCTAATGCAAAACTTTGAGGGCTCTTCTTAGACTTCCATCATTCCATGTTTGTAGTGTAGCTCTACTCGCTTGCCTTACCCCTTCTATGTATTTCTTTGTGTAGGTATGAATCCAACATGATATCCGAAGCTTCCACTTTGGTGTACTTGTTAGGGCCTCTATAATTCTTTCCTCCTTCTACCCGTCTGCCTCCTCTTGATGTATCTTACCTTCGACTCTCGTGCTCCTTTAACATCTTCAAGGCTTCAATCCTTCCATATTTCTGCTTGCTCTCTCTTTCTTCTTCTGCTTGCTCTCTCTTTCTAAATTGCTTTATGCAAGTGTGAATCCAACATGAGGGAGAAACATAGTGCAAATACACTGGATTATGTTGTTCAAATTGTTCAAATACACTGGATCAGAATGTTGTGATCGACATATAGATGATTGTCGGAGACAACGAGCTTCAAAGACACACACACACACACATGGCGATAGAGAAAGAGACACACACTCAGGAAGTGGGAACATAACATGGCGATAGAGAAAGAGAAAGAAAAAGGTCGAGACTAGAGAATGCAAAAAAAGTTTTTAAAAAGTATGTCTATCTATCTATGTCTGTCTATGTGTCTATCTTTTAAGCTATCTATCTATTTATGGTGTGTATGTGTCTATTTATGTATGTATGTGTCTATCTTTCTAAAGAAAAAAAAAATGCATTTCAACTCTCATGGGCAGAAATATCTTAGCTAATGAGTGGACAGAGCAGGAAATCATAATATACAAGAAACAGATAAAAATTAGTTATTGTTTTGAATAATAATCTGCAACATTGAAGTAAATCCGAAATAACATTGAAGTAAATCCGAAATAATAATCTTCTTAGAGAGTTCAATCTTCGGCCTATTTTCTCTCTGTGGACTTCAAGTTTAGAAAGAACAATAAATTTTCGCCCTTATACCGTTCATTTATAAAGAAAAACAACGTTCATTCATTTGTGAAGAAAGGCTTTCTCATGAAAATGTTTGAGCAGAGGTATTGAAGTGTGCAGGCAGAAAACACCAGGAAATCTTATCTACAAAATGTGGTTTTCGATGTGAAAACAAATGTTCATAGAATCGGAGCTTTGGATCAACCTTTTTCAGAAGTATTGCTTCAACGTTGCTTCACTGCTTAAAATGGTAAATCCTACAAAAGTCTGAAAAGAAATCACCTACCAGCTCTGATCATATGATCACATGAATGTAACCACCCTGAGCTGTAGGGAACTTCTGCGCAAGCCATTGGCTACATGATCCTGCAAAGGTTCAGCCATACTCCAACCATATGGGAAACTTCAAGCATCTCCAAACTGCATGCATGCATCCCTTAGGTGCTAACATGGCCATGATTAGGAGTTTCTCCTTGGCTCTAATTTAAGAGCTTCTGTTTTCAGCAGAGGAGAGCTATCATCAGTTACCATTCAACGGACGAGGTAAAGCCCTCATTGATTTGATTTATTCAACTCATTAGTCAACCTACACCTTCTTAGTTACATTTATGACCAATAATGCACATTGTTGATGTAGGTGGTTATATCCACCATCTTCAAAAGTGTTAAACCACATCATATTCTTCTAGAAAAATAAGAATTCAACACCATGTATGTCCTCTCTATCATTGGTACAGATCTAGCTATTATATCACAAAAATCAATTAGCAAGGAAGATTGGTTGTCTATGTTCAATGTAACTTGATTCAATGGAAAAATGAAGGTGAAACATGTTAAGCCAGGGTTTTGTGATGTAGTGATGGTGTTGCATCAAAACGTGTACCAAGAGATACTAATAAACTATGAATTTTCTATATAGTTCATGAGAACCTTTGCATTTGAGAATTGCACTAGTGCACACACATCAATGAAAACAACTATGTATCACATGCCATGGGTTGTAGCTACAAAAGCATCTATTGAGAGATGTAGGAAGATGTGTATACTACAATCAAAGATGCAAAGGTTTTACAAATTTTTGAACGATGATGCTTCAGTGGTTTTAGAGCTTGTGTTGGATGCAGACTTGCAAGAATAGAAACAAGATGCAAACGAGCTACATGCTCCAGAAGGTAGGGCACTTGCTGCCATTAGGTAGGTGGAGGGTGTTAAACTTATATTTACATTAGAATTGTTAGCTAATAAAATGCTAAGTTGGATAGGGTCGAGTGTGATTTGGATCAAGACAAGGTATCAAACCTAGCTCAGTCTAAAGTGATCACAACATTCACTAAGATGACAAAAAAGTTACAATCAGCTCTAGAGGAATCGAAAGGTGACGTGGGAATGTCTCCTAAAAGCAAGATTCAATTGGAGACACAAATTGAGATACATACTATTAATTTGGAGCTCTTAGGGCTTGAAGCAAACCATAAGATGCCTGAACTAGAGGTAATTTAAGCTCTATTGGCATTGGTTGGAGCGTTCTTGAAAAGTTGAATACTAATCATATGGATCGATTCATACATATTCTGAATACAAGTTGCAAGAGGACCAATTCAATAATGCAAATCGATACCTATCATTTGTAAACAACATGTTAATCATGCTCGAGTCGAATGACTTATCACTCTCATTTCCATTACCTTACCGACAGTAACCATCATCCCTCTCATTCAGTGTCTCATCCATGTGCATAGGATGTGGTTTGAATATTGAGGAGAGGATGAGTTTTTTGGTGCACGTTATGCCATGCAACCATTCATATCATTACATTTTTATTTGTAGCACATTGTCATATGTCATTCAATTCTTTAGGTGAATGTGGTATTGAAATATCACAAAATATGTGGCAAACCTTCTCTAGATGCTTTAATGGTGGAATCAAATTTGAGGGAGGTAACCTTGTTGAGTTGATTGAATATAACATTGCTACTAGATTTTTAAATATTAACCTAACAATCTTTACTTATGGACTATTAAGGTTTTCTAAGTACCGAACATATTAACATTATTGCTTTTATATATGGCTATGGCTTCTTATTCCTTTTTGAGTATAAGTGATTTCTATCTGCAATTTGCAATGTCACTAAATAGTTGTGTATAGTTTCCATTCATTTTGATTTAGCCAACAATCATCTGTTGCCATACTCCTCAATCATGGTTTAGGTATCAATGTATCAATGTTTTGCTATCTAGGTAAATAGTTATTCACTTGTCTACCTATTTAGCTTCATAGCTATCCAATAGCTAAATAAGTATCCAACTAGCTGCCTATCAAAGCTAAATAACTTCCTATTAGCTAGTTAGTTATTTAGCTATCTACATATCCAAACATTTAGATGTCCAATAGCTAAATAGTTATCCAGTTAGATACCTATCGAGATAAATAGCTTCCTGTTAGCTAAACAGTTACCTAACTATCTACCTATAAAGCTAAATAGCTTCCTATTAGTTGAATAGGTAGCTAACTCTATCTATGTATCCCACTAAATAGCTTCCTTTTATCTAAGTAGTCATTTAGCTATCCACCTATCCATCTAAATAGCTATGAAATAGCTAAATATTTACCTATCCAACTAGATAGCTACCTAATACCTAAATAGCTATCGAGCTATCTACCTATGAAGCAAAATAGCTATATGATAACTAAAATGGTATCCAACTATCTATCTATCTATCTATCTAGGTAAATATCTATTAGATAGCTAAATGCTTATTTAGTTATCCACATGTCCATCTAAATAGCTATCTAGCTATCTACCTATGAATCTAAATAGTTATCAAATATCTATAATGTTATTTAGCTATGTACCTATCTAGCTAAATAACTATCCTACTATCTATCTAGCAAAATAGTTATCGAGCGATATCTATCTATCCAGCTAAATAGCTTCCTACTACCTTATAAGTAGTCATCTAGTTATTCACCTATCCATCTAAATAGCTACCTAATAGTTAAATAGTTATCAAGCCATCTACCTATCTATCTAAATAGCTACCTAAAAGCAAAATAGTTTTCTAGATATCTAGCTATGAGGTTAAATAGCTATCCAATAGCTAAAGATTTATTCAGCTATCTACCATCTAGCTTAATAGCTATCCAATAGATAAAAAGCTATTCATCCATCTACCTATCTAGCTAAATAGCTATCCAATAGCTAAATAGTTATCCACCTATGAAGCTAAATAGTTATCCAATAGCAAAAAATTTATTCAATCATCTACCCATCTAGCTAAATAGCTATCCAACTATCTATCTATCTAAATAATTATTAAGCAATCTACCTATCTAGCTAAATAGCATCCTCTTAGCTAAGTAGTCATCCAACTATCCACCTATCTATTTAAATAGCTACCTTATAGCTAAATAATTAGCCAATTATTTACCTATCTATCTAAATACTACCTAATAGCTAAATAGTTATACAGGTATTTACTGTTGATATGTTTAGGTTGTGATGTGCGTGAACACACTAGGAGCATCGAGGAACTTTTTTTCCCTCTTTAAGAGCTTTTGTTCCCCTGACTTGTATATATGCGAAAGCCCTAACGGATCACTTATCTTTGTACATTCTAGTGGTAATACATTCACTATTGTGTGTTGTGCTCCAAGCTTCTTCTTCCTTGTGATATTTGCATGCTTCCACAGACCTCAAACGCCAACAACTGGTATCAGAGAAGGTTGTTGCTTCATCTAGGGCATCATTAACACCCCTCTTGTCACAGTCTTAGAATCACACAAAAATTGGTGAGCATAGTTAGGGTGATAAGGAGATCAAAATAGCTTTGCTCTCTGGTGTTGAAGGTATATAAAAATTTTGGTTTGCCAATATAAGCATCTCAAAATCTGCAACAAGTAGGGTAGTTTTGTTCTACTTTTGAAATACAGTCATTTTTCTGCATCAGGGTATTTTAGTCAATGGTCATGGCTAAAAGTAGTGATGTATTCAGTATGTTGACTATTGAGGATCAGTTGGAGAGCAGCAATTTCCCATTATGGGCTTATATGATGCGTCATGTATTGGTTGCAAAAGGTGATGAATTCTTACTTAGAAGTTCATTTGTGTATACAGTTCTAAATGGTCTTCTCGATTCATATCGGATTTTTGCTTCTAGTCTTCGTTTGATGATGAAAGACAATAAAAATGCCTTAACATTTGAGGAGTTAGTCTCTATTCTTTTGCAGGAAGATCAGCCTAAGTAGAAGAGGCCCATTATGGCCAGTGCAGATCAAACTTTCTTGGCTAGTAAGAAAGGCAAAGGTAAATGGAGCTCTTCCACTAGCAAGCAGAAATCTGCTAATTTTGCACAATCAAAGAAGGATGATAGAGATGAAAAGAAAAGAGAAAAGCAAAAAACGTTTTGCAAAAACTATGAAGAAAATGATCATGTCAAAAAGTTTTTTCCAAAACTGGATGCTAAAGAGGCAAGGAAGAAAGAGGCTAGAATGGTGGTTGCAAAGGCCTCTCTACCCAAAACAAAGTCTGATAATCTTCTGTAGAACAAAGAATGGGCATCTACCACTAGTTAGAGTTATAACCCATCTTCGTATGACCACTGTATGCATGCAGTAGACTCAGATGTTTGGTACTTGATAGTGGGAGTTGCTAAGATCATTCTCACTACTACTAATGGTAGTTCTTTTACATTGTTGGTTGCTTTATTTGTGACTGGGATCAACAAGAATTTGTTACTAGTTTCAGCTTTAGCCAAGATTGGCTTGGTTGTGAAAATTTGTTTATCATAGATGTACAATTCATGATCTGTCAAATGGTGATGTCATTATTGTTTCTGGCATTTTTTATCATGGGTTGTATAAGCTCATAGACTATGAAACATCTTTAAATGATTCAGCATGTGCAGTACAC
>CM035433.1:24491720-24529220 GCA_020310875.1 Ceratopteris richardii
TATCTACATGAATGATTGTATGTGAAACACAAGATATTTTAAATTCAGTTTCCCATATTTCAAACACCTTTTGAAATAGCTGAATCACGATGCATATAAAAGTGGTAAATAGTCCTAAAACATTTTCACGTTAACATGCTTTCACCCATCTATTTAGCCTTTTGAATGCATGTTTTATACAAGAGACAGAGTACACAAGTGACACCATAAGAAAGCTTTCAAAGTTTACTTTTGTGTACAATTATTTTTTGCGTACGATTCTTGTTACTCAAATAGTTAGGAAGCTTTCTAGCATATGTACATGATCATTTTTGTAGAGGAGAGTATGTAAGCATGCACAACTAAACAAGTACTAACGCCTTGACTAAAGAAGCTGGAAGTAAAAAAAGAAGAAAATGAAAAGAAGTAATAAGAAGAAAAAGATTGTGGCCGGCCCAACCAATCAAAGATTGTGGATGTAAGGGGTAGTGGACTTGCAATTAATACCTATTGGAAAGCTTTCAAAGACTAACAAGAGAATGACTCAACATTCCTACATGCGAACATTTGTGTCATAAAAAATCGGTCTCATCTCATAAAAATTGTAGCTCTAGAGTGAGAGAGAGAAACTAGTAGTTTGAGAGTGTTGCAATCAAGCCTTGTGAATGCACTAAGAGGAATATTCTCTACGTATGGAGTGCAGGGTCATGTCGCCAATGGCTTGCGCAGAACTTCCCTACCGCTCACGGTGGTTACGTTCATGTGATCATATGATGAGTGTGATCTTTTCAGACTTTTGTAGGATTTACCATTTTAAGCAGTGAAGCAACGTTGAATCAATACTGTTGAAAAAGTGAAGCTCCGATTCTATGAACATTTGTTCTCACATCTAAAACCACATTTCGTAGATAAGATTTCCTGGTGCTTCTTTCAGCTCTTAATGTATTTGTTTTCTGTCTGCACACTTCAATATATCTGTTCAAACATTTTCGTGAGAAAGCCTTTCTTCACAAATGAATGAACATTGTTTTTCTCTATAAATGAACGGTATAAGGGCAATCGTTATCGTTTAAAGCTGATGAAGATGGTGTCGAAGATGATATTTCGCACATTCCTGTTCGTGCTACTGTTTCTGCTGCACCTACTATAGAGCAGATTCGCTGGGATGGCAGAGATGCCTAGGCACATGCATTGATAGCTTTGTCTGTCAAACGTGCTATTATTCCTCACATTCGCTCTTGGAAAACAGCCAAGGATGCTTGGGATACACTTACCATATGTACCAAGCTAGGAATGAGGCTCGTGTTGCTTACCTCCAAAAACAATTGGAGAGTGAGCACATGAATGAAGGTGATTCTATGGACAATTTTCTAACGAAGATCAAAGACTTGAAGGAACAATTGATTTCTGCTGATGAGGTTATACGAGATAGCTCACTTGTACAAACCGTTCTGAATGGTCTTCCTGATTCATATCAGAGTTTTGCTACTACTCTTCGTTTGATGATGAAAGGCAATCCGAATGCCTTATCATTTGAGGAGTTAGTCTCTGTTCTATTGCAGGAAGATCAGTCCAGGCAGAACAGGTCCATTATGCGAGTTGCAGATCAAGCTTTCCTAGCTAGTCAGAAGGGCAAAGGAAAATGGAGCTCTTCAACTAGTAAGCAGAAATTTGGTAATTCTGCATATTTGAAGAAGGAAGATAAAGATGAGAAGAAATCAGAAAAGCAGAAATTGTTTTGTAAGTACTGTAAAGGGAATGATCATATCATAAAGAACTGTCCAAAACTAGCTGCTAAAGAGGCAAAGAAGAAAGAGCCTGGAATGGTTGTTGCAGAGGCCTCTACACCAAAAATAGAGTCTGCAAATCTTGTGCAGGAAGAAGAATGGGCGTTTACTACTGTCTGAAGTTTTGACCCATCTTCTCATGATTAGTGCATGTCTGCAGTAGACTCAGATGTTTGGTATTTTGATAGTGGGGCAACCAAACATATTACCTTGCAGCGCAGTTTCTTCTCTTCACTCGAGTCTGCCCCTACAGGGAATACTATTACATGCGCCAACAACTCCTCTTATCCTATTATGGGAGTTGGTAAGATCATTTTGACTACTGCTGATGGTAGTTCTTTCACTCTGTCAGATGCTTTATTTGTGCCAGGGATCAAAAAGAACCTGTTATCAATTTCTGCATTAGCCAAGATTGGCTTGGTTGTGAAATTTGTTGATGACAGGTGTACAGTTCATGATCTGTAAAATGGAGATGTGATTATTGATTTTGCCATTTTATGTCGTGGGCTCTATAAGCTCATAGACTATGAAAGATCTGTAAATGATTTGGCATGTGCAGTAAATGATTCGCAGGCTATGTCAGATGCAAAGCTTTGGCATGCACGCTTTGGTCATTTGAATTTTGCTAGTTTGCTACGCCTACAGAAACTTGAAATGGTTTCCTCATTGCCCAAACTTGAGGCACCTCGAAACCATGTTTGTGAAGGTTGTATTTTGGGCAAAATGCAGGGTTCATCCTTTCCAAAAGATGGTTCAGTTCGGGCTACTCAAAAATTGCAACTTGTACATAGTGATGTCTGTGGTCCTATGCAGACACCTTCCTTTGGGAATTATCTTTACTTCGTAACTTTCATCGATGATTTTTCCAGGCATGCATGGGTATATCCATTGAAGGAAAAGTCCGAAGTGTTCATGTGCTTCAAACAGTTTTTGGTTTTCGCTGAAAATTTGTTAGCATGTAAAATGGGCACCCTCTGTTCTGATCGAGGGGAGAATATATGTCTTCTGAATTTAATGCATTTCTGGCTGAACGTGGGATAAAACACCAGTGTAGAGTTCCCTTTACACCTCAACAGAATGGAGTTGCTGAACGGAAGAATAGGTCTCTCATGGAGATGGCAAGGTGTATGGTCAAGAGTTAGGCTTTACCTCATAGTTTCTGGCTTCAGGCTGTCATGTGTGCAACATATGTACTGAACAAGTGTCCCACTAAAGTGCTGCAATCTATCACTCCATATGAGGCTTGGCACGATTGCAAGCCATCTGTTGCCCATCTCTGTGTTTTTGGTTGTTTGGCATACGCATTAGTGCCTGAAAAGCATCGCAGAAAATTGGATGATAAAGCAATAAAATGTATTTTTGTTGGGTATAGTTCTGAAAGTAAAGGTTATCGTCTGTATCATCCACAGACTAAACGCATTCTGGTTAGCCGTGATGTTGTATTTGTGGAAGATTCTATTCAACCATTGCTTTCATGTACTAAGGAGACATTTGCTAGCTCCAAAGACATGTATGATACTTTGATGCCTCTTTTTACAGGTGGACAATCTACTATTGGTCCTAATGAGGCAACTTCTCAGCCTTCGCAGGTTTCATGTGATGATGCAGATCATTCCATTTCAAATGCAGATTTACATGATGCATTAATTGATGAGAGAGCTGATATTGAGCAGGCAAAAACTATGCCAAAATGGCTGGTGCAAACTTTGCGTGACAACAAATTAGATGCACCTCTGTCATCTCGTACGCCTTCAGGCTCTCATAGTGCCTCTTTTGCATCAGATTGCTATGCTATGGGTGCGTCTAGTCTCTATGATGAGAATCAGCCTGTTTCGTTTGATGAAGCACAAAATTCAGAAAATTGGATGGCTGCTATGCAATCTGAATATGATGCTATAATGATAATAATCTTGTTTAATAAATTGTTTTAGTCTTCGTCGTTAGTATGCGGCAATATGGCTGAATCTTTGCTTAGGGAACTAGCCGTTTCTATGTATGGAGTGCAGGATCATGTCGCCAATGGCTTGTGCAAAACTTCCCTACCGCTCACGGTGGTTACGTTCATGTGATCATATGATCAGTGTTGTACATTGTTGCCCCGAACATGCTGGTAGGTGATTTCTTTTCAAACTTTTGCAGGATTTAGCATTTTAAGCAGTGATGCAACGTTGAAGCAATAATTCTGAAAAAGTTTGATCCAAAGCTCCGATTCTATGAACATTTGATCTCACATCTAAAACCACATTTTGTAGATAAGATTTCCTGGTGGTGCTTCTTTCAGCTCTTAATGTATGTGTTTTCTGCCTGCACACTTCAATACATCTGCTCAAACATTTTCATGAGAAAGCCTTTCTTCATAGATGAATGAACGTTGTTCTTCTTTATAAATGAACGGTAAGTTGGAAGTCCACAGAGAGAACAATATCTCACCAATTTTTGTGAGATTCTAAGTTGGAAGTCCACAGAGAGAACAATATCTAAGTTGGAAGTCCACAGAGAGAACAATATCTCACCAATTTTTGTGTGATTCTAAGACTGTGACAAGAGGGGTGTTAATGATGCCCTAGATGAAGCAGCAACCTACTCTGATACCAGTTGTTGGAGTTTGAGATCTCTGGAAGCATGCAAACATCACAAGGAAGAAGAAGAAGCTTGGAGCACAACACACAATAGTGAATGTATTACCACTAGAATGTACAAAGATAAGTGATCCGTTAGGGCTTTTGGCATATATACAAGTCAGGGGAACAAAAGCTCCTAGAGAGGGAAAAAAAGTTCCTCGATGGTCCTAGTGTGTTCACACACATCACAACCTAAATATATCAACAATAAATACCTGTATAACTATTTAGTTATTAGGTAGTATTTAGATAGATAGGTAAATAATTGGCCAACTATTTAGCTATAAGGTAGGTATTTAAATAGATAGGTGGATAGTTGGATGACTACTTCACTAAGAGGATTCTATGTAGCTAGATAGGTAGATTGCTCAATAATTATTTAGATAGATAGATAGTTGGATAGCTATTAAGCTAGATAGGTAGATAATTGAATAAATTTTTTGCTATTGGATAGCTATTTAGCTTCATAGGTGGATAACTATTTAGCTATTGGATAGCTATTTAGCAAGATAGGTAGATGGATGAATAACTTTTTATCTATTGGATGGATATTAAGATAGATGGTAGATAGCTAAATAAATCTTTAGCTGTTGGATAGCTATTTTGCTTCATAGCTAAATATCTAGAAAACTATTTTGCTATTAGGAAGCTATTTGATAGATAGGTAGATGGCTTGATAACTATTTAGCTATTAGGTAGCTATTTAGATGGATAGGTGAATAACTAGATGACTACTTATAAGATACTAGGAAGCTATTTAGCTAGATAGGTAGATAGCTCGATAACTATTTCGCTAGATAGATAGTAGGATAGTTATTTAGCTAGATAGGTACATAGCTAAATAACATTATAGATATTTGATAGTTATTTAGATTCATAGCTACATAGCTAGATAGTTATTTAGCTATTAGGTAGCTATTTAGATGGACATGTGGATAGCTAAGTAAGCATTTAGCTATCTAATAGATATTTACCTAGATAGATAGATAGATAGATAGTTGGATAACATTTTAGTTACCAGATAGCTGTTTTGCTTCATAGGTAGATATCTCGATATCTATTTAGCTATTAGGTAGCTATCTAGTCGGATAGGTAGATAGCTTGATAAATATTTAGCTATTACATAGCTATTTAGATGGATAAGTGGATAGCTAAATGACTACTTAGCTAAAAGGAAGCTATTTAGTGGGATACGTAGATAGTTGGATAACTATTTAGCTAGATAGATAGTAAAATAGCTATTTAGCTAGATAGGTAGATAGCTAAAGAATATTTTTGCTATTGAATAGCTATTTAGCATCATAAGTAGATAACTAGATAAGTATTTAGCTATTAGGTAGCTATTTAGATACATAGGTGGATAGTTAGCTAACTATTCAACTAACAAGAAGCTATTTAGCTTTATAGGTAGATAGTTGCGTAATGTTTTAGCTAACAGCAAGCTATATAGCTTGATAGGTATCTAAGTGGATAACTATTTAGCTATTAGGCATCTAAATATTGAGATATGTAGATAGCAAAATAACTAACTAGCTAATAGGAAGCTATTGAGCTTGATAGGCAGCTAGTTGGATACTTATTTAGCTACTGGATAGCTATGAAGCTAAATAGGTAGACAACTGAATTAACTATTTACCTAGATAGCAAAATATTGATACATTGATACTTAGACCATGATTGAGGAGTATGGCAATAGATGACTGTTGGCTAAATTAAAATGAATGGGAACTATATACAACTATTTAGTGACATTGCAAATTGTAGATAGAAATCACTTATACTCAAAAAGCAATAAGAAGCCAAAGCCATATATAAAAGCAACATTGTTAATATGTTTGGTACTTAGAAAGCCTTAAGAATCCATAACTAAAGATCGTTAGGTGAATATTTAAAAATCTATTAACAATGTCATAGTCAATCAACTCCACAAGGTTACCTCCCTCAAATTTGAATCCACCATTAAAGCATCTAGATAAAATTTGCCACATATTTTGTGATATTTCATTACCATATTCTTCTAAAGAATTGACTGGACATATGACAATGTGCTACAAATAAAAATGTACTGATATGAATGGTTGCATGGCATAACGTGCACCAAAAAACTCATCCTCTCCTCAATATTCAAACCACATGCTATGCACATGGATGAGACATTGAATGGGGGGGATGATGGTAACTGTGGGTAAGGTAATGGAAATGAGAGTGATAAGTCATTCGACTCGAGCATGTTTAACATGTTGTTTATAAATGATAGGTATCAATTTGCATTATTGAATTGGTCCTCTTGCAACTTGTATTCAGACTATGTATGAACTGATCCATATGATTAGTATTCAACTTTTCAAGAATGCTCCAAGCAATGTCAATAGAGCTTAAATTACCTCTAGTCCAGGCATCTTATGGTTTGCTTCAAGCCCTAAGAGCTCCCAATTAATAGTATATATCTCGAGTTGTGTCTCCAATTGAATCTGGCTTTTAGGAGCCATTCCCACATAACCTTTCGAACCCTCTCGAGATGCTTCTAACTTTTTTGTCATCTTACTGAAAGTTGTAATCATTTTAGACTTAGCTAGGTTTGATACCTTGTCTTGATCCAAATCACACTCAAACCTATCCAACTTAACCTTTTATCAGCTACCAATTCTAATGTAGATATAAGTTTAGCACCCTCGACTTGCCCAATAGCAGCAAGTGCCCTACCTTCTGGAACATGTAACTCAGTTGCATCTTGTTTTTGTTCTTGCAAGTTTGCATCCAACACAAGCTCTAAGACGAGTGAAGCATCATCCTTCAAAAATTTGTAAAACCTTTGCATCTTCAATCCATCTTCCTACATCTCTCAATCTATGCTTTTGTAGCTACAACCCATGCCACCCGATACGTAGTTGGTTTCATTGATGTGTGTGCACTAGTGCAATTTTGAAATGCAAAGGTTCTCATGAACTATACAAAAAATTCATAGTTTATTAGTATCCCTTGGTACACCTTTCGATGCAACACCATCACTACATCACAAAACTCTAGCTTAACATGTTTCACCTTCATTTTTCCATTGAATCAAGCTACATTGAACATAGACAACCAATCTTCCTTGCTAATTGATTTTTTTGATATAATAGCTAGATATGTAGCAATGATAGAGAGGACATACATGGTGTTCAAATCTTATTTTTCTAAAAGAATATGATGTGTTCTAACACTTTTGAATATGGTGGATATAACCACCTACATTAATAATGTACATTATTGGTCATAACTGTAACTAAGAAGGTGTAAGTTGACTAATGAGTTGAATAAATCAAATCAATGAGGGCTTTACCTCGTCGGTTGCTTGCACTTCAACATCCAACTCCTAAATGATGATAGCTCTCCTCTGCTGAAAACAGAAGCTCTTAAATTAAAGCCAAGGAGAATACTCTTAATCATGGCCATGTTAGCACCTATATGATGCATGCATGCATCTGATGCTGGATGTGATAGAAACCCGTTCTTTTCTATTTTCATACTACTGACACTCATTCATAGTGTTTCCACTTCACCTTCATCTCATGGAACAACTTCATTTGTGTTAGTTTTCTCTTGTGAGTGACGAAGTTGCTCATACCTTCTATGTTCCACTGTCGCAAACTCCATGGATAGTTGGGTTTTTCAAGATGTGACAAGTAATGACATTATTTTTTATTTTGTGTCATGATACCCTGCCTTTCTCATGAGTAGTATGGATATTCCAAAATTATTTTCATTATTTTTTAATATCTACATGAATGATTGTATGTGAAACACAAGTTATTTTAAATTCAGTTTTCCCATATTTCAAACACCTTTTGAAATAGCTGAATCACGATGCATATAAAAGTGGTAAATAGTCCTAAAACATGTTCACGTTAACATGCTTTCATCCATTTATTTAGCCTTTTGAATGCATGTTTACTTTTGTGTTTGTTACTCAAATAGTTAGGAAGCTTTCTAGTACTAAGGCCTTGACGAAAGACGCTGGAAGTAAAAAAAGAAGAAAATGAAAAGAAGTAATAAGAAGAAAAAGATTGTGACCGGCTTTCAAAGACTAACATGCGAACATTTGAGTCATAAAAAATCGGTCTCATCTCATAAAAATTGTAGCCGTTTCTACGTATGGAGTGCAGGATCATGTCGCCAATGGCTCACGGTGGTTACGTTCATGTGATCATATGATGAGTGTTGTACATTGTTGCCCCGAACATGCTGGTAGGTGATTATGTGTCAAGCCTCACAATTGGAGCTTGCACAATTTCCATAACTTTCGAGAGTTACACGAGTGCGGTGCCTTGAGCTGATACAAGACATTCTACTTTTGCAGAAAAAGTCTAGATTGCATCCTTTTTTCTTTCTTGGTCATCCTCCTGAAGGTTGGTGGTTTAAGGCCTTTCAAGAGGGGAGCCTTCCTAGAGGTTTCTCCCTCATTTATGCTAGGTTGGAGAGTCTCCTTCCCAGCCATCTCATGTCTAAGATGAGTAGAAGTTTCTCTTTCCTTCCTAGTTAGGAAAGAGCTAACTTGTGTCTCCAAAGAGACCACCTATGACTTCAATTCTTCTATTATAGAGGTCACGCTAGCAATGACCATCTCTATCCTATAGTTTTGTTCCTTGAGCTTATCGAATTGTTTGTGTGTAACAAAGTCTTTTTCTTGTTCGGACTCTGCCATGTTTTCATCATATACCTTTAAAGTTCGGACTTTACGCGGGGAGATAAAATCTAAGGAGATAAATATAACTAAAATAGAGAGAAATATAACTAAATATAAATATAACTAAATTTCCATGATGATCTCGAAGCTATCCAAAGCTGTGATTTAAAGTTCTTGCCATACCCAAAATAAAATTATTTCATTGGACATGTCTACATTATTGTATCAATAATTGAAATATCTTATGAATTTGGAGACTCAATTGTAAATCAAATGATCTACAAATCAAATGAGTATAGTATGTTGCAAGCGGCTATAATAAAAAAACTTCAAAGTGAGACGTTTTGCTTTTTGTCTACATTTTTCATGTTTTTTGCAATTAATTCATTATAAGAATATCACAAATTTTGCAATACATGATTTCTGTATCGAATTCTATGTGGACTAAACGAGAAATATATGATGTTTTGTGCGAATATTTTCAACGATGGAAAATTCTTTTATCATACAAATCGGTTGATTCATGACAAAGTATGTAGTACATACGTATGTATGTATGTAAGTGTTGATATGACACAGTTCCTTTGTTAAGCATTGTTAATTAGCACATTTCATGAGTATCTCTTTTTATGACTTGCATAACGCATTATAGAATATATATATATATATATATATATATATATATATATATATCTATATATATATATATATATATATATATATATATATATATATATGTGTGTGTGTGTGTGTGTCTGATATGTCTTTTCTATCTCTATTCTTGATCTCTCTCTTCCTACAAGGTTGGCAAAACTCACTTCAGATCTCTCTTTAGCTCTGTCTCTTTGGGTTCCATGATCTTGGGATGATCTTGCTCCTTGGAGGCTGTGGGAAACATTCAATCTTGGTAGAGGGAAGATCGGTTCACCCTTATAGGTGTCGGCATGCCTACCCTACTCCATAACCCTCTCTAAAGTGTTATCTAGATAGAGAACCTTGCTTGGTTTCTCTAGGTCCTTAAACTCACAAACGGTGGCTGATCCAACTTTGTTAGGCTGGTCAGGTTTAAACCTCCAAAATTCCTCATTAGTCCTCCTATTTAGGAATAACTCTATGCTCTTATCATCTTGGGGGATCCACTATGGGGTGATCACTCTGGTCAAGATGGATTTACCTCTAGGTGTCCTAGGTTCTCGTCCTAGGGTTCCTTGCTCTGGGTCTTCCATTTGCATCTCAAAAATGATAATTCTGAACTCATATGTCTTGTCGGGTAAGCTTGTGACAATGTACATGGTTCCCTTTTTATCAATGTATGAGCCTTCTCCAAACTTGACCACAGGGAGTTCAAATCCCACGAACTGATCCATCAAAGAAAGTTGGAGAAGCTTGGAGAGGCTTGGAAAGTTGAGTTTTCAATTGGTGAAGTTGGTCTAGCAAATTAGCATAAGACCAGCCCTAGCTCTTTGTATATGTAAAGTAGGCCTTATAATCTTGTGGCTAGTGCAATAAAACCCAATAGGTAATGGAACATCAACAAGAATAAGTTGATGCAAAACAGATAACTTGCACCTTGACTAGCTCACAAAAACCTTTTCAAAATGGATAGAAGTTGTGACTTCAAATACTTAGAGCAACCTTCACAGTAACAATTGGAAAATTTCCTCTTAAGGGAGTGTCATACATAGGGTTTTCTCGCTAAAATGCATAACAACCCTAACTTGTATGAACTAGGCAAGGATTAATCACCTTCAAACTGAACTGGTGTCATCCCAATTTTTTCAAGGATGTGTAGAGAATAACCCGTAGAGTGAAAACCTTGAATGTCTCTAAAACTAATGACCCAAATGACTTGAAACTTTGTAACATAAACTAGATAGTAGTACCTTTTAAATGAGTGCTTAAACACTAGATTTGGAGTTGTGTAGAGAGAGCAGCAATCTCTGCAAGTTGACTCAGTCTAAGGAAGGAGCAGAGAACAGAAAGGGCACCAAGCAATGACCCAAGAGTATATGTATTGCTTCAAATCATCAACCTCCTTAATGTACAAATGATTTGGAGTCTTTACATATACTCTTGAGGATATAGCCACTCCTTCTCGTCATGGATTTGAATTCAAAATTAGGTATCTTTGTTAGTTTTCATTGATTGGAATCTTTTCCTACAATCTAAGAAAAGAGAAAGCTGAAATCAAATCTGCCTTTTGATTGATTGATTGAGAATCAATCCCAACCATTTCTAAGTCATAGATTTTTGGCCTTTTACTCTTTCCTTTTACAAAGATAGATACTTTGGAAGTTACATAAGAAGGTGATCCTGTGATCAAACTCTGAATACAATAAATGAATGTAAATAAAACTTTACAAGGAGTATATGTGGCATCATTCAAATGATAGTTCTGATGTAGGTCATATCCACCTTAAACATAATGAAAGATTGTTGTTCCAACAGCTCCCCCTCAAGGTAAAGTATGCTTAAGTATTCATTCTTTGATAGGTTGAATACTTGCCATAGCTTTGAATCTACAAAGCCTTATCCCATCAAGTGCCTTTGTCAGCATGTGTGCTATTTGCTTCTTAGTAGGAACAAATGAAATGTCAATTTCCTTTGCCATAAGCTTCTCTTTTACAAAGTGGTAATGGACTTCCTTGTGCATTTTCCTTGCATGAAATATTGGATTTGCAATTAGATGCATGGAACTTACATTATCGCCAAGTAAGTGAGGTTTGGAACTTACAACTCCCAAATCTGAGTACAACTCCTTGAGCCTATTTCTTCTTGAGTTGCAATAGCCAAACCTCTATATTTTACTTCAGTTGAAAATAAAGCAGATGTTGGTTGCTTCTTGGAACTCCATGACACCAATTTTGAACCTACAAATACTAAGTATCCAAAGGTACTTTTTCTATCATCCTTTGCTCCTGCCACTCTAGATCTGAATAGATTTTGATATTCAAATCTGAAGAGTACGGATAATAGATACCTTAATTAAGTGTCCCGTTGAGATACTTGAGTACTCTCTTTGCAGCATCCATGCGTGGCCTTCTAGGTGAGTGCATGAGCTGATTAACCACTCCCACACTATGTCATATGTCTAGTCTTGTGTGAGTAGCATATATCAAGCTGCCAACTAATCTTTGATACTCTTTAGGATCATCAATCTTTTTACCTTCATAAACACTTAGTTTATGGTTCAATTCCAAAGGTGTACGTGCAAGCTTTGTGTTCTCCATTTTGAACTTCACAAGTAGGTCTTCAATGTGTCTTCTTTAATTTAGATACATCCCTTCATCCATACAAATTACTTGCATACCTAGGAAATATGTGAGCTCACCTAAGTCACTCATTTTGAAATCCTCTTGCATGTGTCTCTTGATCCTTTGACTGCCATTTAGATCATCACATGTCACAATAATATCATCTACATATATATAGATAGATAACCTCATTGTGATCCCTTTTGATGAATAGAGAAGGATCTAAGCTGCTAGGAATGAACTCTTGATCTTAAAGGTATGTAACCAGCTTATAATTCCAAGCTCTAGGAGCTTATTTTAATCTATACAATGCTTTCTTAAGTCTACAAAGATACGATGTAAGATTAGGGTTTTCAAAATCTAGTGGTTGTGACATGTATACATCTTTATTTATCCAACCATTTAGAAATGCATTTTTCACATCAAGTTGGAGGAGTTTCCAATTTTTGGCAGCAGCTACACTTGTGAATGTTCTCATTGTTGTCATCTTTGCAACTGGTGAGAATGTTTTCTAATAGTTTATACCATGAGTTTGTGAGCATCCTTTGGCACCTAATCTCACCTTGTAACTACAAAGTGATCCATCTAAGTTTCTTTTAACTTTATATACTCATCTGCAAGCAATTACCTTTTGATTGGTTGCGTTGGAACCAAATCCCAAGTTTCCATCTCCTTCAACACATCTATTTCTTCTTTCATGGCCTTTTCCCAATTAGGGTTTTCCTTTGCCTCTTCATATGTTGAGGGTTCCCCTAAAATTGAGTCCTTTGCCAAGTAGATTGAATGCTCTGTAACAAATTTGGAATTATATCCATGCCTTTCTGGTTGTCTTTTCTCCCTTGTTGACCTTCTAGGTGCTTGCTTGGAGCATTGTCCACACTCCTACATCTTTGATTTTCCTCCTAACTTCCATAGCTTGTAATCCTTTTCCTTTTCATCTTGGTCATCATCTCTATCACTTTTTGGATCCTAGAACTATGTGTCATGCTTGCTTTGTAATTGATGAGAATAAAAATCAAGATCATATGGTAGAGTTACCTTTTGTTTGTCTTCATCATACCAAGACTGTGTTCTTCAAACACAACATCTCTACTGTAGTGAATTGCTTGGTTGAAGGATTATAGGGCATGTAGCCGATCTTAGTTATATCATACCCAATAGACATTGCCTTTGTTGCCCTTTCATCTAGCTTACCTCTTATTTATGATGGTACATGAACATAAGCTAAACAACCAAACACCTTGCAATGTCCAAGACTAGGTTTTCTTACATACCATGATTTATAAGAAGTTATAGCTTGAAGTGATTTGGATGGTAGTCTATTGAAAAGGTACACAACAATCGAAATAGCCTTTCCCCATAGATAATGTGGCAAGCTTGTTCTAGCTAATCGAACCAATGTCTTGTTTCTTCTCTCTGCAATTCCATTCAATTGATGAAAGTACATGGTAGTCACTTCCCTTTTGATACCTTTATCCTGCAAGAAGTCATCAAACTCTTTGGAGAAGTATTATCCCCCTCCATCAGATCTGAGCTTCTTGAGTGATCTATCCACATGGTTCTCCACATGTGCTAGATACTTTTTCAAGCAATCAAAAACTTCATTCTTACTCTTGATAAAGTACAAAATAGTCCATCTACTATGGTCATCAATAAATGAGACATAATACCTTGAGTGTACCAATGAAGGTTCTTGCCTTGGCCCCCATACATCTGTATCTACTAAGTCCAATAAGTTGTCGTGGATGTAGTCTTTGTGGTTGAATGGTTCTTTTTGTGCCTTCCCAAACTCACATGCATCACATCTCTTGATCATGTGTTGCTTTGATATGTTTAGTAGTCCAAGAATACTTTGATCCTTGCATATATCCTTTAAGGTTCTTTGATTCACATGAGCTAGCCTCTTATGCCACACTTCAAGCTCACTTAGGGTTTGAGACCCAAAGTTGAATAGAGCTATATTTTTTTATTTCTCCTACTTCAAAAGTAAGAGCCTACCATGCTTCTCAACTCTACCTATCTTCGTGAAGCCTTGATATGGACCTTCCACAAACTCTCCATGTTGTGTGAGCCTAACTTGCAGGCCTTTCTCAACTACTTGGCCTATGCTCATTAGGTTTTTTGTAATAGGAGGAACATAGAGTACCTTGCTAAGAATATTTGTCTTGTCATTGAAAGCTTTGACATTACCAATCTTCTCCACAGTATGCTTTGTGTCATCCCCTATTTGTGCTTCATGTCTATGTTTTGGACATTCCAAGTTAGATAAGAGAGACATGTTGCCTTCAACATTATTTGAGCATCTTGAATCTATGTAGAATAAAGGATCATCTTCTTTACCTTCCTTGTCGCTTAGATTCAACAAGAGCAGTGAGTCTTCATGTTGTTGGTCTTCATAATAATTGTTGTAATCCATTCTGTTATGGTCTCTATTGTTATTGTTGAAATTGTGTCCACCTCTGCCTCTTGTTGCCATATCTACCTCTTCCACTTGTTTTCAAGGTCTGCCTATTGTTGTTGATCTTCATAATAATTGTTGTAATCCATTCTGTTATGGTCTCTATTCTTATTGTTGAACTTGTGTCCACCTCTACCTCTTGTTGCCATATCCACCTCTTCCACTTTCCATTGAACCAACAATTCTAAAAGGTGTGGTTGGTCTTATCATAGGTGGCACAAGGTTGAACATTCTTGCCTTTGGTCTTGTCATGCTTTGTTCCTTTCTTCTTTCCTTTCCATTTGCTCTTGCTTGCAAAGTTGGTTTGGTCTCCCCTTCACCTTCTTCCTTCTTCTTGCCTTTCATCTTCTTTTCTTTCTTATCTTCATATAAAGCACTAGTTGAATTACCATGATAGGATTTACCTTCCTTTATGCTATTATTGGCCTCTTGATTGAACAATTGTCCATGAAGTCGAAATTTTGCACATCCATGATGAGATCATAGGTTGTGGTGAAGGATTTCCATTGCTTGTCACCTCTAATCCCATTGAGAATTTGCCTCATGATGGTCTTTTCTTCAATCAGCTCTCCAATGGATGCCGATTGATCAACAACCTCCTTAACCTTTGTAAAAAAACTCTATGATGGTTTGTTTTGGAGCCTTCTTCATTTGGTTGAACGCATTCTAAAGATGGTACTTGCTTTTGTACTAGCAGAAAAAAAGTCTCTAGGGCATCCCATCTCCCTTCAGATGTCTTGCATCCTCTAATATGTGATAACAGAAAATCAGATATAGAGTTGAGCATGTATGACTTTGCTTGAGCATCCCTTGCACACCAAAGTGTGACCCTATCTGTTTCCTCTTAAGTAGGTCCTCCTTTGGATCTTGGAATAGGCATTGCTTCATCACCTGATACAATCCCATATAGATTTCTTCCTTGCAAATAAGCCTCCGTTCTGATTCTTCCTATCATAGCTCAACCTTTGAATTCGATTCCCTGCTCTTGAAGACCTCCTTTCATTTCCTTTTGAATATTGCTTCTTCAACTAGTTCAACTTTACATTTGGTGTAATCACCTCTTCATACACTTCTTCACTTGCATTTGAATCACTATTATGGGCAGCACTTTCAGCTTCAAATCTTCCATAACCTAATGTTGATGATGAGGAATCACTCCCTAGTCTCCCTTTTCATATTGACCTTTCTCCATGTGCTGTAGAAGCTTCTAGACCTGGCATTTGAATGCTTGTTTGCTGAAATTCTTCTTGGACAGCACCTCCATCATCTTCATAATCTTCTTCAAGAATCTTCTCTTTCCCTTTGTCTCCAAACCATGGCTCTAGCTCATAAAATACCACATCTCATGAGACGCATAGCTCCTTTGTCACCAGATTATAGCACCTATATCCCTTTTGCTCCTATGAATATCCGATGAAAATACTTTTTTTTTTACTTTGGCTCTAGTTTTGTCCTTAGTTCTTTAGGAATGTGAACATAACACACACATCCAAAAACTTTGAGATGTGTAAGGTCCGGTCTCCTACTAGAATAAACCTCCTCAAGAGTTAAATTATGCACTCCAGTTGTTGTGCACTTGTTCATCAAATAAACAGCTGTACTAGCTGCTTCAACACAATATTTTAGTGGCACCTTCATCTCGTTGAGCATGCATCTTGCAGCTTGTGTGATATGTCTATTTTTCCTTTCAACAATTCCATTTTGGTGAGGCATGTACCTACATGTATATTGTTGTTTGATCCCCTTTGTATGTAGAAAATTTGAGATTTCTTTGGAGAAATATTCTACTCCTCCATCAAACCTCGAAGTCTTTATATACCGTCCTGTTTCCTTTTCTACATGTGCTTTAGATCTCTTGAACATAGGCAACACATATGATTTCTCTTTTATGTAGAACATCCATAATTTTCTTGATTGATCATCAATAAAAGTGACAAAATATTTAAACCAGTAACTGATGGTTGTTGTGGTGGTCCTTATACATCTGCATGTATCAAATTGAGGACATTCTTTGCCACATAGTTGCTCTTCTTGAATGGTTGTCAGGTTTGCTTTCCTAGTTGGCATGCTTAACAAAAATCATGTAGTCCAACATCATTGAAACTTGGAAGAACTCTTAGCACTTCAGGGTTGCTCATGTCCTTGAGCTTGGGAATGTTGATATGTCCATACCTCTTGTGGCACAAATCGATTTCAACAATCTTCTTGTTTCCAAACTGAATATACATCACCTTTCCATGTGGTTGTTGAATGTCCAAAGTGAACATTCTACCTTCTTTCCTTCCTTGTACAATGACCTTGAGTCCTTCTTTTGGATTCTTTATAAAGCATCCTTTTTCATTCAAGATAACATGATATCCTTTTTCTACGATTTGTCCTATTGAAATCAAATTCTTTGCAATAGTAGGAACATGAAGAATATCAGTGAATACCTTCTTGTCTCCAAGCTTGATTTCCCCAACATGCTCAATTGTGTGTTGAGTTTCATCACTGGTCTTGAAACATCCTTTTCCACTTGGAGCTTGTAGATTTTTGAATAAATCTCCTTGGCATGTCATATGATTTTTGCAACTTGAATCTATAAACCATTTTTGGTCATCACTTCTCTTGCTGTTGTACTCATGCTTCACGACAAGCATGGTTTGCTTATCTCCTTCACTTGATGTACTGGCATAGTTATTTTGGCTCCTTTGGCTACCTTTATTTAGCCTTCCATTCTTTTTCCAATCATCATTTGCATAGTGTCCTACTTTACCGCAATGATAACATGTTATAACTTGAAGAGAATTGTATGAACCTCGACCTCTTCCTCTATTTCTTCCTCGACCTCTTCCTCTATTTCTTCCTCGACCTCTTCCTCTATTTCTTCCTCGACCTCTTCCATGTGCGTTGTCATTTGAGTTGTCCTTGTTACCCTCCGAGTTGTGTTGGTCTGAATTTGTGTTCTTATAGCTTCTTCCTTTTGCTCTCGAGCCTCCTCTAGGGTTCCTTCCTCTACCTCGACTTGCATATAACATTTGGCTATGGTTATCCTTACCTTTGTTGCCTTCTCCTTGTTGAGCAGCCTCTTCAACGACAAGATTTGGTATAATATCATCGAATGTTGGTAGAGGTTCTATATAAAGAATGTTTGTGATGAGGGGCTTCTACTTCGCTTCACTCCTCAAGCCATCGAGGGTTGTTTGGATGATTTCTTCCTCCTCTATCTTGCATCCAACTCATGTTAGCTGATCTGGAAGCTCCTTGATCTTCAAGATATATTCACTAATGCTTTGGTTTGAGCTTTTCTTCATGTTGTTGAGCTCATTATTGAGTTGCATCTTTGGAGACCTTGTTGAGGTAGCATACACCTTCTCCAATGCTTCCTAAACTTCCTTGGCTATCTCTAGGCTTTGCAAATGACCAATCATAGTGTTAGAAATAACTTGTGAAATGAGGAACGTCACCCTTCAATTCCACTCTTCCCAATCTCCAAATTGCCTCCTTTGTGTTGGAGTAATGTTGGGATCCTGAACGTCCACTTTTCGTGGATCATCTCTAGTAACTAGACTCCATAAACCTTTACCTTTAAGGTAATTTTTCATTCTATACGTCCAAAGCTATAAATTATCTTTATCTAATTTCTCAACTTGTTGTCCTAAATCAGCCATTGAACACTTCCTTATTTGAATTTTACCTCAAATAAGTTGTGGCACTCTTTCTTCACTTTAAGAAGCTCCCATTTGATTTCTAGCTTCTCCTTTCCTTTACTTTAGTTCCGATTCTTTGCCTCTTCAAGATCCAATTCTCTATTGTTGATCTCTAATACCAATTGTTGGAGAATTCCTCTCCTATGCACAACGAAAAGTGTAGGAGACCTTCTCAAGATTAAGAATTTTACCTATAGTTGAACCTTTCTCTATTGATGATCTCTAATACCAATTGTTGGAGAAATCCTCTCCTATGCAAAATGAAAAGTGTAGAAGACCTTCGTAAGATTAAGACTTTTACCTATAGTTGAAACTTAGAATGAAAACTAGTACCAATTGGAGAACATAATGAGCTTGAGGCGTTTTTCACTCAAACTAGACCTTAATAGATTTCAAATGAGCTATCAACCATTCAATTTGAGGTAGTTTTGGTATAGAACAATGTGTATAGAGAATGTGTATAGATTGTCCTTTCTGCTCAGCGTCAATGTTCGATTTACTTCAACGTGCTTGGATCTCTTTACACAATTCCTGTTGCAGATTATTATTTCCGATCTCTTTACACAATTCGTGTTGCAGATTATTATTCAAAACAATAACTATTCAACGCCCATGTGTATAGAAGTGCAAACTATATGAGCTTCAAATTTGGAGTATGTTCTGTACTTCACCGCCATCGTCATCATCGCAATAATCTTGTTTAATAAACTGTTTTAGTCTCAGTCGTTAGTCTGCGGCAATATGGCTGAATCTTTGCAGGATCATGTCGCCAATGGCTTGCGCAGAACTTCCCTACCGCTCACGGTGGTTACGTTCATGTGATCATATGATGAGTGCTGTACATTGTTGCCCCGAACATGCTGGTAGGTGATTTCTTTTCAGACTTTTGTAGGATTTACCATTTTAAGCAGTGAAGCAACGTTGAAGCAATGCTTCTGAAAAAGTTTGATCCAAAGCTCCGATTCTATGAACATTTGTTCTCACATCTAAAACCACGTTTCGTAGATAAGATTTCCTGGTGGTGCTTCTTTCAGCTCTTAATGTAGTGTGTTTTCTGCCTGCACACTTCAATACATCTGCTCAAACATTTTCAGGAGAAAGCGTCAATTTCCGATTTACTTCAACGTGCTTGGATCTACCTAGCATATGTTATTTCGGATCTCTTTACACAATTCCTGTTGCAGATTATTATTCAAAACAATAACTATTCAAAGTATATGATCTTCAAATTTGGAAAATGAGACTAATTTTTATCTGTTTCTTGTATATTATTTTCTGCTCTGTCCACTCATTAGCTTAAGTATTCCTGCCCATGTGATCGATAGATCTGTGGTACGTCATCCGCAGAAATTCTTTCTCTGTCCTGCACATAAATACATAGATAGACAGTTATACATAAATACATACATACATAAATACATAAATACATAGATAGACAGTTATACATAAATACATACATTTTTGCATACATAGCTTAAAGATAGACACACACATACATACATGCCATCTTCTTCTGAGTGCATGATTATCTTTTCCTCATGGATCTTTGCAACACATAAGAAAAGAAAAGGGAAACAAAGAAGATCACATAGAATTTCGCACAAGGAGAGCAAGGTGTACACTTTACATGATGTAGGAAAGAACAGATAAAATTTAGAAATTTTCAGACTCTCTCTTTCAGAAGAGTAACAAAGATCATTCCCAAGAGGTGAAGCAAGAATTTTGGTTGGTGAGCATCCTATAATGCACATGATTACCTATATGATAAATGGAATATTTTGTATGCTAACTAGCATACTCTATGTGCTCATCGGCACAATCAATATGCTAATCCATATGCGAAAAAGGAAACTCCAAATGCTCATTAACACATTAAATATGTTAATTAGCATACCATATTAATTAAATAGCATAGTCAATAAGCTAATTAGCACAATACCTATAGGAAAAACACATTTCGTACGATAATTAGCATAATCTGTTTGCTAATTAGCACATTTAGTATGTTAATTAGCATAGTCTATATGCGAATTTGTATAGCCAATATGTTGACTAGCACAATGTGTACGCTAATAAGGATAATGTATATGCTAATCAGTAGTGTTTGTATGCTAATTAGCATAGTCACTATCTCAATTTTCAATGTGGTTATTAGTTAGATTTGCTAAGAGAATGTGCATTAGCATAAAGAGCATACTAACTAGCACCTTCCTAATGTTACTACTAGCATATCCACTATCCTAATTTTTAGTGTGCTTATTAACTAGATTTTATTGTTAACATACTCGATATGTGGTTTGATAAACATTCTATCGAGATCGTCTTTAATATCAACTTCTCTTTTCCTTGGAGGCTTAGCTCTTTTAGAAGTTTAGAGAGATAAATCTAGATAGCACAATTGGAGTAAGAGAGTTTGAGCTATTGAAACCTTTCTTTGTTAAATTATGAAGGAAAAATATATGTGTTGCCATGAGTGCCATGCATAAATTCTCATTTTGAAGGACATCTTGAATGAGGTCCCATACAGGCTTCATGATGCCATTGCAAATGTGCTATATATAAATCTTACAAATAGCATGATCAAAGGTTTTGTGTCTAATGCAACTTTGTTCACTTCTCTAGAATAGAGGATGATTGATGGGAGAATGTAAGAATTGTGGAGGTGATAACTTAGAAACATGTCCCAATGAGGCTATGGCTTAATGTATAATAATTGGGGTGAAGGTGTTTGCATCTATGAAAGAAACTAAAAAACATGGAGGGAGCCTAAAAAGAGAAGTTTTCTTGCAGAATGACACGTCTTATGCGTTGTTCTTTTAGTTATTAAAAACTAATGATCTCAAGAAAATTATCACTTGTTTATATATTTTTAAAAAACTATACATTCAATTAGAAAATTGAGATTAAAAGTATGATTTGGCACTCTAGTTACATAACCATTTTTTGCTAATCACATACTATTCGAAAGTTTGCGACCACTATCAAAACCATCCATTTCCTTATATCCAATGCCAAGATGAATGATACCTTGTTTTCTCACTATATCCTAATGTTGAATTGCAATTGATTATGGCTATGCAAGGAGGCTTTTCATTCACTTTGGCAATGGTTCTGGTTAGATGGTGTAGCCTCAGTTCTCAATGCTATGAGACCACTTTTATTTTGTTGCAAGATATGCATGACTGACATGAATGGAGATGGGCTCATTCTTTTTGGAATAGGCCATCCTAAAGGAGAGCAAGATGGTTTAAGTGGATGGATTCAGAAAACCTTGAGATGGAGAATTTTAAAACCAAATGGAACCATTTTTGTAGTGCAAAGTGAAGACGGTTTGTTATTGCAAGGTCAATCTCTCTAGGGGAGAAAGTGCTACCTATCATTCAAAGGAGAGGGAATGCATATATTTTTGGAGGTTAAGGCATGGAACAATATTAGAGAGTACAAATAGAATTGTGAACCTATTGAAAATTCTCTCATGGTGCATGTTGTTCATGTCACAACCCACAAGATGGAAATGCACTTGAAACTAGGCAATTAGCATGCTTTAGTGACCCATACACTCAATCTAACAAGAATACTTGCATGAAACCATGGCCTTATCATCTTCTGCTACCATTGTCTAATGAGAAGAACCATATGTTGATTGTTCCTCATATGATACAAATACTAATGTCTATGACGGTGTCACATATGAAGATCATCATGATGCGTTAAGTGTTTCTTTGAGTATTCATGACACCTTTGTAGTGACCCTGAACATTGGAGTCAATGTTTAGGATATAGACTTTTGCTTTGCCAAGTGCATACACACAAAGGAATACTCCAATGGGGAAATGCTATTGATTAGGGTTCTTGTGTTGTGTTGGGATTGTATTATACAAAAGTAGATACATGCACATTTGTGTTAGATGATACACATGTCCCTATCCATATATTGTCATATCTTGTGTGCTACAAAAGAAACCTATCAAACATGTTTACAACTATGGAAAGATGTATTAAATTTCTTACAATAGCATGCCTTGTGGCATTTTACTGTTGACAATCATCATGTATTTTGCATGGAAAAGGCCAATTTTCTTGTAAATTTAAATAGTCATTTTTTTAGACTTCCTATCAAAAAGCATTATGGTGATGTTTTTGCACCTTACCATACATGCTTGAATATTCCTATTAAATGATATTTTGAGCTTGGTAATGTATATCATTTTCTATTTATATACATGTTACCTACTAAAAACTAAAGCCCGAGAATGCAAAAGTGCACATTTGTGTTAGATGATACACATTTGTGTTAGATGATACAAAAAACCTATCAAACATGTTTACAACTTTGCAAAGATGTACTAAATTTCTTACAATACCATGCCTTGTGGCATTTTACTGTTGACAATCATCATGTATTTTGCATGGAAAAGGCCAATTTTCTTGTAAATTTAAATAGTCATTTTTTTTAGACTTCCTATCAAATAGCATTATGGTGATGTTTTTGCACCTTACCATACATGCTTGAATATTCCTATTAAATGATATTTTGAGCTTGGTAATGTATATCACTTTCTATTTATACACATGTTACCTACTAAAAACTAAAGCCCTTGAATGCAAAAGTGCATAAAGACACCATGAAATAGAGAACATGTGAAGGAGAATAGACCAAAAAGTAAGGCATGTGAAACACTAGTAAAGAATTATTTTTAATGGTAAAGTTATGTTAGTATTAAATTTTATATAAAGGTACATACTGAAAGAGAGACTCTCTCCAATCAAAAGGGCTTATTAACGGATCTTATTAATAGGATGCTTACATGAACGTGTTGATGGTTGTTGATGCTTACATGAATATGTTGATGGTTTTTGCAAGCCTATTGGAAAGCCCTTTTGTAGCCTTGGCAACTTCAATTCCTCTTGCGTTTTGTTATGAAACTTTGCGTTTTGTTATGAAACTTCCATATTGTAGAACTTATGTTCGCTATCATCAACTATTAATTTTTGTGTTTATTAATCATTTCACATTTTCTCGAGAATAAAGCAACATTTTTTATAGAGAAAATTCTTGCAATGCAACCCATCCTCATTCTAATAAGCCCATTCATGTCAAGAATGAGTGCCTTTTATCGTCTGCAAGTTGTTTTGTTATGGAGATCTGTTGTATATTATTGAACAAGGCATTGTTAAAATATTAAATTATTAATGTATTAATATGTTTTTGATGTTTTTGATATAGCAGCTGAAGGTTCGTGAGGAGCGTGCAAGGCGTGAAAGGGCGGACATCAATAATCCGAATAATTATTATTTATTTTGTAAATAAACCTACGTAGAAGGTTCTATTGTTAGAAAAGTAATGGTTAGAATAATGGTCATTGTAGACCGTAGTTTCTCTTATTGAAAGCAATGGCTTTCTGTAAAAGTTACCAACTTTTAGTTTCACGCCTGCTTTTCGAAGCCGCCCTCTTGTAACCACTCTTTTCGACGTAATCAAAATTCCTATAAATACATGCACACTATGGACTGTCGAAACAGAGTGCATGGGGGGAGATTGCACCCAATACTGCGTTGTGTCTCGTCTCTTGTTGCGTCTATTCTCTGTGTGTTTTCTGTGTCCGTAATCTCTGTATGCGCGTGAGTAAGATCCTGACAACAGTGGTATCAGAGCTCTGCACGCGTCAATACAGAGCTTAGGCAATAACTTAGGCAATACATTGGCAACATTGGCACCCAAGGCTCCGTTGGCAGCCGTTGGCTACGCGCGAGGCAATTTTAATTTTTGAGTGGTAATAGAGAGGTTTAGAGTCCCTAAGGTAGGAGGATTTGAACCCACAACCTCCTACTTTCAAGGGAAGTACTTTAACCACTCCACCATCCCTTGGAGTTGTACTCAAATTCTCTTTCTTTGGTACTTGTGCAAGGCGCTCGCGGCAATTTCAAGGATGGACCCAACAAAGAATTAAGTGTAACTTTCAATCCGTAGGTCGGATTGAGGCGTGTAATATACTGTTGGAAAGCTCTCGGAACGAACTTTCCAATGAGCTAGCTTGCAAGTGTGAAATCCTTGGTAATCTTTGGGTGGCACTTGATTGAGTGTTCAAGATACCAAGCAAGGTTGAGAACACGGGATTGAGACGCCAAGGTTGCAAACAAGAAGGTTCAATACACAAGGTTGAGAGCAAGGGTCCAAGAGCACCATGGAGGATTACAGTAATTCACCTTTACCTGGAGTTTCATTCGAACAAGAGTTAGAGATTATGAACCAAGAACTTCAAGCACTTCAACAAGCCATACACGGACGTTATGCTATGCTTCAATTCGACGGACGAAATGGCCGCTTTGTCTTATCATGGCTATCCCTATTCAATGATTTCTTTTCTGACGAGTTATATTCAGAAAATCAGAAAATCGAGTTTGCCACTAATTATTTGGTAGGACGAGCGCAGTTATGGTGGAATGATCTTTCTCGTCGTGCAGATTGTCCACGCACCTGGAAGGCTTTTCAAGAAGAGTTTAAAGATTCATTCTTACCTTTACAGTTTACCTTACATGTTTGATAATTGTGATGTATTTACATATTGAATTTAGTCTATAGGAGCATATTACCTTTAATTTTTGAGATTTTGTTTTACTGCTATGGAAAGATATCTCCGATCTCTTTATAGAGTGGCTATAACATATCTTTTGAGCTTCTCTTTCAAGATCAAAAGAATTTGGACTTTACCCATTCATCATCAGACAAACTTTTTTTTTTAATCATCTTTTCGTAGCCTCAATTCCTGAAGGCATATTGTCATGCTATTATGATAAAGGGGTGGATCATCTTCAGCACCTGCACACATCGGCAAATTACTTTGTAACCATCCAGATACGTTTCTTGCCAATTTATATGCATAGTTGTCTTCTTTTTGCATCCACTTGCATTTTGGACATGCATGTTTTGCATCGTACATGGAATATACGCATCGTTTAAACATGGTTTGTCTTGTATGGTACATGAATTCTTATTGCAGGGACAGGTATGTATTTTATTGCAGGTTAGCGAGGAGAAACATACATATGTCAGGGTGTGTAATCCCCTTTTGGTTTCTTTGTGCATAGATTGTGCCTATTGGCATCTATATCATGGAAATTGTTTGTCGGAAATTTTCCGGTTTTCAAAATCACGCCGTTATGCTGCCGAAATTTTTACAAAATTCATATGCACATGCATTCAAGTATAAATTCATGATTAGAAAATTAATTATTATTTTATCATATCCAGATATTCATTTTTGTCATCACTTTTGGATTACATTTTTGACTTAAATCCTGTATATCATACCCCAACACATTAATGTACCAGCTCCATGAACATTTCCATGCATGTATTTTTACATGGCACATGCCTATTTTCTTTATTCAGTGATGAAACATGTGACTGACCATCTGTTTATTCTTTTATCACCTGAGGTCAGTTGCTTGTTCAACTAAGGGGCATGTTATACCTTATGGAATATGTTGAACAATGCATTGTTGGATTGTAACATGGAATATGTTGGCCAATGCATTGTTGGATTGAAATATCGAATGCCAATGCATTGTTGAATTGTAACATGGAATATGTTAGCCAATGCATTGTTGGATTGAAATATCGAATGGCCAATGCATTGTTGAATTGTAACATGAAATATGTTGGCCAATGCATTGTTGGATTGAAATATCGAATAGCCAATGCATTGTTGGATTGTAACATAAAATATGTTGGCCAATGCATTGTTGGATTGTAACAGTAATATGGAATATGTTGAACACTGCATTATACTTGTTAGAGTGTTGAATTATTTTATCAACTGAGGTCAGTTGCTTGTCAACTGAGAGGCATGTTGTATATTATTGAACAAGGCATTGTTAAAATATTAAATTATTAATGTATTAATATGTTTTTGATGTTTTTGATATAGCAGCTGAAGGTTCGTGAGGAGCGTGCAAGGCGTGAAAGGGCGGACATCAATAATCTGAATAATTATTATTTATTTTGTAAATAAACCTACGTAGAAGGTTCTATTGTTAGAAAAGTAATGGTTAGAATAATGGTCATTGTAGACCGTAGTTTCTGTTATTGAAAGCAATGGCTTTCTGTAAAAGTTACCAACTTTTAGTTTCACGCCTGCTTTTCGAAGCCGCCCTCTTGTAACCACTCTTTTCGACGTAATCAAAATTCCTATAAATACATGCACTCTATGGACTGTCGAAACAGAGTGCATGGGGGGAGATTGCACCCAATACTGCGTTGTGTCTCGTCTCTTGTTGCGTCTATTCTCTGTGTGTTTTCTGTGTCCGTAATCTCTGTATGCGCGTGAGTAAGATCCTGACAACAAGATCATTGACATTGATGGCATCCAATTTAGTTGATACAAGTAATGCTTCTTTGGCCAATATATTTTGCAACTATCTACTTCTTTCATGCCTTCTTTTTGGATCTCTCCTTCTTTGAGAACGAATCTTGTTAGCCATCAAAACTCTTACACCCCTACATTCGCAAAGATTCACATGTTTAAATGTGGGCCCTATGAAAAATACCGAGTCTATTGAACAAACATAATGCATTAAAACACATGTTCAAGTGTAGGCACTCTAAAAGAAGAGAACATTAGTGCAAGATGAAAAACATTCATAATGTACTTATTAGATTAAAGTTCATGCCAAATAGCTCGAGGATTGTCATTATGCTAATTAGTTTTTTTTTGGACTAACAATTTGGATAATATATTTTTTTCTAATCATAGTGGTTTTCCAGGCTAATTAGCATAGTTTAATGTGCTATTTAGTAGAGTCAATATACTAATTAGCACAGTCTAATCATGCTCATTGGCATAGTGAATGTGCTAATTAGCCAGCATGATGAATTTGCTAAATAGCATATTTATTGTGCTAATTAGCATAGTGGAGGTACTAATTAGCATAATGATTAAAATAATTCGACCATATGAATTGTCATTATTAATATTCTATCTTTACCTAGATATTTGGTAGATAAATATTCTCTTGTTATTGGCATATTTGATTGCTTATATGCTAATTAGCATGGTAAATGTGATAATTAACATACTTATGGTGCTACTTAGCATAACTAATGTGTTAATTAGCATAGTAAGTGTGCTAAATGAATATATCCACTATATTGGTTAGCACAATCACCATACTTATTAGCACATTCACTATGCTAATTAGCACAAGAACTTCATAACTAGCACATCTACCATATTAATTAGCATAATAACTATGCTAATTACCATAATAACTATGCTAAATAGCACATTCACTATGCTAATTATCATAATAACTATGGTAATTAGCACAATAACTTATCAAAAATTCCTATAAGGAAACAATGCTTATCAATTAGATATGTTCATAAGGATAGATTTGATAATTAGCATAGTCACAATAGCATACTAGTTAGCATAGGAGAATGTGCTAGTTGCTATAGTCACTATACTTGTTATGGTGTTTAGCACATTCACTATGCTAATAAGCACAATAACTACTCTAATTAGCAATTTCATTAGGCTAATTAGCATAATATCCATGCAAACTCGCATAATATCTATGTCAAGTAGCACAATAGCTATGCTAAATAGCACATTCACTATGCAAATTAGCATAATTGCCATGATAATGATCACATTCATTATGCTAATAAGCAGCTAATAAGAAAAATAAGCATTCTAAATAGCACTTCACCATGCTAGGTAGCACAATAACTATGCTTCAAAGCATCGACGATTGCATACAACTCCTTCTCATAAAGAGAGTAATTTTTATAAGTCGATTCTAGCTTTTTTCCCTCAAAAGCCACTAATCGACCATGCTGAACTAGAACCACTTCTATAACTGAATCAGTCATGTCTATCTCAACCACAAAGGGTTTATTGAGATCTTCTATATATAAAAGTGGAGTTGTAGGAATCGATACCTTCAATTTTTCAATATTTTGCTTGTATTCATCTCCCCAATCAAAGGTTTTCCCTTTCCCTATTGTTTTGTCATCGGGAATAGAATTTGGGCATAGTTCTTGATGAATTTTTGATAGAACTTGAGAAGAAAAGAAATATTTGAAGCTCTTCTAGGTTCTTACAATGTGGCTTAATAGCCCAAACTTTATCATGACTTTATAGAAATTAGAAAGTGTCTCTTTACATATAAATGAGAAACTTAGAGATGAAAAGTGTCTTTTCTTAGGAACGTTTCCAAAAAATGAGAAAGTGTCTCTCTATATATAAATGAGAAACTTAGAGATGAATCTATTGAAGCAACGTAGAGGATATAGTTATGAAAAAGTGTGACCCAAAGTTCTGATTCTATGAACATTTGTTTTCGCATCTAAGACCACATTCCATAGAAACGATTAAACATCGTGTTTCTGGTGCTTCTTTCAGTTGTAAATGTGTGTATTTTATGCCACACTTCAATACATCTACTCAAACATTCTCCACGAGGTGATTATGTGTCAAGCCTCACAATTGGAGCTTGCACAAGTTCCATAACTTTCTAGAGTTACACGAGTGGGGTGCCTTGACCTCATACAAGACATTCTACTTTTGCAGAAAAAGTCTAGATTGCATCCTTTTTTCTTTCTTGGTCATTCTCCTGAAGGTTGGTGGTTTAAGGCCTTTCAAGAGGGGAGCCTTCCTGGAGGTTTCTCCCTCATTTATGCTAGGTTGGAGAGTCTCCTTCCTAGCCATCTCATGTCTAAGATGAGTAGAAGTTTCTCTTTCCTTCCTAGTTAGGAAAGAGCTAACTTGTGTCTCCAAAGAGACCACCTATGACTTCAATTCTTCTATTATAGAGGTCACGCTAGCAATGACCATCTCTATCCTATAGTTTTGTTCCTTGAGCTTATCGAATTGTTTGTGTGTAACAAACTCATTATAGCGAACAATATATTGGTTTAAGGTCTTTCAAGAGGGGAGCCTTCCTAGAGCTTTCTCCCTTATTTATGCTAGGTTGGAGAGTCTCCTCCTAGCCATCTCATGTCCAAGATGAGTAGAAGTTTCTCTTTCCTTCCTAGTTAGGAAAGAGCTAACTTGTGTCTCCAAAGAGACCACCTATGACTTCAATTCTTCTATTATAGAGGTCACGCTAGCAATGACCATCTCTATCCTATAGTTTTGTTCCTTGAGCTTATCGAATTGTTTGTGTGTAACAAAGTCATTATAGAGATCAATGTATTGGTCATCTTTTTCTTGTTCGGACTTTACGCGGGGAAGTGCATTCTAATTACACTTGATCTTCAGTTTCCAAATGTATCCACCTCCCCAAATGTAAATTCAGTTTACATTATTGTATCAATAATTGAAATATCTTATGAATTTGGAGAATCAATTGTAAAGATCTTATTTGAATATGAGTATAGTCTCAATAGACAATTTCTTTTACATGCGATGTATGTTGCAAGCGGCTGTAATCAAAAAAATTCAAAGTGAGACGTTTTGCTTTTTGCACTTCTAGAAAAACTGTGAATACTCTTTTTGTCTACATTTTTCATGTTTTTTGCAATTAATTCATTATAAGAATATCAGAAATTTTGCAATATATCAGAAGATGAATTCTATGTGGAATAAACGAGAAATATATGACGTACGTGTTGATATGACGTACGTGTTGATATGAGTATCTCTTTCTATGACTTGCATAACGCATTATAGAATATTCCCATGATTTCAAAAGTATGTGTTGTAGTGACAACTATCCGTATCATAACGCATTATAGAATATATATATATATATATATATATATATATATATATATATATATATATATATATATATATATATATATATATATATATATATATATATATATATATATATATATGTGTGTGTGTGTGTGTGTGTGTGTGTGTGTGTGTGTGTGATATGTCTTTTCTATCTCCATTCTTGATCTCTCTCTTCCTACAAGGTTGGCAAAACTCACTTCAGATCTCTCTTTAGCTCTGTCTCTTTGGGTTCCATGATCTTGGGATGATCTTGCTCCTTGGAGGCTGTGGGAAACATTCAATCTTGGCGGAGGGAAGATTGGTTCACCCTTATAGGTGTCGGCATGCCTAGCCTACTCCATAACTAGGAACATCCTCTCTAAAGTGTTATCTAGATAGAGAGCCTTGCTTGGTTTCTCTAGGTCCTTAAACTCATAAATGGTGGGTGATCCAACTTTGTTAGGTTGGTCAGGTTTAAACCTCCAAAATTCCTCATTAGTCCTCCTATTTAGGAATAACTCTATGCTCTTATCATCTTGGGGGATCCACTCTGGGGTGATCACTCTGGTCAAGATGGATTTACTTCTAGGTGTCCTAGGTTCTCATCCTAGGGTTCCTTGCTCCGGGTCTTCCATTTGCATCTCAGAAATGATAATTTCGAACTCACATGTCTTGTCGGGTAAGCTTGTGACCATGTACATGGTTCCCTTTTTATCAATGTATGAGCCCTCTTCAAACTTGACCACAGGGAGTTCAAATCCCACGGACTGATCCATCAAAGAAAGTTGGAGAAGCTTGGAGAGGCTTGAAATGTTGAGTTTTCAATTGGTGAAGTTGGTCTAGCAAATCAGCATAAGACCAGCCCTAGCTCTTTGTATATGTAAAGTAGACCTTATAATCTTGTGGCTAGTGCAATAAAACCCAATAGGTACTTTGGAACAGATAACTTGCACCTTGACTAGCTCACAAAAACCTTTTCAAAATGGATAGAAGTTGTGACTTCAAATACTTAGAGCAGCCTTCACAATAACAATTGAAAAATTTCCTCTTAAGGGAGTGTCATACATAGGGTTTTCTCTCTAAAATGCATAAAAACCCTAGCTTGTATAAACTAGACAAGGATTAATCACCTTCAAACTGAACTGGTGTCATCCCAATTTTTCAAGGATGTGTAAAGAATGACCCGTAGAGTGAAAAACTTGAATTTCTCTAAAACTAACGACCCAAATGACTTGAAACTTTGTAACATAAACTAGATAGTAGTACCTTTTCAATGAGTGCTTAAACACTAGATTTGGATTTGTGTAGAGAGAGCAGCAATCTCTGCAAGTTGACTCAGTCTGAGGAAGGAGCAGAGAACAGAAATGGCACCAAGCAATGACCCAAGAGTATATGTATTGCTTCAAATCATCAACCTCCTTAATGTACAAATGATTTGGAGTCTTTACATATACTCTTGAGGATATAGCCACGCCTTTTCTTCATGGATTTGAATTCAAAATTAGGTAGCTTTGTTAGTTTTCATTGATTGGAATCTTTTCCTACAATCTAAGAAAAGGGAAAGCTGAAATCAAATCTGCCTTTTTATTGATTGATTGAGAATCAATCCCGAACATTTCTAAGTCATAGATTTTAGGCCATTTACTCTTTCCTTTTACAGAGATAAATACTTTGGAAGTTACATAAGAAGGTGATCCTATGATCAAACTGTGAATACAATAAATGAATGTAAATAAAACTCTACAAGGAGTATATGTGGCATCATTCAAATGATAGTTCTGATGTAGGTCATATCCACCTTAAACATAACGAAAGATTGTTGTTCCAATAGCTCCCCCTCAAGGTAAAGTATGCTTGAGTCTTCATTCTTTGATAGGTTGAATACTTGCCATAGCTTTGAATCTACAAAGCCTTATCCCATCAAGTGCCTTTGTCAGCATGTGTGCTATTTGCTCCTCAGTAGGAACAAATGAAATGTCAATTTCCCTTGCCATAAGCTTCTCTCTTACAAAGTGTTAATGGACTTCATTGTGCTTTTTCCTTGCATGAAATATTGGATTTTCAATTAGATGCATGGAACTTACATTATCGCCAAGTCAAGTGAGGTTTGGAACTTACAACTCCCAAATCTGAGTACAACTCCTTGAGCCATATTTCTTCTTGAGGTGCAATAGCCAGACCTCTATATTTTGCTTCAGTTGAAGATAAAGCAGATGTTGGTTGCTTCTAGGAACTCCATGACACCAATTTTGAACCTACAAATGCTAAGTATCCAAAGGTACTTTTCCTATCATCCTTTGCTCCTGCCAATCTAGATCTGAATAGATTTTGATATCCAAATGTGAAGAGTATGGATAATAGATACCTTAATTAAGTGTCCCTTTGAGATACTTGAGTACTCTCTTTGCAGCATCCATGCGTGGCCTTCTAGGTGAGTGCATGAGCTGATTAACCACTCCCACACTATGTCATATGTCTAGTCTTGTGTGAGTAGCATATATCAAGCTGCCAACTAATCTTTGATACTCTTTAGGATCATCAATCTTTTTACCTTCATAAACACTTAGTTTATGGTTCAATTCCAAACGTGTACCTCCAAGCTTTGTGTTCTCCATTTTGAACTTCACAAGTAGGTCTTCAATGTGTCTTCTTTAATTTAGATACATCCCTTCATCTGTACAAATTACTTGCATACCTAGGAAATATGTGAGCCCACCTAAGTCACTCATTTTGAACTCCTCTTGCATGTGTCTCTTGATGCTTTGAATGCCAATTAGATCATCACATGTCACAATAATATCATCTACATATATATAGATAGATAACCTCATTGTGATCCCTTTTGATGAACAGAGAAGGATCTGAGCGGCTAGGAATGAACTCTTGATCTTAAAGGTATGTAACCAACTTATAATTCCAAGCTCTAGGAGCTTATTTTAATCTATACAATGCTTTCTTAAGTCTACAAAGATACGATGTAAGATTAGGGTTTTCAAAATCTAGTGGTTGTGACATGTATACATCTTTATTTATCCAACCATTTACAAATGCATTTTTCACATCAAGTTGGAGGAGTTTTCAATTTCTGGCAGTAGCTATACTTATCAATGTTCTAATTGTAGTCATCTTTGCAACTGCTGAGAATGTTTTCTCATAGTCTATACCATGAGTTTGTGAGCATCCTTTGGCACCTAATCTCACCTTGTACCTACAAACTGATCCATCTAAGCTTCTTTTAACTTTATATACTCATTTGCAACCAATTACCTTTTGATTGGTTGATATTGGAACCAAATCCCAAGTTTCCATCTCCTTCAACATATCTATTTCTTCTTTCATGGCCTTTTCCGAATTAGGGTTTTCCTTTGCCTCTTCATATGTTGAGGGTTCCCCTAAAATTGAGTCCTTTGCCAAGTAGATTGAATGCTTTGTAACAAATTTGGAATCATATCCATACCTTTCTAGTTGTCTTTTCTCCCTTGTTGACCTTCTAGGTGCTTTCTTGGAGCATTGTCCACACTCCTGCATCTTTGATTTTCCTCCTAACTTCCATAGCTTGTAATTCTTTCTCCTTTTCATCTTGGTCATCATCTCTATCACTTTTTGGATCCTGGAACTATGTGTCATGCTTGCTTTGTAATTGATGAGAATGAAAATCAAGATCATATGGTAGAGTTACCTTTTGTTTGTCTTCATCATACCAAGGTTGTGTTCTTCAAACACAACATCTCTACTGTAGTGAATTGCTTGGTTTTAGGATTATAGGGCATGTAGCCCATCTCAGTTATATCATACCCAATAGACATTGCCTTTGTTGCCCTTTCATCTAGCTTACCTCTTATTTATGATGGTACATGAACATAAGCTAAACAACCAAACACCTTGCAATGTCCAAGACTAGGTTTTCTTACATACCATGCTTCATAAGAATTCATACCTTGAAGTGATTTGGATGGTAGTCTATTGAAAAGGTACACAACAATCGAAATAGCCTTTCCCCATAGATAATGTGGCAAGCTTGTTCTAGCTAATCCAACCAATGTCTTGTTTCTTCTCTCTGCAATCCCATTCAATTGATGAGAGTACCTGGTAGTCAGTTCCCTTTTGATACCTTTATCCTGCAAGAAGTCATCAAACTCTTTGGAGAAGTATTACCCCCTCCATCAGATCTGAGCTTCTTGAGTGATCTATCCACATGGTTCTCCACATGTGCTAGATACCTTTTGAAGCAATCAAAAACTTCATTCTTACTCTTGATAAAGTACAAAATAGTCCATCTACTATGGTCATCAATAAATGAGACATAATACCTTGACTCTACCAATGAAGGTTCTTGCCTTGGTGCCCATACATCTGTATCTACTAAGTCCAATAAGTTGTCATGGATGTAGCCTTTGTGGTTGAATGGTTGTTTTTGTGCCTTCCCAAACTGACATGCATCACATCTCTTGATCATGTGTTGCTTTGATTAGTAGTCCAAGAACACTTTGATCCTTGCATATATCCTTTAAGGTTCTTTGATTCACATGAGCTAGCCTCTTATGCCACACTTCAAGCTCACTTAGGTTTTCAGAACCAAAGTTGAATAGAGCTATATTTTTTTATTTCTCCTACTTCAAAAGTAAATGGCCTACCATGCTTCTCAACTCTACCTATCTTCGTGAAGCCTTGACATGGATCTTCCACAAACTCTCCATGTTGGGTGAACCTAACTTGCAAGCCTTTCTCAACTACTTGGCCTACGCTTATTAGGTTTTTTGTAATAGGAGGAACATAGAGTACCTTGCTAATAATATTTGTCTTGCCATTGAAAGCTTTGACATTACCAATCTTCTCCACAGTATGCTTTGTGTCATCCCCTATTTGTACTTCATGTCTATGTTTTGGACATTCCAAGTCAGATAAGAGAGCTAGGTTGCCTTCAACATTATTTGAGCATCTTGAATCTATGTAGAATAAAGGATCATCTTCTTTACCTTCCTTGTGGCTTAGATTCAACAAGAGCAATGAGTCTTCATGTTGTTGGTCTTCATAATAATTGTTGTAATCCATTCTGTTATGGTCTCTATTGTTATTGTTGAAGTTGTGTCCACCTCTGCCTCTTGTTGCCATATCTACCTCTTCCACTTGTTTTCAAGGTCTACCTATTGTTGTGGATCTTCATAATAATTGTTGTAATCCATTCTGTTATGGTCTCTATTGTTATTGTCCACCTCTACCTCTTGTTGCCATATCCACCTCTTCCACTTTCCATTGAACCAACAATACTAAAAGGTGTGGTTGGTCTTATCATAGGTGGCACAAGGTTGAACATTCTTGCCTTTGGTCTTGTCATGCTTTGTTCCTTTCTTCTTCCCTTTCCATTTGCTCTTGCTTGCAAAGTTGGTTTGGTCTCCTCTTCACCTTCTTCCTTCTTCTTGCCTTTCATCTTCTTTTCTTTCTTATCTTCATATAGAGCACTAGTTGAATTACCATGATAGGATTTACCTTCCTTTATGCTATTGCCTCTTGATTGAACAATTGTCCATGAAGTCTAAATTTTGCACATCCATGATGAGATCATAGGTTATGGTGAAAGATTTCCATTGCTTGTCACCTCTAATCCCATTGAGAATTTGTCTCATGATGGTCTTTTCTTCAATCACCTCTCCAATGGATGCCGATTGATCAACAACCTCCTTAACCTTTGTAAAAAACTCTATCATGGTTTGTTTTGGAGCCTTCTTCATTTGTTTGAACGCATTCTAAAGATGGTACTTGCTTTTGTACTAGCAGAAAAAAAGTCTCTAGGGCATTCCATCTCTCTTCACATGTCTTGCATCCTCTAATATGTGATAACAAAAAATCAGATATAGAGTTGAGTATGTATGACTTTGCTTGAGCATCCCTTGCACACCAAAGTATGACCCTATCTGTTTCCTCTTAAGTAGGTCCTCCTTTGGATCTTGGAATAGGCATTGCTTCATCACCTGATACAATCCCATATAGATTTCTTCCTTGCAAATAAGCCTCCGTTCTGATTCTTCCTATCATAGCTCAACCTTTGAATTGGATTCCCTGCTCTTGAAGAACTCCTTTCATTTCCTTTTGAATATTGCTTCTTCAACTAGTTCAACTTTACCTTTGGTGTAATCACCTCTTCATACACTTCTTCACTTGCATTTGAATCACTATTATGGGCAGCACTTTCAGCTTCAAATCTTCCATAACCTGATGTTGATGATGAGGAATCACTCCCTAGTCTCCCTTTCCATATTGACCTTTCTCCATGTGCTGTAGAAGCTTCTAGACCTGGCATTTGAGTGCTTGTTTGCTGAAATTCTTCTTGGACAGCACCTCCATCATCTTCATAATCTTCTTCAAGAATCTTCTATTTCCCTTTGTCTCCAAACCATGGTTCTAGCTCATAAAATACCACATCTCATGAGACGCATAGCTCCTTTGTCACCAGATTGTAGCACCTATATCCCTTTATTTCCTATGAATATCCGATGAAAATACATTTTTCTGAGTTTGGCTCCAGTTTTTTCCTTAGTTCTTGAGGAATGTGAACATAACACACACATCCAAAAACTTTGAGATGTGTAAGGTCCGGTCTCCTACTAGAATAAACCTCCTCAAGAGTTAAATTATGCACTCCAGTTGTTGTGCACTTGTTCATCAAATAAACAGTTGTACTAGCTGCTTCAACGCAATATTTTAGTGGCACCTTCATCTCATTGAGCATGCATCTTGCAACTTGTGTGATATGTCTGTTTTTCCTTTCAACAATTCCATTTTGGTGAGGCGTGTACCTACATGTAAATTTTTGTTTGATGGCCTTTGTATGGAGAAAATTTGAGATTTCTTTGGAGAAATATTCTACTCCTCCATCAAACCTCGAAGTCTTTATATACCGTCCTGTTTCCTTTTCTACATGTGCTTTAAATCTCTTGAACATAGGGAACACATCTGATTTCTCTTTTATGTAGAACATCCATAATTTTCTTGATTGATCATCAATAAAAGTGACAAAATATTTAAACCAGTAACTGATGGTTGTTGTGATGGTCCCCATACATTTGCGTGTATCAAATTGGGGACATTCTTTGCCACATAGTTGCTCTTCTTGATTGGTTGTCAAGTTTGCTTTCCTAGTTGGCATGCTTAACAGAAATCATGTAGTCCAACATCAGTGAATCTTGGAAGACCTCTTAGCACTTCAGGGTTGCTCATGTCCTTGAGCTTGGGAATGTTGATATGTCCAAACCTCTTGTGCCACAAATCGATTTCAACAATCTTCTTGTTTCCAAACTAAATATACATCACCTTTCCATG
>CM035433.1:24536720-24691720 GCA_020310875.1 Ceratopteris richardii
GGAGCATGGATAAGAGGTTTCCTCGCAACTACCAATGCACTTTGACTATCAATGAAGATGGTGGTGGCAGAAGACTAACCGACACCCAAATCAGCCATAAGGCATCTGAGCCACACACACTCAAAAGTTGTTATGAAAGTTTCCCTATAGTCTGCCTCAAAGCTAGAAGTGGCCAGAGTAGGCTACTTCTTGCTCAACCAAGATATGCATGAGCTACCAAAAATGAAGCAAAGACCACTAGTTGACACATGAGTGTGCCTTGGGATAAAACAATCCAAGTAGCTGGGTACCACTCAAGTAGCAAAAGATGCACTTAACCAACTCCTGATGCTTGACACCTAGGAAATGCATAAGCCTGCTCATTTGTGAGATAGCAAACTGAATATCTAGCCAAGTAATGCATAAGTAAATCAAGCATCCAACAACTTGTAGCATCAAGTGCATCTCCAACATGATGAAGATGCAATCATAAACATGTCTCCATAAGAGTGGCAATAGGTTTGGAGTCTTCAAGGCAAAAATGTTGTAGTAATGTGTCAACATATTTTGTTTGACACAAAATTATTCCGCCATCAACTTGCGTAAACTGAATGCCAAAATAATGATGCAAATGCCCAAAATATGACATCTCAAATGAGGCATGCAGATCAGCCTTAAAATCACTAATATGCTTCTCATGAGGACAAGTGAGTAGCATATCATGAACATACACAACAATGATCAGAGGCACATCATTAGGAAGCTTAACATATAAGCTGCTCCCATTTGGAGTATTCTCAAAACCATGTGCAATCAGGTAGGCATGTGTTTTTCCATACCAAGCACATGGTGCTTGTTTCAAACCATATAATGCCTTTTTCGACCTACACAGTTGGTTTTCATGCCCTTTCTGCACAAAGACACAGGGTTGAAAAACATACACTTCTCAATGCCAATCACCATTCAAAACTGTAGTTTTAATGTCCAACTGATGTACATTCCAACCATGATGAGCTGCTAGACTAACATTATACTTGTCAACCCTTCCGTCAGGCTTATGCTTCAACTTGAATACCCACTTAGTGCCAATGGCATTCTTGCTAGGAGGCAATTCACGTAAAGACCAAGTACCAAGTTTCATGATAGCATCATATTCTAATTGCATAGGAGCCATCGAATTTTCAAAATTTTGTACTTCATCAAATGAAATAGGCTCATGCTCATCACAGAGACTAGAGGTAGCCATAGCATAGCAATCTCATGCAAAAGAAGCACTATGAGAGCTTGAATGAGTATGATATGATAGAGGTGCATCTAATTTCTATCATGCAAAGTCTGCACCAGCCATTTTGGCATAGTTTTTGCCTCCTCAATATCACCTCTCTCATCAACAAGTGCATCATGTAAATTTGCATAAAAAATTGGAATGATCTGCTGCATGAAACCTATAAATGTTGAGAAGGTTCCTCATTAGGACCTGCACTAGACTATCCACCTATAAAAAGATGCAGCAAAGCGTTATGCATGTCTTTGGAGCTAACAAATGTCTCCTTCATACATGAAAGTAATGCTTGAATAGCATCTTCCACAAAAACAACATCACGGCTAACCAAAATGCATTTAGTCTATGGATGATACAAACAATAGCCTTTGCTTTTAGAACTGTACCCAACAAAAATACATTTGATTGCTTTATCGTCCAATTTTCTACAATGTTGTTCGTGCACTACTGCATAGGCCAAACAACCAAAAACACGTGAGTGAGCAATAGATGGCTTGTGACCATGCGAAGCCTCATATGGAGTGATGGACTGCAATGCTTTAGTGGGATACTTGTTAAGTACATATGTTGCACACATAACAACCTCAAACTAGAAACTATGTTGTAAGGCATGACTCTTAACCATATACCTCATCATCTCCATGAGTGACATGTTATTCGATTTAGAAACTCCATTCTGTTGAGGTGTAGATGGGACTGTACACTGATGTTTTATCCCACATTCAACCAGAAATGCATTAAATTCAGAAGACATAAATTCCCTCCCCCCTTCATCAGAATGAAGGTGCCCATTTTACATATCGAATTTTTTTTAGCCAAAACCAGAAACTGTTTGAAGCACATAAACACTTCGGACTTTTCTTTCAATGGATATACCCATGCATGTCTGGAAAATTGTCAAATTATGAAAGTCAGGAAGTAAAGATATTTTCCAAAAGAGGGTGTCACTATAGGACCACAAACATCACTATGAACAAAATGGAATTTTTGAGTAGCTTGAACTGAACCATATTTTGGGAATGAGCAATGCTACATTTTGCGCAAAATATAGCCTTCACATACATGTTTACCAAGTGCCTCAAGTTTAGGCAAAGAGGACACCATTTCAAATTTCTAAAGGCATAGAAAACTAGAAAAATTCACATGACCAAAGCATGCATGCCAAAGCTTTGCATCTGACATAGCCTGAGAATCATGTACTGAACATGCTCAATCATTCAGAGATTTCTCATAGTCTATGAGCTTTTACAACCCATGATAAAAAATGCCAAAAGCAATAATAACATCACCACTTGATAGATCATGAATTGTACATCTATGATCAACAAATTTCACAACCAAGCCAATCTTGGTTAAAGCTAAAACTAATAACAGATTCTTCTTGATCCCTGGCACGAATAAAGCAACCACCAATCTAAAAGAACTACCATCAGTAGTAGTCAGAATGATCTTAGCGAATCCCATGATAGGATAAGAGGATATGTTGGTGCATGTGGCAGTATTCCTGTTGGGAAATATGGATGGACACCTCAAGAAATGAGTTGGTACTGCTAATCCCTGCATTGTACCTACCCTCTTTCACTTCAGATTTGCGATGTAGGCCCCTTTAGCTTGCTAATGAAACTAAATAAGTGCCTTTGTACTTTGGAGATGATGCTTCAAACAATTATATCAAAACAGATAACTTTGCAACTAGCTTGTGACCAGAAAATTGCTATTTTGGTTTTGACACCGGCTAGCTATTATGCTCAGTACTCACACTACAATAGCACGTAGTAAAACTCCTTTTGGATGAACCCAGGTAGCTTATAGAGCCAATGATTCCAAGTGAAATCACTTAAAATGATAAACTACACATTGAGCAATCAATTTAGCATTTGAAGCCTTACTCCCAACTTTTTATGAGATGTGGAGAGAATGACTAGTGATTACATCAATGCAAGTTTCTCCAAATTGGTTGAATCAAATTACTTCAAATTTTGAAAGCTTGAAGTAGACTTTGAGCTTGTTTCAGCAAGACATAGATCATGGAAAATGGATAACAAGGCACTGCAATATGGTCATCACAAGTGCACTATTTTGAGTGAACATGGCAAAGAAACCAACAAAGATGCTTAATGATGTATATGTATTATGGAACATGATTTTACAAAATCGTTGGCAAAGAAATGATGCCAAATGATAGTGAGGTGAGTGAGCAATGAGGCCTACTACTCAACCTCTACTAGTGATGTATATATGGCTCACAAAGCGAGTGTGTTTGGCCACGAGATTTTCAAGTGCATTTATAGGTACTTTCTTTAAATTTGAATTTGAACTTCAAATGATCTTCAACCTAAACGTTCTTACTCTAAATGAGGAGATATTCTCTCATGAAAAAACTTGTAATAACATCACCACTTGATATATCATGAATTGTACATCTATGATCAACAAATTTCACAACCAAGCCAATCTTGGTTAAAGCTAAAACTAATAACAGATTCTTCTTGATCCCTGGCACGAATAAAGCAACCACCAATCTAAAAGAACTACCATCAGTAGTAGTCAAAATGATCTTAGCGAATCCCATGATAGGATAAGAGGATATGTTGGTGCATGTGGCAGTATTCCTGTTGGGAAATATGGATGGACACCTCAAGAAATGAGTTGGTACTGCTAATCCCTGCATTGTACCTACCCTCTTTCACTTCAGATTTGCGATGTAGGCCCCTTTAGCTTGCTAATGAAACTAAATAAGTGCCTTTGTACTTTGGAGATGATGCTTCAAACAATTATATCAAAACAGATAACTTTGCAACTAGCTTGTGACCAGAAAATTGCTATTTTGGTTTTGACACCGACTAGCTATTATGCTCAGTACTCACACTACAATAGCAAGTAGTAAAACTCCTTTTGGATGAACCCAGGTAGCTTATAGAGCCAATGATTCCAAGTGAAATCACTTAAAATGATAAACTACACGTTGAGCAATCAATTTAGCATTTGAAGCCTTACTCCCAACTTTTTATGAGATGTGGAGAGAATGACTAGTGATTACATCAATGCAAGTTTCTCCAAATTGGTTGAATCAAATTACTTCAAATTTTGAAAGCTTGAAGTAGACTTTGAGCTTGTTTCAGCAAGACATAGATCATGGAAAATGGATAACAAGGCACTGCAATATGGTCATCACAAGTGCACTATTTTGAGTGAACATGGCAAAGAAACCAACAAAGATGCTTAATGATGTATATGTATTATGGAACATGATTTTACAAAATCGTTGGCAAAGAAATGATGCCAAATGATAGTGAGGTGAGTGAGCAATGAGGCCTACTACTCAACCTCTACTAGTGATGTATATATGGCTCACAAAGCGAGTGTGTTTGGCCACGAGATTTTCAAGTGCATTTATAGGTACTTTCTTTAAATTTGAATTTGAAATTCAAATGATCTTCAACCTAAACGTTCTTCCTCTAAATGAGGAGATATTCTCTCATGAAAAAACTCGTAATAACATCACCACTTGATAGATCATGAATTGTACATCTATGATCAACAAATTTCACAACCAAGACAATCTTGGTTAAAGCTAAAACTAATAACATATTCTTCTTGATCCCTGGCACGAATAAAGCAACCACCAATCTCAAAGAACTACCATCAGTAGTAGTCAGAATGATCTTAGCAAATCCCATGATAGGATAAGAGGATATGTTGGTGCATGTGGCAGTATTCCTGTTGGGAAATATGGATGGACACCTCAAGAAATGAGTTGGTACTGCTAATCCCTGCATTGTACCTACCCTCTTTCACTTCAGATTTGCGATGTAGGCCCCTTTAGCTTGCTAATGAAACTAAATAAGTGCCTTTGTACTTTGGAGATGATGCTTCAAACAATTATATCAAAACAGATAACTTTGCAACTAGCTTGTGACCAGAAAATTGCTATTTTGGTTTTGACACCGGCTAGCTATTATGCTCAGTACTCACACTACAATAGCAAGTAGTAAAACTCCTTTTGGATGAACCCAGGTAGCTTATAGAGCCAATGATTCCAAGTGAAATCACTTAAAATGATAAACTACACGTTGAGCAATCAATTTAGCATTTGAAGCCTTACTCCCAACTTTTTATGAGATGTGGAGAGAATGACTAGTGATTACATCAATGCAAGTTTCTCCAAATTGGTTGAATCAAATTACTTCAAATTTCGAAAGCTTGAAGTAGACTTTGAGCTTGTTTCAGCAAGACATAGATCATGGAAAATGGATAACAAGGCACTGCAATATGGTCATCACAAGTGCACTATTTTGAGTGAACATGGCAAAGAAACCAACAAAGATGCTTAATGATGTATATGTATTATGGAACATGATTTTACAAAATCGTTGGCAAAGAAATGATGCCAAATGATAGTGAGGTGAGTGAGCAATGAGGCCTACTACTCAACCTCTACTAGTGATGTATATATGGCTCACAAAGCGAGTGTGTTTGGCCGCGAGATTTTCAAATGCATTTATAGGTACTTTCTTTAAATTTGAATTTGAAATTCAAATGATCTTCAACCTAAACGTTCTTCCTCTAAATGAGGAGATATTCTCTCATGAAAAAACTCGTATAATAAAGTTTTCCTAACTCCACGAAATGAGTGGACTTACAAGATTCTCTTCATGTAAAACACTTTTACATTTGGTAATGATCAAATTATTACATGCTAGTGTTCACATGCTCCATTAAATGGATGCACATATATTCTTCAATGTCTAGACAAGTGTGATGGCTTCCCATCAAGCCAAACATCTTGGCTTTGTCTTCTCCCTTAATCCTCTTGAATGTCCTACAATCCAATCATAGTGTTGACACCTGGATCCCGCATATGCGCGAGCGCAGAGGATAGTACATAAACACAATCACACAAAAGTACTCAGAGATAGAAAGAGACAAGAGATGACACCAGATTGGGTATAACCTCCCCCCACATACTCTGATGGACAACTCTATCAGAGCCTGTGTATTTATAGGTGATTCATACTATGTCCTGAATTGAAGACACATGAGGACCACGCTTTAAATAATGTGCTTTTGCTTTATTTACAATCCATGCACATTCACACCCTCATGGAGCTTCGCCTTCTAAATCAAAACACAAAACACATTAAAATCCTCAAGGAAATAAACCTTGATTCCAATATTCCATAAAGTATAACATGCCCCTCAGTTGTCGAGCAACTGAGCTCAGTTGATAAGAAGAAAATAGACATGGATGGCCAATCACATATCCCATCACTGAACAATCATAAGCATGTTCCATGTAAAACCACATGCATGGAGCTTGAAAACCGGAATTTAATGTGAATTTGAATGATAAGCAGGATTAAGTCTATTTTGGAACCTAAATGCAATCCAAAAGTGATTATAAAAATGGATATTTTGATGTGATAAGATAACTTTTGGAAATTCATGAATTATTAGTAGGAATCGATTTTCTAATCATGAATTTATACTTGAATGCATGTGCATACGAATTTTCAAAAAATTTTGGCAGCATAACTGCGCAATTTTGAAAACCGGAAAAAATTCTGACAAACAATTTTCATGATATTGGCACCGACAAGCGTAATCTATCTACAAATAGACCGAAAGGGGATTTCACACACTCACAATTTGAGATTTTTCTCCTCGCTAACCTGCAAGAAAAAACTTACTTCTCCCTGCAAGAAGAATACATGCACCGGACAATACAAATCCATATCTAAACTATGTGTATACTCTATGTATTAAGCAAATTTGCATGTCCTATATGCAATTTGATGCAAAAAAGGAGCAATGATGCATATAAATTGACAATCAACTTATCTGGAGGTTCAAAAGGTCATTTGCAGGTGTGTGTGGAGGGGCTAAAGATTTTCCACCCTTAGTTGGAGTAACTTTTGAAGTTTCTCTCAATAAATTGTGCTTCAAAACGATGCTCGAAAGAGGGTCGTTGATGGATGAATGACAAATTGCAAAACTTTGAAACTAACCAAGGCTGAAACCAAAATGGGTTTGGAAACATCTCATAAAAGGCTATCCACAAAAAAAAAGTCTTCAAATTTGGAGGTCAGATGCTCAAAATATGGGCAAAAGGGTTGAAAGAGGTGGATGGAGTAAGCTAATGAACAAAGCTTAAACTATGGGGAAGAAGAAACTCGAAATTTCTCTTCTACATCCGGCTAGCACGAATAAGACCTGCTCTGTATTGTCCCTTCACGAAAAAGTGCCGAGCGCATAATATATCCCATATAGATTCTTAGCTCTGTCTCGGTCCTTGATGGACGGCTGGATTATCCCACATATGCGAATACAAGCGCAGAAGCCGATATGTAGAATCTGGTCTTTAAGGAAACAAAACAAGTAGTCGTGCGTGATCTCGTGAGTGAGCTCTAAAGGCGGTTAACACTGAGATCTTCAGCAAATACATGCAAGAAAAATGTGTGAACGCTACATGGTGCGCAAAACATGGAAGTCCCAACATCAAAGCTGAACGTTGTGTTCAGTTCACAGAGTTCTATGTCCACGTATCAGAGGGGCGGTTCACGTGTAAATTTCCTGAATGTGATAGCTTTCGAAAAAGAACCTCCGTGGGAGCTATTAGAGGGGGTTTATCCCCATGGGCGATGGGTTTGACCGCAAGTGGGGAGGCATATTCATACGAGAACTCTCGAGTCATGCAGACGGTTTGACCGCAAGTGGGGAGGCATATTCATACGAGAACTCCCGAGTCATGCAGACGAAATCCCCACTGTAGATGATGACCCACCTCGAGAAATGTTGCAGTACAACAATCCAGACAACGACGATGAAATCACGGCTAAGAAAAGCAAGCTCCTGCCAAGCTGAAGATGATGATGACCTAGATCATGCTAAAAACACAGATATATACACCTCCACAAATGTGTCTTGGCTCTGATACCACTGTTGGTGCCCACATCCCGTAGACGCACAAACACACAGGATAGTAGAGAAACACAATCACACAAAAGTATGTAGAGATAGAAAGAGAAGGGACGGCACCAGATTGGGTACAATCTCCCGCCACATACTCTGATGGACAACTCTATCAAAGATTGTGTATTTATAGGTAATTCATATTATGTCTTGAATTGAAGACACATGAGGGCCACACTTTAAATAACGTGCTTTTGCTTTATTTACAAAAATAGCTAAAAATAACTATCTTCTAAAAATAACTTATTTTGTAAAAATACTCTTCTAAATATCTCCAAAAGTATTTGAATAAATCCATGCGTGTTCACACCCTCATGGATCTTCACCTACTAAATCAAAACAGAAAACACATTAAAATCCTCAAGGAAATAAACCTTCATTCCAATATTCCATAAAGTATAACACATAGCTTTAAACCTGCAAAGTTTAATACCATCAAGTGCCTTGGTCAATAATTCTGCACATTGATATTTGTGGATACATATGCAAGTTGAATCTTCTTGCTCAATAGCTTCTCTCTCACATAGTCATAGTGTACTTCTATATGCTTTGTCCTAGCATGATAAATAGGATTGGCTACAAGATGTAAAGAACTTGTATTATCACCAAAGATCATAGGTGAGTGACTGTGAAGTCCCAAATCTGCATATAGCAATCTAATCCATATGGATTCTTGTGTAGCATTGGCTAAGCCCCTGTATTCAGCCTCTGTTGAAGATAGAGAAATAGTAGGCTGCTTCTTGGAAGACGATGAAATGAGCTTATCACCTGCAAAAGAAAGATAACTAGAAGTACTCCTCTTGTCATCCTTACAACCTGCCCAATCAACATCTGAGTATAGCTTGATGCCTAAATCTGATGTATATGGAAAGTATAAACCTTGCTTTTGAATACCCTTCAGATACTTCAAAATCCATTTGGCAGCTTCCAAGTGAGGTGCTCTAGGTTTATGCATGAATCGACTTGAAACACTTACTCCATAGGCTACATCAATCCGTGTCAAGGTTGCATAGTTTAAACTCCCAACTATGCTTAGGTATCATGTAATGCCTTCAAGTAAATCACTTTCTTGAGCACTGAGTTTTTGTTTTACCTCCATAGGAGTGCTACCTATCTTGGCATTCTCCAAGTGGAACTTCTTCAATATGTCCTGCATATACTTTCTTTGAGTAATGTAAATTTCAAAATTTGTATACACTAATTCAAGTCCAAGAAGATACTTCAGAAACCCTAGGTCACTGATTTTGAACTCCTGCATCATTAAGCTCTTGATTTGTTTGATTCCATAAGCATTACTACCTGTCACGATGATGTCATCAACATATACACATAGATATATCAATTATGAGTTGCTTCTCTTGACAAATAGAGAAGAATCTGCTTTGCTCATGATGAAACCTTGATCTTGAAGATAGATAGTCAACCTGTGATTACATGCCCTATGTGCCTGCTTCAAACCATACAAAGCTTCGCTCAATTTGCACACACAATTTACCTTACTTGGGTCTTCATAATTAGGAGGTTGAGCCATGTAAACCTCCTCTGAAATCCAGCCCATAAGGAATGCATTTTTCACATCGAATTGCTATAGATTCCAATTCCTTGATGCAGCCACACTTACAAATACTCTGATGGTTGGCATTTTTGCCACAGGTGAGAAAGTTTCCTCATAATCAACTCCTTGGGTTTGTGCAAAACTCTTAGCCACAAGTCTAGCTTTATACCTCTTTATGGATCCATCTGAGTTTCTCTTGATTTTATAAATCCATCGAGAACCAATTATCTTCATTGATTCCTTCTTTGTGTAAGCCGCCGGATTGGCAATTGTAAAGTCTGACTCTTTTTATATTCCGCACGAACCGAAAGGTCGTTGCGTAGACATTGTAACCTTCTTATAAATCAATGAGAAGAGACGCTTCGGTGACGACCAGAGGAGTCGCCAGGCTGTCTGTATGGTTGATGAACTCTGTGTAGTTTCCGTGGTGTGTTTGAGAACTCTGAGTTATTCTGTGTCTTTCCGTGTTGTTGATTATCTGTACCTATCCGGTAAAGATTAAGTTACAGTAATGTTATCCTAAGTTAAGTACTGAATCACGGTTCGGCTAAGTTTATTACTGTGAGTTTGTGTTACGGTCATCTTGCATTGTGCGTTGGTCACTGAGGAAGTCTTAATCTGTGTATGAATCGACATTCTGTGAGTAGATGAATCAGACGAAGTCCGAGTTTTCGGTTAGTAAGTTGGATTAGTAAAGTTATTGAATAGATTGTTATGTGAGTGAGTTAATTTGGGAAAATCAAGTATAGGGCCTCTGTTTAACAGACCCCTTCCACTCCCAAGAACCCTAATAGATGTTTAAACGCGTCTCTGACGGCAAGACTCGCGTTTAATACTGGTGCCGTCTATGGGAAAGTGGCACCAGAGCGTTGTAAAATGATTATAAGAAGTGTTCATAGATTGTGAATCGACAGTAAGGAAGAGTAGTACGCAAAGTATTACAAATGTGATATATGCAGGTTACTCGTTCCGGTGAGACATACCTGAAGTATAGGAGAAACCAACAGTCTTGGGCGATACCTAATTTGCTAAGGACGTCCCCAGGAGCTAGAAGCGCAGATAAGTTTAACCTAGTTGTCAAGGAAGCGAAGAATGTTAGTAGTGATTCCGGTAGCATTCCGGTGGAACGTACTACAAATTTGGCAGATTCCGGTGCAATTTCGGCACAGTCTCTCGAAGATATAGTAACTCGAGAGTCTACCAGGACGCAGTATGCAGTTAACTTAACACCATCTGGTCAAGATTTGAATTTTTCTGAGGATAGAAGCGTGTTGGCCAACGAAATCAGTGAAGGTGAAAAAGTACCTTGTTTTGGTGAAATTTCGATAAATTTTGGTGATATTTCGGTCCCAGTTACAGAGAGTTCACAGTCTCCCGGTGACAGTTTACCATTTCCTGGTGAATCTTCATTCCGATCACCATTATTCAGAGTAAGCTTCCCTACATTTGATATCAAGGAGGAAGGTAGCTTATTCGAAGCTGAAATCCGAAAGAGATTGAACGATATTATCAAGCCAGAGAGTGCACAGGCTGACGATACAGATTTCGACGGTCAAGAAATTCAACCTCGGAACTCAAGAGATAGTAACGATACAACAGTAACCATGAGTGGGCAACAACAACAACAACAACAACAACAACAACAACAACAACAACAACAACAACAACAACAACAATAACAACAACAACAACAACAGCAACAGCTACTTCCACCTCGTCCGGTTCCAACAGGAGTTACCTACACGAAATTTGGTGGATTTCTAGGTGATGATCCTGATGCTCATGTACGTACCTTTGAAATTAGTTATGCAGTATTAAACCATCCACCTGATCCGGCATACAAGGCCATAGTATTCCAGTCAGCCTTAGTTAATGAAGCAGCGAGGTGGCTTACAGAATATGATATCAACCATTTCGGCACCTATGAAGCGGTGAGGGATGCGTTTCTGTAGAGATTCCGGCTAAAGAAGAACCCTGCCAAAATTTTCGATTACATACAGAACAATAGACAGAAGCTGAATCAAACAGTGCAGGAATATGCCACCCTATTCAAAACTCATTTGAGACAACTACCTCCGGCACATGCTAATCTACCAGATGATGTCATCACACAGTGGTTTATTAATGATTTAACTCCGCAGCTCTGACAAATTATGATTATTTGTTGTGTGGGAGCTATGACGCTAGATGCAGTTATTGGAATGGCTTTGCAGCTCGAGAATAAGGTTGGAGGTTTTACCGAAGACCTAGAATGGTTAAAAGCTAGTAAAAATATTGCAGAAGATTCGGGTAGACAGATGTACTACACCTCTTGCAAGAATTCAGGGCATACCAGTGCCACTTGTGCCCTTAATCAGATGTATTGCGCTATCTGCAATACGATCGGACATTCCACCGAAAACTGTGCTTATAATGCCAAAGTGCAGGGAACAGCAACGGTAAATGCAATTATACAAGAACTAGGGCAGCTTGCCACTCACTATGTACCTCCTCAGATGAGAAACAATCAGCAGCAAGGATACAGAAATTATTGTGGATAGAGGAATAATAACTACAATGCAAACCGTTGGCAGACAGGTATATCGCAGGAAGGTCCTGCTTTGCCACCCCAACGCTGTCATTTTTGCGGTGAGTTTGGTCACATCAGAAGATTTTGTAAAGATGCAGCTGAATATGATCAAAGGAAAAAAGAGCGCCAGAACCCAATGACAAATATGGTTCATATCACACCATTAGAAACACACGCTGCAGTAGTCCAGACCCGATCTGGTAAGCCACTGCAACCAGTAGCTGAAGTATTTGAACCACGCATACGTGAACAACAGAGAATGTATGACAAAGCTAGTCAATGGACCACCACAGAACCTGCAGTGTTCCCAGATCCAATTCCGGTGACACAAGTTCCACTACCAAATGAAGGTTTGCAGGAAAAACATTCTACTCCGGTAGCAGACGCATCATCTTTAGAATCAGTAAAAAGTACAAGTCAAGTAGATGAGACATGGGAAATTTTATCTAAGGCGTCCATTACTCTTCCTCTTGGACAGTTACTGGCATTAGTACGAGGAGTTAGGCAACAATTCCATCAGCAGTTCAGTTCTACGTCTTCCTACATTCCAGCAACAGCGATGGTACAACCGGAAACTGACTCTACGGTGGATCATTCGGTCCCTTGAATTACGGTATGGTACAAAAATCATAAGATTACTCAAGTGCTAATTGATGGTGGATCTGGGGTAACCATAGCTACTGCATCGCTTTGTAAAAAGTTAGGATGGACCGAAATTGAGCCTGTCCAGTTTTTTGTTAGAATGGCCGACCAATCCAGAGTCCACCCAGTAGGACTTGTACGGATGTCCCAATCACTTTGCAGGGTACAACTTTTAAGATGACTTTCGTAGTTTTAGAACTACCGGAATCTAGTCTTGATTATAATCTTCTTTTCGGCCGTCCTTGGTTGTGTTAAACTGATTATGGGTTAAGCGTTACTTTACTTCCTATTCAAATGCTTCACGTTCAATTGGTTCCAAATCTTCTAACCGCGATCGTTCTCTTAGCCACGTGGGTTCTTGGGAGTGGTAGGGGTCTGTTAAACAGAGGCCCTGTACTATTTTCCCAACTTCTCACACAATCATAAATACTCTATTGCGTCTTAGCTCAGTATTTGACTCTGACTACTGATAACTATTCGGCGTGCGGGGGGGGGGGGCTTAGAACTTCTGGATTGGACCTGCTATAGTAACAGAGCAGTAGTCCTGTTCCGACTTATAACTAGTAGAATACTCAACTTCATTAACCGAATACTACTCAATATGCTACTTCCTCGTGACAGATAGGTATACCGAACAATAACACAACAGACAGCTATACTCGAGGTTACGCAACCTTATCGTATACCAAACTCAAGCAACAAGTTCCTACCAACAGTCGATTCGTCACAAACTTATCAATGCTTCCGTTCGCGTACAGACCCTTACCGATACGAGTCCTTCCTGGGATCGGAATCCACAGTGAACGCAGACTATTGTATCGAACCTGGTCATTTAACAGAAAAATGCTAACATGCAATTAGTTCGCTTCGGCCTTACATAGTCCCTTGTTCACTAGAAGGCTGATAAACAACACTTATTCCGTGAAGAAATCCAGAATCGCATATAACTATCACCAAACAGATTCACAGCACAAGACTACCGAATAGTAACTCTACACGACAGGGAGGATAGTAGAACAGATAGATGCAAACAAAACAGAACAGAGCTCAATCTTCTCATGGACACAGCACACACAGTCTCAAACAGTATGCTCACAACTTCCCAAAACGGACTTAGTGGAACAGACGGAACAGAACACATACACATACAATACTACACTTGTAATTCCCAAACACCGCGGCTCGAGACTTAACCAACAACACACTACAATTCCCAACAAAAGCAGGGGCTCTTCCCAAAAACTGCGGCTCTCTACCGCTTTCCTTTCATTGCTTTAAATAGAAATCTGTTTACAAGGTTTGCGCGAATCTTTCTTTACCGCGCATTAAAGCCCTCTGTCTAAGTACAATTGTCCTTGTCCGGCGGCCGTCTAACAGTTGAAACAAGCTAAGGTTATACAAGATTGGTCCACACAGGAACTCACTTTCAAAGACAATAACCGAAAATATGTTGTAAAATTAGATGCTATTCAGCCCTGTGAACTCCATGCTAGACCTTATGTGGCAAAACCAGTTCACATGTTAGATGGTTTATCCGATGACGAAGAAGAAGAATTTTTGAAAAATAACATAGATTTGATTTCCTTGGGAACTATAGATTTGCAATCTGTTGTAGATAACTGGAATCCGGTAGTTTGTACGCTGATGCCTATGACCGAAGAAGTAGAGACCAAGGATACTCTTACTAAGGATGAAGTTGCTATACAACAACTTTTACAGTCAGTCAATGATTCAAGAAAACCTCGTCAATTCTATGTTCATGAAGATCAATTGATCACCTATAATTTAGGAGATGAAGTAAATCCACGACTTATCAAGATAAAAGAAGGATTATCTAAAGTGTTTCAAACAGATTTAATACAACTTATTCGTGAGTTCTCTGATGTTTTTGCATGGGATTATCGTGATATGAAAGGTCTAGACCCTCGCCTCTATCACCATCTGGTCGTACTTAAACCGGAAGCAAAACCAATTAAACAACCCAGCTACCGGATGAATCCTAACTATGCAGCACAGGTAAAGGAAGAGCTTGATAGGTTATTAAAAGTCGGATTCATCGTTCCAGTAGAACATGCTGAATGGATCTCCCCGATTATAATTGTACCAAAGAAAAACATGCAAGTCCGAATATGTGTCGATTACAGGAAATTGAATGAAGCCACCGTACCTGATCCATTTCCACTTCCATTTCTTGATACAATGCTGGATAGAGTGGCTGGACATGAAATGTATTCATTTCTTGATGGATATAGTGGTTATAACCAGGTTCGAATGGCTGAGGAAGATATACCAAAAACAACGTTCATTACCAATTGGGGTGTTTTTGCTTGTACAATTATGTGGTTTGGATTAAGGAATGCTCCTAGTACTTTTCAATGATGTATGCAGGAAATCTTCTCCCCCTATCTTACTTCTTTCATGCAAGTATATCTAGATGATTTCTCTTTATTTGGTAAGATGGTAGAACACCTGTATCATTTACGGTGTTGCTTTGAGAAGTGTCGTGAATACAGACTCTGCCTGAATCCAAACAAGTCTGTGTTTGCGGTTTCATGTGGTAAGCTGCTTGGCCATATTGTGTCTGCACAAGGCATACAAGTTGATCGAGATAAAATTGCAGCTGTGTTAGAAGCACCTGTACCTACTACACCGAAAGAAGTCATGAGATTCATGGGTCAAGTCAGGTGGCATGGTCGACATTTACGGTGGCTTGCTCATTTGGCAATTCCCCTCAATAGATTAATAACCAGTATTCCTCGACAGTTTGTTTGGACTCAGGAATGTCAAACAACATTTGATCGTCTCAAAGGCTTATTAACGCAGGTTCCAATTCTACAACCTCCTGATTAGGAACGCCCATTTCATGTTTTTGTAGACACATCAGATATAGCCATTGGAAGTGTCTTAATGCAACAAACCAATAAATGGTTTAGGCCTGTTTATTATGCAAGTAGAAGGCTTGCTCCTGTTGAAAAGAATTATTCCGTAACTGAAAGAGAATGTCTTGGTTTAGTATATTCATTAAAGAAATTCTGGCATTATTTACTAGGTCGTAAATTCATCTTTCATGTAGATCATGCTGCACTAGTATATCTGGTTCAGCAACAGCATTTAGGTGGTCGATTAGCGCGTTGGGTTCTACTGTTACAAGAATTTGATTACGAAGTGATTCATCAACCTGGAACTACACATGCCTTGGCCGATTTTCATTCCAGGTTGGATTCCGGTGAAGCTCCGGTCGGTGTTGATGACACCACACCTGCAATTTATGTTACTGACCCAACTAATGATGAATCTGCAGAACCTCCTGTAACACCTACTTACTATGATCAATTATTAACTTTTCTTACTTATGGATATCTTCCTGCTCAGACTTCTCCGAAAATGCGTAGGAAAATTGCAGTTTACAATCGCAGATTCCGGTTGATTGCTGGAGAATTGTATTATATGGATCACACTGGAGACTTATGTTGTTGTATTCCTCCACATGAAGTAAACTCAGTTATCGCTCTGGCACATGCCATACCTTCCGGTGGACATTTTGCAGCAGATTTAACGCACTAAAAATTTTGCAAAGTGGGCTTTGGTGGCCTACCATATACAGAGATGTATCTCAGTTTGTCAAACAGTGTGACAATTGTCAACGGTCTAGACAGCCTTTACAACGCCATTTCTTTCCTCTGCAGCCTGTCTTACCTTTAGAACCTTTTCAAAAATGGGGTCTTGATTTTATTGGACCTATTACATCTCTAGCAATACTCAATAATAATCGTTATATTCTGACATGTACAGATTATGCTACCAGGTGGGCAGAAGCTTGGGTTTTACGGTCCGCTACAGCTATTTCGGTAGCAAAATGTTTAATGAAGGACGCATTTCCATGATTTGGGTTACCTCTAGAACTAGTGACTTATCGAGGCACACATTTTGTTAATAATTAAATGAAAGTGCTCACACATTCTTTTCAGATTCTACATAAATTCAGTTCACCGTATTATCCTCGTGCTAATGGCTTACCTGAGAGTACCAAAAAAACCTTGTTGAATATGCTTCGTAAACTGATTTTGGAATCACCAGAAAGATGGGATCAGTTACTACCTGCCGTATTATGGGCTTACCGAACTACCTATAAAGCTACCACCGGACTAACTCCTTTCAAGCTTGCTTACGGATTGGAAGCAATCGCTCCAATGGAAATCGTGGTGCCTAGTTTACGCGTGGCTGTATCTCAGAAGCTGATACCAGAAGAGTCTTTACCATTTCCGTTAGATACACTCAGAGAACTAGATGAGCATCGCTGGGCAAGTTTTCTCACTCTTCAAGAAGTACAGTTGCGGCAAGCTCGTACACATGATCGGCATCTAAAAACTCCAGGTTTTACGGTAGGACAACTTGTGCTCTTTTACAATGCAAAATCAAATTGTTCCGTTAGAAAATTCAAGTTACGCTGGTTTGGTCCTTATCGGATTACTGAACAACTGGGCCCTGTAACTTTTCGATTGACTACTTTGACCGGAATTCCTCTTCCGAAAGTGATAAATGGTTCAAAGTTGCGGCCGTATCATCAAGCGCTTGCTTCGCATTGAAGTGTTCTGCGGTTGCCCGCGTATTTTTTCTTTTTTCTTTTCTTCTCCTTTTTAGTTTTGCGTGATTAATAAAATAAGTATGTAAATATCCTCGTTTTGATACCTAATTATGATCAACAACCTCCCTGCATTATGGTTCTGCTCATGCACACACACCAAAGTTATGAGGTTATCATCTCAACATCGCGCGACGATTAACAATTTCAATTGCTTCCCGCTGCCAAGTATCTACTTAACCTTTTTCATTCCACTGTTAATCGCTATTGTGTCTGTGTGTTTTGCGTGCTTGTGCTCTCTGTTTACCCTGTGCAATTGTGTTATTGTGCTTGTGTGTGCGCACCATGGAAGCGTTAGCAAACTTTGCTGCGTTCCGTGATGGACTCCCTGCTGATATGGGTGAGTTCCTGCGTGTCCGTGGGTTGGCTAATTTTGCTGAATTGCCATGGCATTCAGTGGATTGTCACCCGTTCTATGCCCAAATCATTGCCGACATCGTTGCCACACCTGCTACGGAGTAGAGTTGGCTAATCACCTCTTTACCATCTCGTATCGTAATAACTTTACAGACCTTTGCTGATGCTTTCCGACTCTCTCCGAGAGGTCGCGAGAATGGCCCTAATCTATCGTTAGCTACCATGATCCAATTGTTTCCTCAATATTCTTCTAATGAATATGCAATCCTTTGTCGCCTTGAACCTGAGAGAACAACCCTGTAATTTTTAGTAGCAATACTAAATTTGCAGAAACGTACATATGGCATATCTCGCCCTTTCTATTCAGCGATAGATATGGCTGCTAGAGAGCCTGTTAACTTTGCCTCGTACTATTTCCGCCGCATCCATAGAGAATGTGTTTCAGTAACTAAATAGGTCAACAAAGGAGATATGCCGCGTTCCCGCCTCCCCCACATACTAAGTTTCTTGTTTTCGGCCATACAAGCAGCACGACCACCACCCAGAGGTCCAGTTCTCTATCATGAAGAATCAGCACAAGTCCTGGAAGATGATGAAGAAGATGACGAAGAAATATTCCAGCTCCTCCGTTGAAAACGCATCAGAATCAGTTCATCTGACAGTCAAGTACAAGGTTCGGCCACAGGTAAAGAAGCAGACAACAATCAAGCAGAAGAACATGAAGAAGAGACTTTCCATGACACAACAACATCAATGCACCAGGATTCATCAGCGCAATCCTCTCCAAATCAGCAACAAGAGCATGATGATACCGGTGATTCTGCAGCCAGCTCCTCTAAAGAAGAATCTCAGCAACAATCCGAGCAGGAAAAGCAAGAAGATGGGCAACCTATTATTAAAGAAATTTTTGAAGAACTGATTCAGGCAGTTGATTCTGTAGCTGCCAACCCTGATGACTCTACACAGCAATCCGCCGAAAAGGTATTAGAGACTAACCTTCTGCAACCCACTTTGCCACCCATCCTCCCAATCGATCCTATTATACCTATACAGCCTACTGAAGAACCTTCTGATTCATCTTCCTCACCGAATTACTCTCCCCCCTCTTCACATCAACTTCTGACAGCCTCTTCATCTCAACCACGTCCTTCTATTCTGTCGATTCCCATGTTTTTTGAGCTCGCATCCATGGGTCAAATGCTAATCCAGCTATCGCAGCAGCTACCAGCACAAATGAAAGAGTGAATGATAACATCCGAGAAGAATTTCAACACAAGGTTGATGTTTTGGAAGCAGACGTTAGCCCTCTCCAGGAAGAACTAGTTATAGCTAAAGCAGAAAATCAAGCTTTAAAGGAACAAATTAAGGAGTTACAGACAACACTTGCCGAATAGAAAACAATTACCAGTCAACGAGATGCGGCACTAGCTGAAGTCCGAGAAAAAGATGAGTTGTTAAGTGTTGCTGATGTGGAACTAGTCCAGTTGAAGCAGTTAGTCCAAGATAAAGAGGATGCACACATTGCTCTAGGCAATCTTTTAGAAGAGACCAAAGCACAACTGAATGAAGCAGTACAGAAAGGACAAGACGTGGTCGATTTGGCTAAAAAGACTACTGAAGAACTTCAACGAACAGAAATATATTTATCTGAATCAAATTCAGATCTTAAAATACAGATGAATTTAGTTGCTCAGCTACAGAAAGAGATAGCAGGTACCCGTAGAGAAAGGGATGCCTATTACAAAACAATACAGTTTCAGAATCAAGAGTTGGAAAGAAGGGAGTATCAACTGGATGCTCAAAAAGAAAGATTATCCAAAGTTGATAAACAAATTGCAGACATGAAGATGAACAGGGACGCGGCTCTGTCAAATGAATTTTACTTACAGGAAGCTTTTTTGCAGACACAGGCAGAGAGTTTAATGAGCCAAGTTATTTCTCTAAGCTCAGTACGGATAGATGCTCAACTCGTAGAACCAGAAATTTTGAAGCAAATGTTAAAGTCATTGAAAATGAAAATTGCCCGGACATTTAGATTAGCCAGAACTATGTATTTAGAAGGTATAGTTGATGAACCGTAATATTTTGTATACTTGCGGGTTCAAGTCCACCGTGCGTGCTAGTGTAAGCCGCCGGATCGGCAATTGTAAAGTTTGACTCTTTTTATATTCCGCACGAACCAAAAGGTCATTGCATAGACATTATAACCTTCTTATAAATCAATGAAAAGAGACGCTTCGGTGACGACCAGAGGAGTCGCAAGACTGTCTGTCTGGTTGATGAAATCTGTGTAGTTTCCGTGGTGTGTTTGAGAACTCTGAGTTATTCTGTGTCTTTGCGTGTTGTTGATTATCTGTACCTGTCCGGTAAAGATTAAGTTACAATAATGTTATCTTAAGTTAAGTACTGAATCAGGGTTTTGCTAAGTTTATTACTCTGAGTTTGTGTTACGGTCATCTTGCATTGTGCTTTGGTCACTGAGGAAGTCTTAATCTGTGTATGAATCGACATTCTATGAGTAGATGAATCAGACAAAGTTCGAGTTTTCGGTTAGTAAGTTGGATTAGTAAAGTTATTGAATACACTGTTATGTGAGTGAGTTAATTTGGGAAAATCAAGTATAGGGCCTCTGTTTAACAGACCCCTTCCACTCCCAAGAACCGTAATAGATGTTTAAACGTGTCTCTGACGGCAAGACCCGCATTTAACACTTGGAATTAGCTCCCAATTATCATTCTCCTTGAGTCTTCTATTTCTCCATCCATAGCCTCTGTCCATTCTATCTTGGTCTTTACTTCTTCAAATGAATTAGGTTCTTCAAGTGATAAATCTTTAGCAAGATAAATGGAGTGCTTGGTAACTAAAGAAGTGTCATACCCATATCTCATTGGCTTGTTGCTCTCCCTTTGTGATCTTCTTATTGCTTGGTTGGATGATTCATGTATGTCTTCCAACCTCTTTATCTTGATCTTGTCCTTTGATTTCCATGCCTTGAATTCTTCTAGATTGATGATCTCCTTATCATCTAATTTGATGTCTTCAATTTGGCTTGGTTCCTCCTTAGTGAATATTGGAAACCCTTCTTCCAAGTTACATGGCAACTTCAACTTCTTTCATTCACTTTCAAGCCAAGAATCATTCTCATCAAACACAACATCTCTACTAACCATAAAACCCTTGTTGGAGGGATTATAAAACCTCTATCCTTTCTGATTTAAATCATATCCTATAAAGATGCACTTCTCATCCTTAGGGTCTAGCTTACCTCTAATCTGAGATGGAACATGCACATAAGCAACACTTCCAAAGATTCTACAATGATCAAGTGATGGTCTTCTACCATGCCATGCTTCATATGGGGTCATCCCATCAAGTGATTTGGATGGAAACCTATTAATTAGATAAGTGGCAGTAGATACACTCTCTGCCCACAAATAATTTGGCAAGCTTTTTTCATTAAGCATTGATCTAGCTGTTTCCACAATCAAGCTATTTCTCCTCTCTGCTACCCCATTTTGCTGATAGGTGTACCTTGTAGTAATCTCCCTTTTGATACCTCTGCCCTGCAAGAATGCATCAAATTCATTTGAGAAGTACTCACCTCCTCCATCTAACCTTAGTCTCTTTAGGCTTCTTCTTATTTGGTTTTCCACAAGTGCAAGATACTTTTTAAAGCAACTGAACACTTGATCTTTATGCTTGATAAAGTACAAGATGGTCCATCTATTGAAATCATCAATGAAAGACACATAGTACCTTGAGCAAGAAATTGAAGGATCCTTGCTTGGTCCCCACACATCTGTGTTGACAAGTTCCAAGTAGTACTCATGCATATATCCTTTCTTTGAGATGGGTAACTTGTGTGATTTACCAAACTGCCATGCACAACATTTATAGATCATGTGTTGCTTGGATACATTAGGTATCCAAAGCACAGATTGGTCTCTACATATTTGTTTCAAGGTTCTCTCACCAATGTTCCCTAATCTCTTGTGTCAAATCTCAAGCTCTGACAATGTGTGATTCTTGTAATTATAAAGTGCAATATTCTTTGTATCTTCAAGTTCAAATGTAAATAGTCTATCTGTTTTTTCTCCCCTGGCAATTCTCTTGAATCCATGTTGGGGATCCTTTACAAATGCTCCATATTTGTTGAACCTAACCTAGAAACCCTTTTCCACAATCTGTCCAACACTCATCAAGTTCTCGATAATTGTAGGTACATAAAGAACCCTGGTCAACATATTTCTATTCCCATCAAAACTTTTGACATTTCCTACCTTGACCACTGAATGCTTCGTGTCATCACCTATTTGTACTTGGTATCCCTTGGGTTCCTCACAGTCAGAAAGAAGAGCTACATTGCCTGTCACATGGTTTGAACAAATCGGGTGAATATAAAAGAGGTGTTCATCATTCATACCTTGCTTTGAAGTCAAGTTCATAATCAAAAGTTAATCCTCTTGATTCTCTATGTAATTGTTGTAGTCTTTTGATGATTTGTATTTGTTGCTTTGAAAAGGTATTCATTATTCATACCTTGCTTTGAAGTCATGTTCATAATCAGAAGGGAATTCTCTTGATCCTCTGTGTAATTGTTGTAGTCTTTTCTTGATTTGTATCCTCCTTGGTAGTTATTGTAATTGTTGTTGTGGTTGTTTTAGCCTTGATTGTAGCCTTGATTATGGTTGAATCTTCCTCTTGATTGTGAGTAGCCACCTCTTTGATATCCTCTTCCTCTGTGATTCTTTTAGTTCCTATAGCACTCATCTGTAGTGTGATTAGACAATCCACATATGTTGCATGGGGAAGAGTTGAAATGTCTCCCCCTACCTTGCTTACCTCCTCTGCCCCTTCGTCTTGAGTTTCTACCTCTCCCTGCATAGTTAGCTTTAGAATTAGTACCTTCATCTTCAATCTTTTTGCTTTTGTCTTTCTCTTTGGACTTGCCTTTATCTGTGTATAGGGTAGAAGAGTTACTACCTGTTGATGGTTCTCCATGTTTGTTGAGCTTGGCTTCATGGGTAAAGAGTTGCCCCATGAGTGTGGTAAGATCTGGAATTTGCATGTCCATATACAAGTCCATGGCAGTTGTGAAAGCCTCCCATTTGTCATCTGCCTTGATGCCATTGATTACTTTTCTCACAATTTGTTCCTCTTGAATCTCCTCTCCTATGCTTGCCAATTGTTCAGCCACATCTTTGACTTTGATCACATACTGTGAAACACTTTGCGTGGGTTTCTTCCTTTGAGTGGTAAACACATTCCACAATTGATTATTTCTTACTCTTGTATTAGAAGAAAAGTATGACATTTAATGGAGCATATGAACACTAGCATGTAATAATTTGATCATTACCAAATGTAAAAGTGTTTTACATGAAGAGAATCTTGTAAGTCCACTCATTTTGTGGAGTTAGGAGAACTTTATGATAAGAGTTTTTTCATGAGATAATATCTCCTCATTTAGAGGAAGACCTTTTAGCTAGAAGATCATTTAAATTTCAAATTCAAATTTGAAGAAAGTATCTATAAAAATACTTGGAAATCCCGCAGCCAAACACACTCCCTTTGTGAGCCATTCATATATCACTGGTAGATGTTGAGTAAGAGACCTCATTGATTACTCACCTCACTATCATTTGGCATCATCTATTTTGCAATGATTTTGTAAAATCATGTTCCATAATACATATACATCATTAAGCATCTCTATTGGTTTCTCTGCTATGTTCACTCAGAATAGTGTATGTTTCATGACCATATCTCAGTGCCTTGTTAACCATTTTTCCATAATCTATAGCTTGTTGGACCAAGCTCAAAGTCTATGTCAAGCTTTCAAAATTTGAAGCAATTTGATTAAGCCAATTACGAGAAATTTGTGTTGATGTGATCACTGGTCATTCTCTGCACATGTCCTAAAAAGTCGGGGGTAAGGCTTTAGTTGCTAGATTGATTGCTTAGTGTGTAGTTTATCATTTTAAGTTACTCTACTTGGAATCATTAGATCTCTAAGCTAATTCGATTCAACCAAAAGGAATTTTCCTAATTGCTATTTTACTATGAGTATTAAGCATAATATCCAGCAGGTGTTAAGACCAAAATAGCAATTTTTTGGTCACAAGCTAGTTGCAAAGTTATCTGTTTTGATCTAATTGTTTGAAGCATCATCTCCAAAGTAGATAAGCACTTATTTAGTTTCATTAGCAAGCTAAAGGGGCCTACATCACAACTCTGAAATGAAAGAGGGCACATACAAAGCAGGGATTAGCAATACCAACTCATTTCTTGAGGTGTCCTTCCATCTTTCCCAATAGGAATACTGCCACATGCACCAACATATCCTCTTATCCTATCATGGGAGTTGCTAAGATCATTCTAGCTATTACTGATGGTAGTTCTTTTACATTGTTGGTTTCTTTACTTGTGCCAAGGATCAAGAAGAATCTGTTATTAGTTTTAGCTTTAGCCAAGATTGGCTTGGTTGTGAAATTTGGTGATCATAGATGTACAATTCATGATTTGTCAAATGGTGATGTCATTATTGCTTCTGGCATTTTTTATCATGGGTTGTATAAGCTCATATACTATGAAAAATCTATGAATGATTCAACATGTGCAATACACAATTCTCAGGCTATGTTAGAAGCAAAGCTTTGGCTTGCATGCTTTGGTCATCTGAATTTTTCTAGTTTTCTATGCCTCTAGAAATCTGAAATGGTGTCCTTTTTGCCTAAACTTGAGGCACTTGGTAAACATGTATCTGAAGGCTATATTTTGCGCAAAATGTATCATTCCTCATTCCCAAAATATGGTTCAGTTCAAGCTACTCAGAAATTCCAATTTGTCCATAGTGATGTTTGTGATCCTATAAAGACACCCTCTTTTGGAAACTATCTTTACTTCATGACTTTCATAATTTGACAATTTTGCACACATGCATGGGTATATACATTGAAATAAAAGTCCAAAGTGTTTATGTGCTTCAAACAGTTTCTGGTTATGGCTAAAAAATTGTCAATATGTAAAATGAGCACCTTTGTTATGATGGAGTGAATTTACGTCTTGTGACTTTAATGCATTTCTGGCTGAACGTGGGATAAAACATCAGTGTACAATCCCATCTACACCTCAACAGAATGGAGTTTCTAAACGGAAGAACATGTCACTCATGGAGATGGTGAGGTATATGGTCAAAAGTCATGCCTTACCACATAGTTTTTGTTTTGAGGTTGTTATGTGTGCAACATATGTACTTAACAGGTGTCCGACTAAAGCATTGTAGTGCGTCACTCCATATGATGCTTCACATGGTCGCAAGCCATTTGTTGCTCACTCACGTGTTTTTGGTTGTTTGGCATATGCAATAGTGTGTGAACAACATTGCAAAAAATTGGACAATAAAGTTGTGAAATGTATTTTTGTTGGGTATAGTTCTAAAAGCAAAGGCTATTGTTTGTATCATCCATAGACTAAATGCATTTTGGTTAGTTGTGATGTTGTTTTTGTGGAAGATGCTATTCAACCATTACTTTCATGTATGAAGGAGACATCTTTTAGCTCCAAAGACATGCATGAAACTTTGTTGCATCTTTTTATAGGTGGACACTCTAGTGTAGGTCCTAATGAGGCAACTTCTCAACATTTACAGGTTTCATGTGATGATGTAGATCATTACATTTCTTATGCAAATTTACATGATGCATTTTTTGATGAGAGAGCTGATATTGAGGAGGCAAAAACTATGCCAAAATGGCTCGTCCGGACTTTGCATGATAGAAAATTAGATGCACCTCTATCATATCATACTCGTTCAGGCTCTCATAGTGCTTCTTTTGCATCAGATTGCTATGCTATGGCTACCTCTAGTCTCTGTGATGAGAATGAGCCTATTTCATTTGATGAAGTACAAAATTCTGAAAATTTGATGGGTGCTATGCAATTAGAATATGATGCTATCATGAAAATTGGTACTGGGTCTTTATGTAACTTGCCTCCTAGCAAGAAGGCCATTGGCACTAAGTGGGTATACAAGCTGAAGCATAAGCCTGGTGGACGAGTTGAGAAGAACAATGCTAGGCTTGTTGCAAAGAGTTATGTCCAGGAAAGGGGCATTGATTTTGATGAGTCCTTTGCACCTACATGGCGAATGACTACTATTCATGGCATCTATGCACTTGAAGCTCATCATGGTTGGAATGTACATCAGTTGGACATTAAAACTGCATTTTTTAATGGAGACTTGCATGAAGAAGTGTATGTTTTTCAGCCCCATGGGTTTGTGCAGAAAGGGCATGACAACCAACTGTGCAGGTTGAAAAAGGCATTATATGGTTTGAAACAAGCACCATGTGCTTGGTATGGAAAAAATACATGCCTACCTGATTGCACATGGTTTTGAGAATAGACCAAATGAGAGTAGTTTATATTATAAGCTTGCTAATGACGTGCTTCTGATCATGTTGTGTAAGTTCATGTCATGCTTCTCAGTGGTCCTCATGAGAAGCATATTAGTGATTTTAAGGCTGATCTGCATGCGTCATTTGAGATGTCACATTTGGGCGTTTGCATCATTATTTGGGCATTCAGTTTATGCAAGTTGATGGCAGAATAGCCTTGTGTCAAACAAAATATGTTGACACATTAGTGCAAAATTTTTACCTTGAAGACTCCAAACCTATTGCCACTCTTATGGAGACATGTTTATGATTGCATCTTCATGATGTTGGAGATGCATTTGATGCTATTCTCTATTAGCAAGTTGTTGGATGCTTGATTTACTTATGCATTACTTAGCTAGATATTCAGTTTGCTATCTAACAAATGAGCAGGCTTATGGATTTCCCAGGTGTCAAGCATTAGGAGGTGGTTAAGTGCATCTTTTGCTACTTGAGTGGTACTCGGCTACTTGGATTGTTTTATCCCAAGGGGGGATCACAACCCCTTGATTTACATGCTTTTTCTGACTCATACTAGGCTAGTTGCTATGACACTCGTGTGTCAACCAATGGTCTTTGCTTCATTTTTGGTAGCTTATGTATATCTTGGTTCAGCAAGAAGTAGCCTACTGTGCCACTTCTAGTTGTGAGGCAGAGTATAGGACAGATGCCTTATGGCTAATTTGGGTGTCGGTCAATCTTCTGCCACCACCATCTTCACTGATAGTCAAAGTGGATTGGTAGTTGCAAGGAACCATGTGTTCCATGCTCCCACTAAGCACATAAAGGTGCACTATCATTATGTTAGAGGCTGGTTCTCTACTAGACAGATCAATTTGGCATTCTATCTATCTATCTATCTATCTATCTATCTGTCCGTCTGTCTGTCTATCTATCTATCTATCTATCTATCTATCTATCTATCTATCTATCTATCTATCTATCTATCTATCTATCTATCTATCTATCTATCTATCTATCTATCTATCTATCTATCTATCTATCTATCTATCTATCTATCTATCTATCTATCTATCTATCTATCTATCTATCTATCTATCTATCCATCTATCTATCTATCCATCTATCTATCTATCTATCTATCTATCTATCTATCTATCTATCTATCTACCTACCTACCTACCTACCTACCTACCTATCTATCTATCTATCTATCTATCTATCTATCTACCTATCTATCTATCTATCTATCTATCTATCTATCTATCTATCTATCTATCTATCTATCTATCTATCTATCTATCTATCTATCTATCTATCTATCTATCTATCTATCTATCTATCTATCTATCTATCTATCTATCTATCTATCTATCTATCTATCTATCTATCTATCTTCCTATCTATCTATCTATCTATCTATCTATCTATCTATCTATCTATCTATCTATCTATCTATCTATCTATCTATCTATCTATCTATCTATCTATCTATCTATCTATCTATCTATCTATCTATCTATCTAAGTCAGATTTCTTGATCAACCTCAAGTTATAGTTCCAAGCCCAATTCAAAAGAACTAGAATATGAATTTCACTTTAGTTGCTAGGTACATGCACTAATGATGCCCAAAAATAGACTAGTATTTTCAAGCTAACCATTTCACATGTTATTGACTACATAACACATAGTGAAAATAGTGAATTATCTAGGGATTCTTTCAATCCACCCTTATTATTCATTCCCTACTTTGCACTCAAATCCGTTTATCAAGTGCAAAGCTAGATGTTGATTTGAATCATTTGGGTAGGGATCAGATTGTAAATTCACCTCTATTCATTTGGAATACGATTCGAATCTCATCATAGAGATGAAAACATGTTCTTCTATGTTAGAAGATGATGCTTAGAGATATGCCTATAGTTTATTGTATATAGCTCTATTTTCAAGGAAAAGACGTTATTCCCAAGGGGGAAGAATGTTATAAAGTAATTCTGTGAAAGGAGCATCTCACTGATTTAGACAAATCTTAACTTGAACATTGTTTTGTCATTCTCATGTAATGCCAAAGATCTCTAGATTAGACTTAATCATAGGTTCATGTGCTCTCTAAAAAATTAATCCACTTAGCCTAGTGGTGAAATCTCAAGGTTGCAAAGGAAGAGGTCTTGGCATCAGCCCCCATTAGGAGCTTTGGGAGAGAGTTCTTCTCAAAGAGCTCTAACATGTGGCCTATAGCTCTATAAACTTCACTTGACCAACATGTGCATGTTTTAAATTTTTATGAGTCAATGGTCTTAGAACATGTGCAACCCATGTCTTATTCATGACTAAATGTTGTTTTATGCAATTATCCTCTTCTTTTGAGGTCGCTTTGCATAAATGATTTCATACCCTCCACTTGTTCACATAGTTGTAGAATTAGACTTTTTCTTTAAATCATGCACGAACTAAGAAACATAATTTCTTCGATTAAATAGCATAAACATACCATTGGACAACATTAATAGGCTGAATTCTTTGATATGCACTTTGGAAAATTCTATTATAACATCCATATTTGTTAGTGTCACTTGGTACACCATGTAGTGGAAGAGCATAAATTTCTCATAAATATATGAACAAACAAAGTTGCATTTGATTCTATAGGGATTATTTTGTATTAGTTTTGTAAATATTGATAACCACTCATCGTTAGGGACATCATCCATCTTAGCATCTTTGAATGAGACTGCTCATTATCAAGGACATACATTTCATTGCGCTGAGTAGATGTGAGGCAAAATTTGTTTTGAAATAAGTACAATTATCTTTGGAGCTCTCCAAAAACTTACAAAATTTGAAGATAAAATGCAAAGAGGAAGTCCATAGCTAAAGATAAAGCTGAAATAGATGTTGTACGTACAAAGAGAGAGAGAGAGGAAACACCTAAAGATAAACTTGAAGCAGAATTCCATATATTCCCATTCATCTTGTGAATAGTTGTCCATATTTGCCTTTACCTTTTGCTCTTTTCTTGGATATATGGATGAATCTCTGTGTTATCTTGCACTCATTTGCGTGCAACCTTGCTCTATTTTTCTATTTTCTTTGCAAGTGGTTTTGCTTTTATAAAATGCTCTATTTTTTATCCTTTTCATGGTGGTAAAAGTAGTGGTTCAAAACTTGAATGAAATGAATTAGAGATGGAAAAATTTTAAATAGAGATAGTTGGCACTAAGAGACATACTTTTGAAATCATGGGAAGATTCTTTAATGTGTTACACAAATCATAGAAAGATATACTCATTAAATCTGCTAATTAGCAATGCTTATTAACAAAGGAGATGTGTCATATGGAAATTTTTACATGAGTACATACATACAAACATACATACATACATACATCCATCCATACATACATACATACATCCATCCATACATACATACATACATACATACATACATACATACATACATACATACATACATACATACATACATACATACATACATACATATGTAGATACATTGTCATGAAGGTGCAAAGCTAGGTGGATCTATTATAGTTGCAAGTGTTCTAAAAGATGGTGCAAGCAGAGTGTTTTTGTTACACTTATGTGTTCCTCGAGTAGCTTTGATGTGTACCTTTTCCCTATACATGGGCACTTTTTACTCTACTATTGGTTGTTAAAAAATAAGGAAGCAGGTCGTATATGTTTTGCAAAAAGGATTTTCTTCAAATTGAAGAAAAATAACAAATAAAAAAATGGAAGCATTTACTTCAGTAAGTAGTGGAGGCCAAAAGAGAATCAATCCAAAAACTAAAATGAATGAGAAGAGTGGCTGCTCAAAGGAGTGGAGGAGTAATGGAGAAGGGATCACAAAGTCATCATGAGAGCTTGTGGTCACTTGGCTACAAAAGAGGCAAGGAAGGAAACTCAAGTACAGAGGAAAAAGGTGCTGAGTCCCCTTGTAGGTTTTTGAATCATTTCATTTTCTAAAGTCTCACAAAGTATGTCTAGCTGTTCCCCATTTTTAGGTAACCTGATTGTGAGAGTAATATCTCTCAATGTATCTACCCATTTTTAGATTTTAAATATTCATTGGAAAGTTTAGCTTCTCTAATTCCTATATATAGAAGCATTATGTTAAATCCATGATGCTCTATGATTTATTAGGTTTTTAGTGAAGACCAAGTTTTAGCTTAATTGAGTGGACAGGCAGCCTCTTTTGAGGCAAAGAGTTCCCAAATCAAAACTACTCCAAATTGAGTGTTTGATAGCTCATTTGAAATCTGTTAAGGTCTAGTTTGAGTGAAAAAAGACTCAACCTCAATATGTTCTTCAATTGATACTAGTTTTCATTCTAAGGTTCAACTATAGGTAACCATCTTAATCCTAAGAAGGTCTTCTACACTTTTCACTATGCATTGGAGAAGAATTCTCCAACAATTGGTATTAGAGATCAACAATAGAGAATTGATGCTTGAAGAGGCGAAGCATTGGCACTAAAGTAAAGAAGAGGAGAAGCTAGGACTCAAATGGGAGCTTCGTAAAGCCAAGAAAGAGTGCCACAACTTATTTGAGGTAACCTTTGAATTTGGAAGTTTTCAATGGCTGATTTAAGATAGCAACTTGAGAAGTTAGATAAAGATAATTTTTAGTCTTGGAGGTATAGAACTAAAATTACCTTAAAGGTAAAGGTTTGTGGAGTCTAGTTGCTGGAGATGATCCTCAATGAGTGGACCTTCAAGATCCCAACATTACTCCATCACAAAGGAGGCAATTTGCAGATTTGGAGGAGCAGAATTGAAGGGTGATGTTCCACATTTCACAAGTTATTTATAACACTATGATTGGTCATGTACAAAGCCTAGAGATAGCCAAGGAAGTTTGGGAAGTATTGGATAAGGTGTATGCTACCTCAACAAGGTCTCAGAAGATGCAACTCAAAAACGAGCTCAACAACAGGACTAAAAGCTCAAACCAAAGCATTAGTGAGTATATATGGTGTAGTTGTAGCTTAACCAACATGGTCTCTTTAGCGCATTCCCTACAGCGAGACCATGTTGGTCTTGAGCGCTGCTAGCCAAGGAGCTTCTAGATCAGCTAGCATGAGTTGGATGATAGATGGCGAACCTACTTTTGCTGCCACATTCATGATCCATAGAGGAATTCGCACGATCGTCTTCTTTTCAAACACACACAAAGAGATTTGTTCATCTCCGCCCTACCTCCGAGCTTCTAAATTGCTTGAGTCTTATTCAAAGACTCTCCTCTTAATCTCTCTCTCATCCCACATGATAATGAGATAATTAAGACTTCTCTCTTCTTTCTTCTACCAAATAGATATAATGTCTCTAAGGAGGCCAAGTGGCATCTATGCCACCTCACCCAAGAGGATATACATCCATAATATGACATTTCCTTCCCCTTGAAAGCATTTTCGTCGTTGAAAATGTATATGAAATGTCCGTAATGGTAGAAGAAAGTGCTCGAACTCCCCTGAACCCCATGTACTCTATGTACATGGTCATCTCTGTGTGTTGTTTCCCCATATCCTTCCCCTTAAGAAGCCTCATTTGAGATCATCTTAAAGGTGGGAAACCATCTAAATGGTGTCTACTATCTCCCATGTACACTTAGTTTCCAACTATCACTCCCATGACATATAACATCATCCAAATGACCTAAGTCCATATGATGTATAATCTATGGAGCAATAATAGAAGAAGCAAGTGTAAAGTGTCAAACTTATAAGCTTGACCGTATCATAATGGAGATAATCAACCACAAAATCCTCTGAAGTATAGAACAAAGTCCCATAACAAGTGACCTCAAACCCATCTAAGACTAGTAAATGATAGATTGCCCTCATAACACTCTAAGTCTTCCTAACATTGAGTGTGCTCACAAGTAATAGTTTCCTCTAAACTACCTTGTGACTATGCAATTCCATCATTTAACTCATGGTAGCAAAATGCAACCTCTACATTTCACCAACCAAGAAGTCTGTGGTTTTTCATCCATTACGTGTGGACTAAGTTCTATTGGAAGAGTATCTATTGGTACTTTTGCAAACTCTAATATTTTTCTTCCCTGTAGTTTGCCATGTGAATTCAAAAAGCATTCCCTTTGAGATTCAGATAATCCCTAAGTACCCATCCTCTTAGCTGGTGTTTACTCATCATACTCATGATGTAACACCAACTAAGAGTTTGGTACCCTAATAGGTTAGATATATCTCTATCTCCGATAAACCCTAAAAGAGAAGAGTCATACTCAACTCCCCATCTCACTAATGTCAATAACTGGATCATCTTATCTAGTCAAAAACCATCACGGGAAATAAACATAACTACTTCTCTCTAGAGTCTCCAAGTGAGACTCAACCTAACCATCATGATTAACTGATCTCCCTCTTGTCTTTGATAGAAGGGTGCCACTTCTATCTAGACAACCAAAATGAGAAAGTGAAACTCTCTCCATGCCTCTCTCTATATAATCTCCTCTAAAGAAAAGAGCTCTGGTAGTGGAATCTATTCCACTTTCCCTTTCCCCTTGAAAGAGATTCTGCTGAATTTGTTTGCTCTACTCATCCATAAGTGAGAACGTGTACATAAGTTCTCCATGTTCTCCTTCAAAACTAGTGGAGAAAGAGACTCCCATGTGAAGGAAAATTACACTGAAAAGTAGACTAAATGAATTCCTTCTGAAATAAAGAGTAAGAGATGTTTTCCAAACACCTCTTCTGTGTAAAGGAAAACATATTCTATTCTTCTCCTATGAAGAAATCATGTTTTCCTTTCCTTCTTTCTCTCTGAAAGAATAGGAGCTAACGTGAGACCACTGAGCTAAAGTGAGATCTCTCCTTGATCTCTGAGCTAATTCCCACTTTTTGGTCAAAGCCCTCTGCTAAAATGGTCAGCAATGATGTGACATGATACCGTAAACACATGTGTATCCATAATAAAGAACTATCTCTACCAACCATACTCTATGCATGGATCTATAGGATCCAATCAAACTGATGGAATTATCCTTCCTGAAAAACTCAAAATGAGTATGTGATATTAATGGTGATAAAATCACCTATCACATTCTCTATTGGAAGAATAAATCTTCCCTAAACTATGAAGGATAAATCCCAATCCTAAGGAGATGTCTACTAAGAGCTCTCCTCGGATCTAGTGAGACATGACACCATGAATGATGAGTCCTTTTCTCCCTGGCCATAGAAGAAGAGTGCTCAAAGGGAAGTCATTTCCACTGTCCCATACCAGTGAAAACTTCTTCCAATTCACGGTGACATACCTACACTAAACCAAATATATATATATTCCATATATATGTAATGGAATATATAGGTGGGTTCTAAGGAATCCCATATCATAAACTCATATCAGTGGACTCAAATGAGTCCCATATCCTTGAACTAGTATAGTTTGGTTCTAGTCAACAAGTGACAATGGATATCCCTTTCTATTCCAAACTAACTTGTTCCTAGGTACCAAGACTGAGTCTGAGTACCTCTTTGTAGATCCCAACATATATATATGTATTGGGTACCCCAACTACTCTTAACTAAGGGATCTATGTTCTGAGTCATAGAGCTAGTGCCATACCTTTGGCCTTCCTAACCCTCACTCGAATCACATAAGCACCCGTCGATGTTGTCTCATGAAACCCATCTCTGTGATCCCATCTATTTGGTTTCCTTAGTAGTGTAGCAGAAACGCTTCACTACTTGGTCAAGTGATGTACATGAGTGAAACTAGTCACTGTTTGGGTATTCCTAATAATATCCCCATAGTCTCCTAATCATACTATGAGACTCTTGTGAAGATAAGTAAATCTTCACTTATTTGGAGAGTATCATACATGTATCTCGCCTGCCTCTATGCAACTTCCTATAACCTATAGGATTGCTTGTGCACATTCATCATGGTGAAGGTGTAGCTCCTTCCCCTTAGCAATCCTATGGTCTAAATCCATAAGGATTATGTGTAGGGATCTTATTACTACTGAAGCTGCCTTTTCTATACTACTGTGATGGTCCTAAGTCCATCAAATACATGCTTACAAGCATCCCTACATCTTATTGATGTTTGCAGAAGGGGCATGTTACCATGCCATAACATTCTTACCTAAAGGCAAGTGCGTATATAACGCCATGAGAGGGGAAAACTTTCGACAACATTTCCCCAAGAAATGGAATCCCAAAAAAACTATAACCAATAGCTCAGTGGCACATAGGCCACCCAATAACATAAGGCTTGACAGGCCCATGGCATGCACGCCATAAGCTCATATATGGACTCCATAACCTGCAAAAACATAAAAGCAATTGCTAGCAACCATTCTCTGTGTTGCATACCCATATGGATTCTGCAATCCTCTTTCCTGCAAACAATCAAAAAGTATATTTCTTTCCTATTGATCCATACTTTTAGAAATCAAACAGTGATCAACATTTTATGTATGCAATCCAATCTATGCATGTACATACAGAACATGCCATAACATAAAGTAAAATGCCTGAAACATAAAGCATACGTCCCTGAATAGATTGGTTTTGGAGTTGCATGCATCCAATCGTTCTTGACAAGCTTCAAGACCTCTGCACCTTCCTCCTCTGGTCCTAACATAAACTTTGAAGTGTCCGAAAACATCGGAGCACTCTCCAAAACATAAAGCATGGTCAAATGATTACTAAAATAATGCAAAATTAGTCAAAAAGTGCCTTAGTAATCCTTCTTTAGAATTGAAAAAGTCACTTTAGGACCTGAAAATGTTCAAAAACTGAAGTGTATAGCATGTGCAAAGAGCTCGAAGTGAAATTACTCAAATCACCTTCCCAGTTTGAAAGATATGGCTCCCGGAAGGTAGTCGCCAATAACTGTTCAGACTTTTCAGAGCTGTATAGACCTGCAAACATATTTATTTTCCAAAATTTCTTTTCATGAACTTAAAGTAGACCTTTTGCTCTTCAAAACGAGCCATATCACATCCAATTTGGATTTTTCTAGCCCAAGATATGGCCATTCCAAGCGGGGCATGCCAAACTAGTGGATTGTTGGAGGGGCTGGAAAAAGTGTGAAAATGTGATTTTCAGAGTGCCCAAAAGCATTCTTCCATGAAGTAAATCCTAAAATTCTCTCCATAATCTCAGAGAGCACTATATGAAGATGCTTGGGCCTATTTTCACTTTACCAAATCCCCCCTTCGTGCATGCTAATTCGCTCCCCAAAAGAGGCCTAAATCAAGATTTTTACTTTCATGTAAAAACTTAAATGGGAGCTCTTAGCAAGCTCCTAATCCACTCTAAATGTGGATTTCTCTTGGATTTTATACAATAATCCATGGGAATCCTCTTAAATGATCTTTAGTTTTACTCCCAGAAGTGGAGTTTGGCGAAATTTAACATCTAAAGTTTTTCCAAAAAGTGTAGGAAGGGGGTCTTTGAGGAAGTACAATTCCTCCTTAACTTATCATTTTGATGAATCTAATGATTCGCCTAAGAATTCCATACAGCATACTCTCAGTATATATACTTTTTCCCATCCATCCGTAGCTATCGCACCTCTTTTTCCCTCTTCCAAAATGGGAATTTCTTAGATTCAGGTGCTGAATTTTTTTCTCAAATAGTGATGGAAGTGGGTTTTGTGGAGCTTGAAACTCCCATCATACTGAGGTATATTTTGGATTTCTTGATGGAATATGAAAGTCCAAATATTATACTATATGTGTGCATAATGTTTCCTACCAAATTAAGAAAAAATCCTCTTCATATCCCTTTCCCAAAATGGCTACTTATCAAAATAGCCTCTGAAAAATATGTGAAAACTTAAACCATAAAGGATTACCTCCTTTTCTCTGTTCACTTAAATGCATCCGGTGAGGCCATGTGATGTGAATGGAGGAATTCGCACGTCCGTCTTCTTGTCAAACACACTGTTCATCTCCGCCCTACCTCCAAGCTTCTAACTTGCTTGAGTCTTATTCAAAGACTCTCCTCTTAGTCTCTCTCTCATCCCACATGATAATGAGATAATTAAGACTTCTCTCTTCTTTCTTCTACCCAATAGATATAATGACTCTAAGGAGGCCAAGTGGCACCTGTACCACCTCACCCAAGAGGATATACATCCATAATATGACAAGATGCAAGATAGAAGAGGAGGAAATCATCCAAACAACCCTCAATTGCTTGAGGAGTGAAGAGAAGTTGAAGCCCCTCATCACAAATATTATTTATATAGAACCTCTACCAACATTTGATGGGATTATACCAAATCTTGTGGCTGAAAGGCTGCCGAACAAGGAGAATGAAACAAGGGTAAGGATAGCCATAGCCAAATGTTGCAGGTCGAGGTAGAGGAAGGAACTCAAGACGAGGCTCAAGAGGAAGAGGAAGAAGCTATAAGAACACAAATTCCAACCAACAGAACTCGGAGGAAAACAAGGACAACTCAAATGACAACACACATGGAAGAGGTCGAGGAAGAAATAGAGGAAGAGGTTGAGGTCATACGATTCCCATAAAGGTATAACATGTTATCATGGTGGTAAAGTAGAACACTATGCAAATGATTATCGGAAAAAGAATGGAAGAATAAATGGAGGTAGCCAAAGGAGCCAAAATAACTATGCTAGTACATCAAGTGAAGGAGATAAGAAAACCATGCTAGCCATGAAGCATGAGTACAACAGTGGGAGAAGTGATGACCAAAAATGGTTTATAGATTCAAGTTGCAAAAATCATATGACATGCCAAGGAGATTTATTCACAAATCTACAAGCTCCAAGTGGAAAAGGATGTGTGGAGACAAGTGATGAAAATCAACACACAATTGACCATGTTGGAGAAATCAAGCTTGGAGACAAGAAGGTATTGACTGATGTTCTTCATGTTCCTACTATTGCAAAGAATTTTATTTCAATGGGACAAATTGTAGAGAAATCATGTTATCTTGAATGAAAAAGGATGCTTTATAAAGAATCCAAAAGAAGGATTCAAGGTCATTACTCAAGGAATGAAAGAAGGTAGGATGTTCACTTTGGACATTCAACAACCACATGGAAAGGCGATGTATATTCAGTTTGGAAATAAGAAGATTGTTGAAATTGATTTGTGGCACAAGACATTTGAACATATCAACATTCCCAAGCTCAAGGACATGAGCAACCATGAAGTGGTAAGAGTTCTTCCAAGATTCAATGATGCTCGACTGCATGAGTTTTGTTAAGCATGCCAACTAAGAAAGAAAACGTGACAACCATTCAAAAAGAGCAACTATGTGGCAAAGAATGTCCTCGACTTGATACACACAGATGTATGGGGACCATCACAACAACCATCAATTACTGGTTTAGATATTTTTCCACTTTTATTGATGATCATTCAAGATTGCATAAAACAAAAATCAGATGTGTTCCCTATGTTGAGGAGATTTAAAGCACATGTAGAAAAGGAAACAGGATGGTACATAAAGACTTTGAGGTTTGATGCAGGAGTAGAATATGCGCCAAAGAAATTTTAAATTTTCTACATAAAAATGGTATCAAACAATAATTTACATCTAGGTGACTCAACAAAATGGAATTGTTGAAAGGAAAAATAGACATATCACAGAAGTTTCCAGATGCATGCTCAACGAGATGGAGGTGCCGCTAAAATATTGGGTTGAAGCCCCTAGTACGGCTGTTTATTTGATGAACAAGTGCACAATAGCTGGAGTGCATAATTTATATCTTGAGGAGGTTTATTCTCGTAAGAAAGTGGACCTTACACATCTCGAAGTTTTTGGATGTGTGTGTTTTGTTCACATTCCTCAAGAACTAAGGACAAAGATGAAGCCAAAGTCAGAAAAATGTATTTTCATTGGATCTTCATCGGAGCAAAAAGGATATAGGTGCTACAATCTGGTGATAAAGGAGCTATGAGTCTCATGAGATGTGGTATTTGATGAGATAAAACCATGGTTTGGAGACAAAGGGAAAGAGAAGATTCTTGAAGAAGATTATGAAGATGATGAAGGATCTGTCCAAGAATGTCTGCAAACGAGCACTCAAATGTCAGGTCTAGAAGCTTCTATATCACATGGAGAAAGCTCAACATGGAAAGGGAGACTAAGGAGTCATTCCTCATCAGCAACATAAGGTTATGGAAGATTTGAAGGTGAAAGTGCTGCCCAAAATAGTGATTCAAATGCAAGTGAAGAAGTGTATGAAGAGGTGATTACACCACAGGTAAAGTTGAACTGATTGAAGAAGGAATATTCAAAAGGAAATTAAAGGAGGTCTTCAAGAGTAGGGTATCCAATTCAAAGGCTGAGCTATGATAGGAAGAATCAGAACAGAGGCTTATTTGCAAGGAAGAAATCTATATGGGATTGTATCACGTGATGAAGCAATGCCTATTCCAAGATCCAAAGGAGGACCTACTTAAGAGGAAACAAATAGGCCCACACTTTGGTGGGCAAGGGATGCTCAGGCAAAGTCATACATGCTCAAATCTATATCAGATTTTCTATTATCACATATTAGAGGATGCAAGACATCTCAAGAGACATGTGTTGATATATTTAGGTAGTGATGTGTGTGATCACTCTAAGACAGCCAGGGCACTTTTTTCCCTCTTTAGGAGGGTTCCCCCCCCTTGTATGTACCCCTATTTCCCTAATGGCCTACTTATCTTTGTACATTCTAGTGGTAATACATTCAGTATTGTGTGTTGTGCTCCAAGCTTCTTCTTCTTCCTTGTGTTGTTCGCATGCATCCACAGATGTCTAACTCCAACAATTGGTATCAGAGCAGGTTGCCGCTTCATATAGGGCATCATCGACACCTCTCAGGTTGTAGTCTCAGAATCACACGAATTTTGGTGAGCATACTCAGCATGTTTTTTAGATCAAAACAGCTTTGCTGTGTGGTGCCAAAATCGCGATCTGAGCTCGTTTTGGCCTCTGAACACACTATCACAGTGCTTGTGTAGGTTATCTTGTTTTTTTGTGCCAAAAGTATATACCAGTTTTGGTTCGTGAGTATAAGCATCTCATTGTGGCATCTGCTGCACCTATTGTAGAGAAAATTTGTTGGGATGGCAGAGATGCCTAGACACATGCATTGATAGCTTTGTCTGTTAAACGTGCCAGTTTTTCTCACATTTGCTCTTGCAGAATCGCTAAGGATGCTTGGGATACACTTACCACATTGTACCATGCTACGAATGAGGCTCGTTTTACTTACCTTCGAAAACAGTTGGAGAGTGAGCACATGAATGAAGGTGATTCTATGGACAGTTTTCTAACAAAGATCAAAGACTTGAACGAACAATTGATTTATGTTGATGAGGTTATAACAGATAGCTCACTTGTGCAGACCGTTCTGAATGGTCTTCCTAATTCATATGGGAGTTTTGCTTCTACTCTTTGGTTGATGATGAAAGGCAATCCAAATGCCTTGTCATTTGAGGAGTTAATCTCTGTTTTGTTGCAGGAAGATCAGTCCAGGCAGTACAGGTCCATTATGTGTGTTGCAGATCAAACTTTCCTAGCTAGTTAGAAGGGCAAAGTAAAATGGAGCTCTTCAAGTAGTAATAAAAAATTTGTTAATTCTGTACAATCGAAGAGGGAAGAAAAAGTTGAAAAGAAACAAAAAAAGTAGAAATTGTTTTGCAAGTACTGTAAAGGAAATGATCATATCATAAAGAACTCTCCAAAATTGCCTGCTAAAGAGGCAAAGAAGAAAGAGGCTAGAATGCTTGTTGCAAAGTCCTCTACACCAAAAACAGAGTGCTAATCTTGTTCAGGAGGAAGAATGGGTGTTTACTACTGTTTGTAATTTTGACCCATCTTCTCATGAGCAGGGCATGTCTGTAGTAGACTCAGATGTTTGGTACTTTGACAGTGAGGCAACCAAACATATTACCTCGCAGTGCAGTTTCTTCTCTTCACTCGAGCCTGCCCCTACAGGGAATATTGTTACATTCACCTACAACTCCTCTTATCCCTATTATGGGAGTTGCTAAGATCATTTTGACTACTCCTGATGGTAGTTCTTTCACTTTGTCAGATGCATTGTTTGTGCCAGGGATGAAGAAAAATCTCTTATCACTTTCTGAATTATAGATGGATCATTTTGTAGGTACAAGGCGAGATTAGTTGCCAAACCATGCTCACAAACTCATGGTATAGACTATGAGGAAACACTCTCACCAGCTGCAAAGATGACTACAATCAGAACATTGATAAGTGTAGCTACTACAAGAAATTGGAGACTCCTCCAACTTGATGCCAAAAATGCATTCCTAAATGGTTGGATAAATGGAGATGTATAATGTCACCACCACTAGATTTTGAAGACCCTAATCTTAGATCGTATCTTTGTAAACTTAAGAAAGCATTGTATAGACTAAAATAAGCTCCTAGAGCTTGGAATTACAAGTTGGTACATACAAGATCAAGAGTTCAAACCGAGCAACTTTTATCTTTTTCTTTTCATCAAAAGGGATCACAATGAGGTTGTCTATCTATGTGTATATGTAGATAATATTATTGTGACACGTGATGATCCAAATGGCATTCAAAGAATCAAGAGACACGTGCAAGAGGACTTCAAAATCAGTGACTTAGGTGAGCTCACATATTTCCTAGGTATGCAAGTAATTTGTATAGATGAAGGGATGTATGTTGGTGCAAAGTCCAAGCCCACAAATGTGTCTTGAAGGTTATGAATATATGAAGCTCCATGGAAACTATTGCTAGGAAGACTTTTTATCTTTACCATTTGTAAAAGTCATTTTTGACTTAAAAGAATATTTGTAATCACCTACCAAAAAAACTTGTGGAATTGTTAGATAGAAAAGTAATGAATTCATTGAGGGAATATTTCCTAGATTGAAGGACTACTTTTAGAGAGAGCCAAAAGTTGAATTCAAATAAAATTTGAATATGGCACTTATAAAAGGTGACTTGAACAAGTCGCGTGTAGAAGTCTCAATCTCCGAGTTCTCCATTGCCATTTTTGTAAGTGTGTGAGGTCTACGTTGTAGCCCACACTACTCTCTATCATTAGGCTATGATTTTCAAGCCTATGATCTTGTACAACACTGTTCATTAATACAATACATCTACATTGTTCATCTATGATCTCTCTGTTATAGTCATTTATATCTGTCAACTTGTGTTGCCCATATCTCAGTCAATTCTCCACCATTTTCAATGATCTAAATCTTGTTGAGATCCTCTCTAAGCTATCTACGTGCTCAGAAATTTTGAAGGAAATCCATTAAACCAATTTGGAGAAAAGCACGTTGAAGCACTCACTCGTCAAGTTGTGTAGAGATCCAAAAAAATTGGGGATAATGATTCAATTGCTAAATTGATTGCTCTGTTTTTAGTGCATCATTTCAAGTGATTCCACTTGGACTCATTAGCATACTAAGATAATTTGATATGTCTAAAAGGAAATTCTCTAATTCCTACTGTAGTGATAGCACTGATCATAATAAGCAGCAGGTGTGTGATAAAAAATGGAAGGTTTTCTTTGATCCTTCTATTAGGAAGTAGTCATTTTTTTATTCAATCTTTTCTTACATTATTTCCAAAGTACATAGGCACTTGTATAGTGTCATTAGAAAGCTAAGAGGGCCCAAAACGCAACTCTGAAGCTACAAGAGGCTGGTACTAAGCAAGATTTGGCAGTACCTACTCATTTCCTGGAGTGTCCATCCATCTATCCCAACAGTGGTATCAGAGCAAAGCTAATGTAAGATGGGAGATGGTTTTCCTTCTTTCATTGATAAATTGGACAAGAACAACTATCAAGCATGGTCCTTGAGGATGAAGACATACTTGCAAGGAAGCAGCCTTTATGGATACGTCTCACGAGATGAGGAGGTGCCCATATTCAAAAGCAAAGCACAACCTACAAGAGAGGAGCATGAAAGACTCAACACATGGTGTGCCAAGGATGCATTAGCAAGGTCCTAATTACTTAACTCAATCTCTGATTTTCTTCTCCCTCATATTAGAAACTGTAAGACATCCCAAGAGACTTGGGAACAGATCAATTGGCAAGCTTAGGAGAAGAAATTGAAGAGGAGCAGATTGTAAGACAAGTAATCAATGGTATTAAAGCTGATGACAAATGGGAGAGCTTCATAACTGCCATGGACTTGTACATGGACATGCAGATTCCAGACCTTACCACACTCATGGGGCAACCATTCACCCATGAATCCAAGCTCAATAAGAATGGAGATTCATCAAGAGGTAATAGCTCTTCTGCCCTATACACTGATAAAAGTAAATCTAAAGAGAAAGGGAAGAACAAAAAGGTTGAAGATGGAGGAACTACCTCCCAAGCCAACTATGCAGGAAGAGGTAGAACCTCAAGAGGAAGGGGCAGAGGAGGTAAACAAGGTAGGGGGGACCTTATAATTCCTCACCATGCAATATTTCTGGATTGTCAAACTATACTATAGATGAGTGTTTCAGGAACTTCAAGAATCATAGAGGTAGAGGATATCAAAGAGGTGGACATACACACTCAAGAGGAAGGTTCAAACATCATCAAGGATACAATAACAACTACAACAACAACTACAATAGCAATTACCAAGGAGGCTACAATTCAAGAAAAGACTACAACAACTATATAGAGCAAGAAGAATATTATCTTCTTATTATGAGTATGACTTCAAAACTAGGTATAAATGATGACGATCTCTTTTACATTGATTCAGGATGCTCAAACCATGTGACATGCAATGTAGCTCTTCTCTCTAACCTTGAGGAATCAAAGGTTAAGCATGAGGTACAAATAGGTGATGACACCAAGCACTCAGTGATTAAAGTAGGGAATGTTAAGACCTCTGAATGAAACAAGAATTTGTTGACTAGGGTTCTATATGTACCTACAATTACCAAGAATTTGATGAGTGTTGGACGAATTGTGGAAAATGATTTGCAGGTCAGGTTCAACCAATATGGAGCATTTGTGGAGGATCCCTAGCATGGGTTTAAAAGGATAGCCAAAGGAGAAAAGAAAGGTAGATTATTGACTTTTCAATCTGAAGATACAAAAAATATTGCACTTTATAGCTACAAAGATCAAACACTTTCAGATCTTGAAATTTGGCATAAGAAATTAGGGCATGTTGGTGAAAGAACTTTAAAACAAATATGTAGAGACCAATGTGTGATTGAGATACCTAATATATTCAAGCAACACATGATTTATAAATGTGGTGCTTGTCAGTTTGGAAAATCTCACAGGTTACCCTTCTCAAGGAAAGGCTACATGCATGAGGATTACCTAGAGCTTGTCCATACAAATGTATGGGGACTAAGTAAGGATCCCTCAGTTTCTGGATCAAGGTATTATGTATCCTTCATTGATGATTACAGTAGGTGGATTGTATTGTACTTTATGAAGTAGAAAGATGAAGTATTCAGTTGCTTTAAAAAGTATCTTTCACTTGTTGAAAACCAAATAGGGAGAAACCTAAAGAGACTAAGGTCACATGGAGGAGGTGAGTACTTCTCAAATGAGTTTGAAATATTCTTGCAAGAAAGACGAATCAAAAGAGAAATCACAACAAGGTATACCCCTGAGCAAAATGGGATGGCAGAGAGGAGAAATAGATTAATTGTTGAAACAACTAGGTCAATGTTGAATGAAAAAAAATTACCTAACTACTTATGGACAGAGAGTGTGTCTACTACCACTTATCTTGTAAATAGGTTGCCATCCAAGTCACTTGATGGGATGACCCCATATGAAGCATGGCATGGTAGAAGGCCTTCACTTTATCATTGAAGGATTTTTGGATGTGTAGCTTATGTGCATATCCCTTCTCAGATAAGAGGTAAGCTAGACCCTAAGGCAGAGAAGTGCATCTTCATAGGGTATGACTTGAATCAGAAAGGATACAGGTTCTACAATCCTTCAAACAAAGGATTCATGGTTAGTAGAGATGTTGTCTTTGATGAGAATGACTCTTGGTTTGATAGTGAATGGAGAAAAATAAAACTACCTTATGACTTGGAAGAAGAGTTTCCAAGTCTCACTAAGGAGGAGCCTACTCAGAATGGAGATATCAACTCAGATGATGAGGACATCATCAACCTAGAAGAGTTCAAGGCATGGAAGTCCAAAGGAAAAGTCAAGATGAAGAAATTGGAGGATATACCTGAATCATCCAACCAAGCAATCAGAAGATCACAAAGGGAGAGCCAGAAACCAATCAGATATGGGTATGAAACTTCCCTAGTTACTAAGCACTTTGTTTATCTTGCAAAAGACTTGTCATTTGAAGAGCCACCATCATATGAAGAGGCAAAGACCAAGGCAGAATAGAAGGAAGCTATGGATGAGAAAATTGAAGCACTCAAGGAGAGTGATACTTGGGAACTAGTACCAAAGAAGGAGTCTATGAAGGTAATTGGTTCTAGATGGATCTATAAGATCAAAAGGAATTCTGATGGATCAATAAGCAGGTACAAAGCTAGACTTGTGGCTAAGGGTTTTGTACAAACCCAAGGAGCTGATAATGAAGAAACCTTCTCTCCTATGGCCAAAATGCCTACCATCAGGGTATTGGTAAGTGTGGCTGCATAAAAAAATTGGAACATGTATCAGTTGGATGTAAAAAATGCATTTCTAAATGGTTGGATTTTTTTTAAGGGACTTCCGTCACGTCTGCTTTTAATCTCTTTCGGGTTCTTAGGGATGGTAGGGGTCTCACAATGTAGAGGCCCTTTACTAATTTTCCCAATTAACCAGTTGATCACATAGTAACTATATGTCAAGGCAATACTTCTGTTACACAGTTATAATCCTCCGTTTACGGTATCCTCACACAGTCGATTATCGTGCAATTGTTCAATCACACAATTGAATAGACTTATTGATGTTAAGACAGTATTACTGTGTTAATAGTAAATTACGACAATTCAATAAGAATAGACTTAACAGTATTCCAAGTGTCTACAAATTCTGCAGCACAGCGTCTCCATAAGATCACAAATCGCCCAGACAGACAGTCTGGCGATCGCCGTCTCCTCTCGCACAGGAGAACACCGTAATGTCTCTTCATTAATGGGTAAAAGGGTTACATCACTTCGCTATGCCCTTTCGATGTGTGCGGTATATGAAAATATAATATTACATTATGCCAATCCGACGGCCTAACACTGGCAGGCACAGTGGACTCGAACCCGCAAAGAAAATAAAATTAACGCTCATCTAGGATGCCTTGTATATACATGGTTCTTGCTAATTTGAAGGTTCGGGCTATCTTTTGCTTCAGACTATCCAGCATAAGCTTCAAAGTCTCTGGCTCCACCAATTGTGTATCAGTTCGTACTGAACTCGCTGCAATGACTTGACTGAACAGAGCATCGGTCTGTGTCTACACAAATGCTTCTTGTAAATAGAAAGCATTAGCTAATGCAACATCTCTCTGCTACTTCACATCCGCAATTTGAGCATCAATTCGAGACAATCTCTCTGCTTGAGATCCTAGCTGCTTTTCTCTGCGTTCGAACTCCTGAGCTTGATATTGAATTGTTCTATAATATGCATCCCTTTCTTTCATGATTCCTACTAATTCTTTCTTAAGCTGAATTGTCAAATCTGTTTGGGCTTTTAAGGAACAATTCGCCTGAAAAAGATCAAGAGATGCGGTCTGTAATTCTGCAGTAGTCTGCTTAGCCAAGTTTGCTATTTCTTGTCCTTTCTGCACTACCTCATCAAGCTCGGTGTGACTTTCTTCCAGCAAATTTCCTAGAGCAACCCGAGCATCATCCTTGTCCTGCACCAATTGTTTTAACTGCTCGATTTCTTCATCATGATCGGATAAAAGAGCATCCTTTTCATTCAATTCAGCAAGGGCAGCATCTCGTTGGGCAATCAAGGTGTCCTGCTCTGCAATCCTTGTTTGAAGTTGTTGAAGCTACACGTGCAGGGCATGGTTCTCTGCCTTGAACGCATTAGCTTCTTCCTACAACGGAGCAATATCTGCCTCTAACAAATCAACTTTGCCTTCCAGATCCTATCTGATATTGTCGGTTGCCAGCTTCATTTGAAGAGGTAACTGCTGATAGAATTGAATCAGGATAGGACTCATAGACTCCAATTCATGGAACATCATAGTTGACAGAGGAAGAAAAGGATGTGGTTGGGATGAAGAGGCTGATAATAGGCGAGGGGAAGGTGGTGGAGAATAATTGGGAGAAGAAGATGAAGTAGCAGGTGCATCGGAACAACAGGCTCAACAGGGACAACGGGCTCAACAAGGTTCATTGGGGGAGGAAGTGCGATAAGGGTATTCGGCAGCAAGATTATACCGGTTGGATTCTGTTTTGGCACCTCAATTCTGTCAATCACAGCGTCAACCAGGACAGTCACTTCGTTAAGAACTTCTGCAACAATTTCCTTCACAGCTTCTTGATTCTGCTGATGAGAATCCTCCTAAGAAGAAACTTCATCAGAGTCTTCTATGTGGACATCTTGTTCCTATTGCTTAATTGGAGAAGAAGGAATGGAAGAATCGACGTGAATGGATGTAGCAGTGTCGTGGAAGACTTCTTCTTCATGGCCACCAATTAATCCCTGCACTTGACTTTCGAAGGGGCTAACACGTCTGCATTTTTGGCAAAAAAGTTGCAACAGGTCTGCATCATCATCTTCCTCATCCTCCAGCATTTGCATAGATTCTTCATGTAATAAGAAGGAGGGGATTGGAGGTGGTTGCGCAACTTGGAGCACCGGAAAAAGGAAAGTAAGGATGTGGGGTAAGCGGGAATGATGAAAGTCACCCTTAGTAACTTGTTTGATAACCGATACACATTCACGATGAATGCGCCGGAAATAAAAGGAAGCAAAATTGACAAACTCACGGGCAACGGTATCTATCATCAAATAGAGTGGACGGGCAATACCATAGGTATGTTTCTGGAGATTGAAAGTGGCGACTAAGAACTGCAGAGCAGTACACTCTGGTTCAGGTCTACACAAAATGGCATACTCATTAGATGAGTGCCGGGGAAACAATTCGTGCATGATGGCCACAGAAAGAAGGGGACCATTTTCCAATCCTTCCCTAGAACCGAAAAGCTTCAGCAAATGTGGCTAAGGTAATAACGACACGAGAGGGAAGACATGCAACGGGCCAACACTACTTTGAAGCAGGTGTGGCGGCGATGGCAGAGATGATCTGCGCATGGAATGGTTGACCCTCCACTGAGTGCCAAGGCAATTGAGCGAAGGCCAAGAGACCACGGGTGCGCAAATACTCACTCACTTCAGGAGTGAGTCCTGCACGGAAGGTGGCGACATTCACGAGAGCTTCCATGGCGCGTCGAGTAAACACAAGAACACATAAAACAAATAACACACAAGCACACAAACACAATAGCGATTAATAGTAAAAGAAACAAGATTAAGTAGAAACACGGGCAACATTAGGAGGTCGAAAACCCTAATCATCACGCGGTAGTGGAAAGATATCGGTCATAATTACGGCATGCATGCAAGAGCAGAAACAATAACACAAGGCGGCGATTAATCATATATAGATATCAAAACAAGGAGATTACGATCTATGGTCAACCGAAATACGGGGATAAAAAGAAAACAAGTGACACACGAAAAGATGAGGTACACATCATCGCTGATCAGCCGCTTGTTGATATGGGCGAAGCTTAGATCCATTAATTACTTTGGGAAGAGGAACTCCGGTTAAGGTGGCCAACCAAAAAGTAGCGGGTCCCACCTGTTCAATAATGCGGTATGGACCAAACCACTGTAATTTAAATTTACCCGTAGATCTATTGGCTTTCGCATTATAGAATAAAACAAGTTGGTCCACCAAAAAGACAAGGGTTTGGAGAAAGTGATCATGTGTCTGGGCTTGGCATAGCTGAACTTCTTGCAGGATCATAAAGCTTTCCTAGCACTGTTCATCCAAAGATCTGAGCATATCCAACCGAAATGGAAAGGACTCTTCTGGCAGCAGTTTTTGAGATAAGGCAACTCGCAGGCTCGACACTACTACTTCCATCGGTGCAATGGCTTCCAATCCATAAGCAAGCTTGAATGGAGTTGATCCGGTTGCCACCTTGTACATGGTTCGGTAAGCCCACAAAACTGCAGGTAAGAGCTGGTCCCAGCACTCTGGACATTCCAAGATCAATTTGCGCAGTATATTCAACAAAATCGTATTGGTACTCTCCGCCAGACCATTGGCACGGGGATAATAAGGCAAGCTGAATTTGTGGACAATATGAAAAGTCTGAGTCAGGACTCGCATTAAGTTGTTTGCAAAATGTGTTCCTTGGTCTGTCACAAGCTCTAGAGGTAATCCATAACGCGGGAAGACATCCTTCATTAAACACTTAGCCACCAAAACAGTTGTGGTAGACCGTAAAGCCCAAGCTTCCGCCCACCTAATGGCATAATTTGTACAAGTCAATATATATCGATTATTGGTGAGGGTTGCTGGTGGTGTTATTGGGCCAATAAAATCTAGGCCCCACTTCTGAAACGGCTCTAGAGGTAGGCCAGGTTGAAGTGGGAATAAGTGTCACTATAAAGGCTGTCCAGATCGTTGATAAATATCACATTGCTACACATATTGAACAACATCTCGATACATGGTAGGCCATCATAGCCCACTGTGTAAAATTTTCCGGTGGGTAAGATTAGTGGCAAAGTGTCCTCCAGTAGGTGATGAATGAGCCATGGCCATCACTGATGCGGATTTATGTGGTGGGATGCATCTAAGGAAAACACTAGTATGATCTAAATAATACAGTTGACCCACAATCACCAAGAATCGTCGGCTGTAGGCTGCAATTTTTCGGTGCAGCGCAGTGGGGGTATTAGGAGGGAGACAGCCATCCGTGAGTAACCTATCATAGTATGTAGTAGCAATAGGGGGTTTTGCAGAGTCTTCAGAAGTGGTCTCAGTAACGTAAATGGCCGGTGTAGTGTCGTCAACCCCTACTGGAGGCTCATCGGAATAATACCCATCTTGCCAGTCTTCCACCTAAATGTTGCCAGTCTTCCACCTAAATGTTGGTGCTAGACCAAATACATGAGTGCTACATGATCCACATGGAAGGTAAATGCTCGTCCCAACAAATAATTTCGGAACTTCTTAACAAAATACACCAACCTGAGACACTCTCTTTCGGTCACTGAGTAGTTTCTTTCGTCAAGGGCTAATCGACGACTTGCATAATAGACATGCCAAAACCATTTGTCAGTTTGCTGCATTAGTACGCTACCAATAGCTATATCCGATGCATCCACAAAGACATGGATCGGATGTTCCCAATCAGGTGGTTGCAAAATTGGGGCCTGCATCAATAAAACCTTTAAACGATCAAATGCATTTTGGCACTTCTGTGTCCAATCATACTACCGCGGAGCGCTGGTCATAAGCCTGCTTAATGGTGTTGCTAAGTGAGCTAACCACCGTAAGTGCCTACCATGCCACCGGATTTGACCAAGAAAATGCATAACTTCTTTTGGTGTTGTTGGGACTGGTGCCTCCAACACGGCTGCTACTTTATCCGGATCGACTTGTATTCCTTGTTTAGAGATAATATGGCCGAGTAGTTTACCATAGGAGACCGCAAAAACTGATTTGGTCGGATTCAAACATAATCGGTACTCTTGGCATTTTTCAAAGGAGCACCGTAAATGATACAGGTGCGCCAAAGTCTTGCCAAATAAGGAAAAATCGTCCAAATATACTTGCAAAGAGGTAGTTAAGTAGGGTGAAAAGACTTCCTGCATGCATCTTTGGAAGGTACTTGGGGCATTCCTTAAACCAAACCACATTACGGTGCAAGCATATACACCCCAATTCGTGATAAAAGTTGTCTTCGGTATGTCCTGTTCAGCCATCCGCACTTGATTATATCCACTGTACCCATCCAGAAAAGAATACATCTCGTGCCCTGCTACCCGATCAAGCATTGTATCGAGAAAGAGGAGAGGGAACGGATCTGGTACAGTGGCCGCATTCAGTTTCCGGTAATCAACATAGATACACAACTGTTTATTTTTCTTCGAGACTATCACTATTGGAGATATCCACTCAGCATGCTCAATTGGCACAATGAATCCCACCTTCAGTAGATGATCAAGTTCTGCTTTTACCTGTGCTGGATAATTAGGATTCATCCTGTAGCTTGGTTCTTTGATTGGCCTCGCATCCGGTTTGAGCACTACCTGATGTTGATAAATCCGTGGGTCAAGACCTTTCATATCTCTATAATCCCAAGCAAAAACATCAGAGAATTCATGCAAGAGTTGTATCAAATCACCTTGGAATGTCTCTGTTAATCCTGCCTTAATCTTAACTGGTCGCGGGTTGACCGTATCACCCAAATTGTACGTTATTAACTGATCTTCTGGTACATAAAATTGTCGAGGTTGCACCAAATCATCAGTTGGCTGCAAGAGTTGATGTAAGGTTGCTTCATCCATAGCTACACTATCATCTGCTTCTGCATCTCCGATCACTGGTACAACCGTACAAGCTGCCAGACTCCACTTGTCTGCTACCGACTGGAGATCTACAATACCTAATGAGATCAGATCCTTATTGGTCTTGAGGAACTCCTCTTCCTCATGATCAGATAATCCATCCAGCATATGGACCGGCTCCGCTATGTATGGCCGTGCATGAAGATCACAGGATTGCATAGTATCCAATTTAACTACATATTTCTGGTGATTGTCTTTGAAAGTTAACTCTTGCGCTAACCAATCCTGTACAACTTTGGCTTGCTTCAGCCATGGGCGACCGAAAAGTAAGTTGTAATCAAGGCTGGATTCTGGTAATTCGAGGACTACAAAAGTCATTTTGAATGTGGTTCCCTGCAAGGTAATAGGCATATTACGTACTAATCCCACCGAATGGACTATAGATTGGTCTGCCATCCGCACAAAAAATTGCACGGGTTCAATTTGGGTCCACCCCAATTGCTTGTAGAGCGCTGTAGTTGCTATATTCAGAGCAGAACCACCATCAATTAACACTTGGGTAATCTTCTGGTTTTTATGCTAGAAGGTGATCAATGGGACTGAATGATCCACCGTAGAATCAATTTCCGGTTGTATGGTGGCAGTCGTCGGAGTACATGAAGACCCGGGGTTAAGCTGCTGTTGAAATTGCTGCCTGACTCTTGGCACTAAGACGAGCAACTGTCCCAAAGGGAGTGCGATTGAAGCCTTAGATAGGATATCCCATACGTGATCTGTTTGGGTCGTAATTCTCACCGATTCCGATGATGATTCTAACGTTGTTGGGGCAAAATTTTGTTCATTCGATCTTGCTTGTGGCAGAGGGATCTGTGTTACTGGAATTGGATCAGGAAACAAAGTCGGCTCCTTAGCAGTCCATTGACTAGCCTTTGCAAACATTCGCTACTACTCACGGAGAATCGCCCAGACAGATAGTCTGGCGATCCTCGTCTCCTCTTGCACCGGAGAACACCGTTATGTCTCTTCATTAATGGGTAAAAGGGTTACATCACTTCAGTACGCCCTTTCGGTGCATGCGGTATATGAAAATATAAGATTACATTATGCCAATCTAGCGGCCTAACAGATTTTAGAGGAGGTGTACATGTCGCAACCTCCTCGCTATGGGCCTAGGGCATGGAACCATAGGTTGACTACATACCTTCAGGATCAAGGTTTTGTGATGAGTAAAGTAGATACTTCTCTGTTCATCAAGAGAAGTAATTCAGAATAATATACCTATGTGTATATGTTGATGATATCATATTTACAGGTAATGATGCTAATGGCATCAAGCAGATCAAAAATCAAATGATGAAGGAGTTCAAAATTAGTGATCTTAGATCACTAAAATACTTTCTAGGACTTGAGTTAGTCTATACTAGCTCTGGAATTTATATTACTCAGAGGAAGTATATACAGTATATGTTAAAGAAGTTTCATTTGCAAGATGCCAAAGTTGCAAGTACTCCAATGGAGGTAAACCTTAAATTAAGTGCTCATGAAGGTTATATACTTGAGAACATTATAGGTTACCAAAGCATAGTGGGAAGTTGAACTATGCTACATTGACAAGGATTGATATTGCTTATAGATTAAGTGTTCTAAGTGAGTTTATGCACAAGCCTAGGGCACCTCACTTGGAGTCTGCCAAAAGGATTTTGAAGTACCCTCAGACTTGGACATCAATACATATTCAGATGCAAATTGGGCAGGTTGCAAAGATGATAGAAGAAGTACCTCAGGATACCTATCTTTTGCAGGTAACAAACCTATATCATGGTATTCAAAGAAGCAACCTACTATTGCTTTATCTTCTACAGAGGCAGAGTATAGAGGATTGGTCAATGCTACTAAAGAGGCCATATGGAACACATTATTATACACAGATTTGGGTTTGCATACTACATCTCAAATGATCTTTGGAGAAAATACGAGTTCACTACATATTGCAGCTAATCCCATTTATCATGCTAGGAACAAGAATATAGAGGTCCACTGTCATTATGTGAGAGAGAAGCTATTAAGCAAGGAGATTCAGTTGGCATATGTATCAACAAACATGCAATGTGCAGACTTGTTGACTAAAGCTTTAGATGGTCCAAAGCTTTGTAGAGTTAAGACAATGATTGGATTGTAGGATATTCATAAAGATTTAAGATGAAAACAAAATGAAAATGTTTGGCTTGAGGGGGAGTTGTTGGTGCAAAGTCCAAGCCACACATTTGGCTTGAAGTTTATAAACATATGAAGCTCCATGGAAACTATTGCTAGGAAGAGTTTTTATCTTTACCATTTGTAAAAGTCATTTTTGAATTAAAAGAATATTTGTAATCACCTACCAAAAAAACTCGTGGAATTGTTAGATAGAAAAGTAATCACTTCATTGAGGGAATATTTCCTAGATTAAAGGACTACGTTTAGAGAGAGCCAAAAGTTGAATTGAAATTCAAATTTGAATATGGCACTTATAACAGGTGACTTGAAAAAGTCACGTGTAGAAGTCTCAATCTCCGAGTTATCCATTTCCATTTTTATAAGTGTGTGGGGTCTACTTGTAGCCCACACTACTCTCTATCATTAGGCTATGATTGTCAAGCCTATGATCTTGTACAACATTGTTCATTAATAGAATACATCTACATTGTTCAGCTATGATCTCTGTGTTATAGTCATTTATATCTATCAACTTGTGCTGCTCATGTCTCACTCAATTCTCGACCATTTTCAATGATCTAAAGCTTGTTTGAAACAACAACAAGCTATCTATATGCTCATGAATTTTGGAGGAAGTCCATTAGGACAATTTGGAGAAACACGTGTCAAAGCACTCATTGGTCAAACTCTCCAAAGGTCCTAAAAAATCTGGGGTAATGATTCAATTGCTAAATTAATTTCTCTGTGTATATTGCATAATTTCAAGTGATTCCACTTGGAATCATTAGCTTACTAAGCTAGTTTGATAGCTTCGAAAGGAATTTATCTAATTCGTACTGTACTCATAGCATTGAGCATAAGAAGCAGGAGGTGTGTGATAAAAAATAGAAGGTTTTCTTTGATCCTTCTATTTGAAAGTAGTCTGTTTTGATTCAATCTTTTCTTAGATCATTTCCAAAGTTCATAGGCACTTGTATAGTGTCATTAGAAAGCTAAGAGGGCCCAAAACTCAATTGTGAAGCTATAAGAGGCTGGTACTAGCAAGGCTTTTGTAGTACCTACTCATTTCTTGGAGTGTCCATCCATCTATCCCAACAATGTATCTAAATCAAAGAAGCTACATTGAAGACCTACTTGGCAAGTTCAAAATGGAGAACATAAAGCTTGTAGGTACACCTTGGGAATTGAACCATAAACTAAGTATTTATAAAGGTGAAAAGATTGATGATCCTAAAGAGTATCAAAGATTAGTTGGGAGCTTGATATATGCTACTCACACAAGACCAAACATATCATATAGTGTGGGAGTGGCTAATCAGTTCATGCACTCACCTAGAAGGCCACACATGGATGCTACAAAGAGAGTACTCAAGTAGCTGAAAGGGACACTTAATTAAGGTATCTATTATCCTTACTCTTGAGATTTGGATATCAAAATCTATTCACATCTAGATTGGGAAAGAACAAAGGATAATAAAAAAAGTACCTTTGGATACTTAGCATTTGTAGGTTCAAAATTGGTGTCATGGAGTTCCAAGAAGCAACCAACATCTGCTTTATCTTCAACTGAAGCAAAATATAGAGGTGTAGCTATTGCAACTCAAGAAGCAATATGGCTCAAGGAGTTGTACTCAGATCTGGGACTTGTAAGTTCCAAACCTCACTTACTTGGAGATAATGTAATTTCCATGCATCTAGATGCAAATCCAAATTTTCATGCAATGAAAAAGCACATGGAAGTCCATTACCACTTTGTAAGAGAGAAGCTTATGGCAAAGGAAATTGACATTTCATTTGTTCCTATTGAGAAGCCAATAGCAGACATGATGACAAAGGCACTTGATGGGATAAAGCTTTGTAGATTCAAAGCTATGGAAGGTATTCAACCTATCAGAGAATGAAAACTCAATCATACTTTAGCTTGAGGGGAAGCTGTTGGTACAACAAGCTTTCATTATGCTTAAGGTGGAGATTACCTACATCAGAATTATCATTTGAATAATGCCACATATACTCCTTGTAGAGTTTTATTTACATTCATTTATTGTATTGAGAGTTAGATCATAGGATCACCTTCTTATGTAATTTCCAAAGTATTTATCTTTGTAAAAGGAAAGATTAAAAGGCCTAAAAGCCATGAGTTAGAAATGACTGGGATTAATTCTCAATCAATCAATCAAGAAGCAGATTTTATTTCAACTTTCTCTTTTCCTAGATTATATGAAAATATTACAATCAATGTAAACTAACAAAGTTGCCTAATTTTGAATTCAAATCCATGAAGAAAAGGCGTGGCTATATCCTCAAGAGTATATGTAAAGACTCCAAATCATTTGTACATTAAGAAGGTCGATGATTTGAAGCAATACATATACTTTTGGGTCATTGCTTGATGCCATTTCTATTCTCTGCTCGTTCTTCCTCATACTAAGTCAACTTGCAGAGGTTGTTGCTCTCTCTACACAGCTCTAAATCTAGTGTTTAAGCACTCATTGAAAAGGTACTACTATCTAGTTTATGTTACAAAGTTTCAAGTCATTTGGGTCATTAATTTCAGAGAAACTCAACTTTTTCACTCTGTGGGTCATTCTCTACACATCCTTGAAAAATTGGGATGACACCAGTTCAGTTTGAAGGTGATTACTCCTTGCCTGGTTCATACACGTTAGGTTTTTTATGCATTTTAGCAAGAAAATCTTATGTATTAGACTCCCTTGAGAGGAAGTTTTCCAATTGTTACTGTGTTGGCTCCTCTAAGTGTTTGGAGTGACAAATTCTATCCATTTTTAAAAGGTTTTTGTGAGCTAGTCAAGGTGCAAGTTATCTATTTTGCATCAACTTATTCTTGTTTACATTCCAAAGTACCTATTGGGTTTTATTGCACTAGCCACAAGATTATAAGGTCCATTTTACATATAGAAAGAGCTAGGGCTGGTCTTATGCTGGTTTGCTAGACCAACGTCACCAATTGAAAACTCAACTTTCCAAGCCTCTCCAAGTGTCTCCAACTTTCTTTGATGGATCAGTCTCTAGGATTCAAACACCCTGTGGTCAAGTTTGAAGAAGGCTCATACATTGATAAAAAGGGAACCATGTACATGGTCACAAGCTTACCCAACAAGACATATGAGTTTGGAATATCATTTTTGAGATGCAAATGGAAGACCTAGAGCAAGAACCCTAGGATGAGAACCTAGGACACCTAGAGGTAAATCCATCTTGACCACAGTGATCACCCAAGAGTGGATCCCTAAGATGATAAGAGCATAGAGTTATTCCTGAATAGGAGGACTCATGAGGAATTTTGGAGGTTTAAACCTGACCAACCTAACAAAGTTGGATCATCCACCATTTATGAGTTTAAGGACCGAGAGACACCCAGCGAGGTTCTCTATCTAGATAATACTTTAGAGAGGATGTTCGCCAAGATTGAATGTTTTTTATGTCCTCCAAGGAGCAAGATCATCCCAAGATCATGGAACCCAAAGAGATAGAGATAAGAGAGATCTGAAGTGAGTTTTGCCAACCCTATAGGAAGAGATAGATCAAGAATGGAGATAGAAAAGACATATCAGATACACTCACACACACGCACACATAGACACACACACACACACACACACACACACACACACACATATATATATATATATATATATATATATATATATATATATATATATATATATATATATATATATATATATATATATATATATACACATACATAGAGAGGGAAGGAGAGAGAGAGAGAGAGAGAGAGCGAGAGAGAGAAATTCGAAATACAGACAATTGCCACTACAAGAGATACTTTTGAAATCATGGGAAATAATGTGTTATGCAAATCGTAGAAAGAGACACTCATGAAATGTGCTAATTAACAATGCTTAAGAAAGGAACTGTGTCATATTACAGGCTCTTGCAACGTACATCAAATGTGAATGCTTTCATGGTCAAGGGTTATGGTTGTTGCATGTAAAACAAATTGACTATTAAGACTATACTCATATTGAAATAAGACCTGGTGTATAATTTTTTTTGTAGATCATGGAATCGAGAAATGCATGATTCAATCTTTACAATTGATTCTTCTAATTCATAAGATATTTTAATTATTGATACAATAATGTAAACATGCCCTATGAAATAATTGTTGAAGACTTACGAATCAACACACACACACACATAGTGGATTTCAATGCCCCGAAGAGAGTTACTTTCCTTTCCTCTCCTCCTCCCATCTTAGATGGTTCAAAGAAGGTTGAGCTCCTCCTGAAGTATCCGCATTGTTTGTTGAGAAGCCCATGCATGGACTAGGGAGAATTTCAATTTTGTTTACCTTTGTTTTTTGTTTTGGTTTTGATCACTTGGAGATTTTTTTTGGAGCATTTTTGAGTGGTTTATGATGCTAAGACCCTCCTTTGGCCAACTAAACATTTTTACTTTTATTTTGGCTATGGCAAGAACTTCAAATCATAGCCTTATTACTTCAAGAATCACTTGAAAATTGCTTTGGATAGCTTCGAGATCATCAAGGAAATGCTCTTGTGATATTTCTCTCTATTTTGTTATATAAAGTACATCTTCATTTATCTCCTTAGATTTTACATTTGGGGAGGAGGGGGATAAACATGGAAACTAAAGATCAAGTGTAATTAGAATGCACTTCCCCACGTAAAGTCCGAACTTTAGAGGTATATGATCAAAACATGTCAGAGTCCGAACAAGAAGAAGATGACAAATTTATTGATCTCTATAACGAGCTTGTTACACACAAACAATTCGATAAGCTCAAGGAACAAAACTTCAGGATAGAGATAGTCATTGCTAGCGTGACCTCTATAATAGAAGAAATGAAGTCATAGGTGGTCTCTTTGAAGAACAAGTTAACTCTTTCCTAACTAGGAAGGAAAGAGAAACTTCTACTCATCTTAGACATGCGATGGCTAGGAAGGAGACTCTCCAACCTAGCATACATAAGGGAGAAAGCTCTAGGAAGGCTCCCCTCTTGAAAGACATTAAACCACCAACCTTCAGGAGGATGACCAAGAAACAAAAAAGAATGCAATCTATACTTTTTCTGCAAAAGTAGAATGGCTTGCATTAGCTCAAGGCACCCCACTTGTGTGTCTGTGGAAAGTTATGGAACTTGTGCAAGCTCCAATTGTGAGGCTTGACACATAACCACCTCACATAATTTACCTCTTCATCATTTATGTAGTTCATGTAAGATGAGAAGGAAGCTAGTCCTTGAAAATATAGAGAGTACACTCATAACCTTAAAGGAGAGTGTTAAAGAAAAGATGCAAATTTATTTATGGCTTTGGATAAATAACAAATTATGATTGGAGGGATGGAATACTCAAAAAAGGTGAACCTTATCCATATGGAGTGATTTTGAGCACTAAAAGGTGCCAAAGGAAATGGAAGGACAAAGGACAAGAAGTGAAAGGTCAAGAGGTGAGAGATGATGCAAGAGTAGGTGAAGAGACAAAAAATCCCATGCACATATGTCTATATATAGAAAGACTTTGAATGTGAAAATTTATGGAGAATGATTGAGCAGATGTATTGAAGAGTGGCAGAAATTACACACATTCACAACTAAAAGAAAAGACACTTTTCATTTCTAAGTTTCTCATTCATATATAAAGACACACTTTCTAATTTATATATAGTCATGATAAAGTTTGGGGTATTAAGCCACATTGTAAGAACCTAGAAGAGCTTCAAATATTCCTTTTGTTCTCAAGTTCTATCATAAATTCTTCAAGAACTATGCCCAAATTCTATTCCCGATGACAAAACAATAGGGAAAGAGAAAACCTTTGGTTCGGGAGCTAAATAGAACCAAAATATTGAAAAAGTGAAGGTATCAATTGCTACAACTCCACTTTTATATATAGAAGATCCCAATAAACCCTCTATGGTTGAGATGGACATGACGGATTCAGTTATCGAAGTGGTTCTAGTTTAGCACGGTCGATTAGTGGCTTGTGAGAGAAAAACTCTAGAACCAGCTTATAAAAATTACTCTCTTTATGAGAAGGAGTTGTATGCAATTGTCGATACTTTGAAGCATAGTTATTGTGCTACCTAGCATGGTGAAGTGCTATTTAGAATACTTATTTTTCTTTTTAGTTGCTTATTAGCATAGTGAATGTTATCATTATCATGGCTATTATGCTAATTTTCATAGTGAATGTGCTATTTAGCATAGCTATTGTGCTACTTGACATAGCTATAATGCGAGTTTGCATGGATATTATGCTAATTAGCCTAATGAATTTGCTAATTAGAGTAGTTATTGTGCTTATTAGCATAGTGAATGTGCTAAACAACATAACTAGTATAGCGACTATAGCAACTAGCACATTTAAATATGCTAACTAGTATGCTATTGTGACCATGCTAATTATCAATTCTATCATTATGAACATATCTAACTGATAAGCATAGTGTCTTTGTAGCCATTTTTGATAAGGTATTGTGCTACTTACCATAGTTATTATGATAATTAGCATAGTGAATGTGCCATTTAGCATAGTTATTATGGTAATTAGCATAGTTATTATGCTAATTAACATGGTAGATGTGCTAGTTATGAAGTTCTTGTTCTAATTAGCATAGTGAATGTGCTAATAAATATGGTGATTGTGCTAACCAATATAGTGGCTATACTCATCTAGCACACTTACTATGCTAATTAACACATTCGTTATGCTAATTAGCACCAAAAGTATGTTAATTAGCACATTTACCATGCTAATTAGCATAGAAGCAATCAAATATGCCAATAACAAGAGAATACTTATCTACCAAATATCGTAGTAAAGACAAAATATTAATCATGACAATTCATATGGTCAAATTATTTTAATCATTATGCTAATTAGTACCTCCACTATGTTAATTAGCACAATAAATATGCGATTTAGCCAATTCATCATGCTAGCTAATTAGCACATTCACTATGCCAATGAGCATGATTAGACTGTGCTAATTGGTATATTGACTCTACTAAATAGCACATTCAACTATGCTAATTAGCATGGAGAACCACTATGATTAGAAAAATATATATTATCCAAACTGTTAGTCCAGAAAAAAAAACTTAGCATAATGACACTCCTCGAGCTATTTGGCATGAACTTTAATCTAATAAACAACGAATAAACTAAATCATATAGGCTCAATATTGCTAAGGATGCCTTCAATGATGAACTCATCAAGGAGGAGATAGAAAAAGAAAGAATTGAAGTTGCTAAGGCTACAAAAAGGGCTTTCCAATAGGCTTGCAAAAACCATCAACATATTTATGTAGGCTGAATGCCATCAACACGTTCATGTAAGCATCTTATTAATAAGATCCGTTTATAAGCCCTTTTAATTGGAGAGAGTCTCTTTTAGTATGTACCTTTATATAAAATTTAATACTAACATAGAGTTACCATTAAAAACTAATTCTTTACTAGTGTTTTGCATGCCTTACTTTCAGGTCTATTTTCCTTCACATGTTCTCTATTTCATGGTGTCTTTATGCACTTTTGGATTCTAGAGCTTTAGTTTTTTGTAGGTAACATGTATATAATTAGAAAATGATAGACATTACCGAGCTCAAAATGTCATTTAATAGGAATATTCAAGCCTATATGGTAAGGTGCAAAAACATCACCATAATGCTATTTGATAGGACGTTTAAAAAAAATGCCTATTTAAATTTACAAGAAAACTGGCCTTTTCCATGCAAAAACCATGGTGACTGTCAACAGTAAAATGCCATAAGGCATGCTATTTCAAGCAATTTAATACATCTTTCCATAGTTGTAAACATGTTTGATAGGTTTTTTGTTGTAGCACACAAGATATGACATTATATGGATAGGGCCATGTGTATCATCTAACACAAATGTGCATGCATCTACTTTCGTATCTAACACAAATGTGCATGCATCTACTTTTGTTGTAGCACACAAGATATGACAATATATGGATAGGGCCATGTGTATCATCTAACACAAATGTGCATACAACACAAGAGCATCTAGAATTTCATATGCTAATTAACATATTTCAAGTGCTAATGAGCATCTAGAATTTCATATGCTAATTAACATATTTCAAGTGCTAATGAGCATCTAGAATTTCCTTTTTAGCATATTGAATATTCTATTTATCGTATAGGCGATGTTTATTAATAAAAAAATCATGCTAATGAGCATATTGGATACGTTTGAAAAACGAGCGCTTCATTAGTTGCATTATAAATGAGGAGACTAATAATCATGTGCATTATAGGATGCTCACCAACCAAAATTCTTGCTTCTTAAGGAGTCTGACAATTTCTAAATTTTATCTATTCTTTCCTACATCATGTAACATTGCTCTTCTTGTGCGAAATTCTATGTAACATTGCTCTCCTTGTTTCCTTTTTCTTTGTCTCTTGTAACATTCTATGATGGATCTAACTTAGTCTTATGTGTTGCAAAGATCCATGAGGAAAAGCTAATAATGCACTGAGAAGAAGAAGAAGATGGCTTCAGATACTTGTGTACAACATATCATTGTCTTCTGCTAGAGGTAGGTGTCTGACATGTAATAGACAGTCATATAGAAGATTCAATTATTTCAATCTAGCACCCATGTCATCTTCCTCCTTCTACATGCCTTTTGTGTAGGTATGATATGAACTTTGACTCTAGTGCACCTCTAAGGGGACAATCAGAGTGTCGCTCTACTCACCCCTATTCCTCCTTCTTTCCTCCTACGTGATATCTCTATGCATTTCTTTGTGTTGCATGGATTTAACATGAAATAAGAAACTTTGACTCTAATGCAAAACTTTGAGGGATCTTCTTAGACTTCCATCATTCCATGTTTGTAGTGTAGCTCTACTCGCTCGCCTTATCCCATCTATGTACAGCACTGATCATATGATCACATGAACATAACCACCGTGAGCAGTAGGAAAAAGTAGAAACGGCTAGTTGCGTGAGCAAAGGTTCAGCCATATTAAATAAGATTATTGCAATGATGACGATGGCGATGAAGTACAGAACAAACTCCAACCATACGGGAAACTTCAAACATCTCCACACTGCATGCATGCATCACTTTGGTGCTAACATGGCTATGATTAGTAGTATTCTCCTTGGCTCTAATTTCAGAGCTTCTCTTTTTAGCAGAGGAGAGCTATCATCAGTTAGCATTCAGGTAAAGCCCTCATTGATATGATTTATTCAGCTCATTAGTCAACCTACAGCTTCTTAGTTACATTTGTGACCAATAATGTACATTATCAAGGATTGTACTAGTGCACAAACATCAATGAAACAACCTATGTATCAGGTGGCATGGGTTGTAGCTGCAAAAGCATCTATTGAGAGATGTAGGAAGATGGGTATACTACAATTGAAGATGCAAAGGTTTTTTAATGATGATGCTTCACAGGTTTTAGAGCTTGCGTTGGATGCAGACTTGCAAGAACAAAAACAAAATGCAAATGAGTTACATGCTCCAGAAGGTAGCGCACTTGCTGCCATTAGGCAGGTGGGGGTGCTAAACTTATAGTTACATTAGAACTGTTAGCTGATAAAAGCTTAAGTTGGATAGGGTCGAGTGTGATTCGGATCAAGACAAGGTATCAAACCTAGCTTTGTCTAAAGTGATTACAACATTCACGAAGATGAAAAAAAAGTTACAACCATTTCTTGAAGAATCGAAAGGTGATGTGGGAATGGCTCCTAAAAGCAAGATTCAATTGGTTCTTTAGATGCTTTAATGGTGGATTCAAATTTGAGGGAGGTAACCTTGTTGAGTTGATTGAATATAACATGGTTACTAGATTTTATAATATTAACTTAACAATCTTTACTCATGGAATCTTAAGGTTTTCGAAGTACCAAATACATTAACAATATGGATGATATATGTGGGCTTCTTATTGATTTTTGAGTATAAGTGATTTCTATCTGCAATTTGCAATGTCACTAAATAATTGTGTATAGTTTCCATTCATTTTAATTTAGCCAACAATCATCTGTTGCCATACTCCTCAATCTTCGTTTAGGTATCAATGTATCAATATTTTACTATCTATGTAAATAGTTATTCACTTGTCTAACTATTTAGCTTCATAGCTATCCAATAGCTAAATAAGTATCCAATTAGCTACCTCTCAAAGCTAAATAACTTCCTATTAGCTAGTTAGTTATTTAGCTATCTACGTATCCAAACATTTAGATGTCCAATAGCTAAATAGTTATCCAGTTAGATAAATAACTTCCTATTAGTTGAATAAGTAGCTTACTCTATCTATGTATGCCACTAAGTAGCTTCCTTTTAGCTAAGTTGTCATTTGGCTATCCACCTATCCATCTAAGTAGCTATGTAATAGCTAAATATTTATCAAGCTATCTACCTATCCATCTAGATAGCTACCTAATAGCTAAATAACTATCGAGCTATCTACCTATGAAAAAAACTAGCTATTTGATAACTAAAATGTTATCGAACTATCTATCTATCTATCTATCTACGTAAATATCTATTAGATAGCTAAATGCTTATTTAGGTATCCACATGTCCATCTAAATAGCTATCTAATAGCTAAATAGCTATCTAGCTATCTAGCTATAAATCTAAATAGCTATCAAATTTCTATAATGTTATTTAGCTATGTACCTATCTAGCTAAATAACTGTCCTACTATCTATCTAGCAAAATAGTTATCGAGCTATCTACCTATCTAGCTAAATCGCTTCCTACTATCTTATAAGTAGTCATCTAGTTATTAACCTATCCATCTAAATAGCTACCTAATAGTTAAATAGTTATCAAGCCATCTACCTATCTATCTAAATAGTTGCCTAATAGCAAAATAGTTTTCTAGATATCTAGCTATGAAGTTAAATAGCTATCCAATAGCTGAAGATTTATTTAGCTATCTACCATCTAGCTTAATAGCTATCCAATAGATAAAACATTATTCATCCATCTACCTATCTAGCTAAATAGCTATCCAATAGCTAAATAGTTATCCACCTATGAAGCTAAATAGCTATCCAATAGCAAAAAAATTATTCAATTATCTACCTATCTAGCTAAATAGCTATCTAACTATCTATCTATCTAAATAATTATGGAGCAATCTACCTATCTAGCTAAATAGCATCCTCTTAGCTAAGTAGTCATCCAACTATCCACCTATCTATTTAAATAGCTACCTTATAGCTAAATAGTTAGCCAATTATTTACCTCTCTATCTAAATACTACCTAATAGCTAAATAGTTATATAGGTATTTACTATTGATATATTTAGGTTGTGATGTGTGTGAACATACTAAGACCATCAAGGAACTTTTTTCCCTCTTTAAGAGCTTTTGTTCCACCGACTTGTATATATTCCAAAAGCCCTAACAGATCACTTATCTTCGTACATTCTAGTGGTAACACATTCACTATTGTGTATTGTGCTCCAACCTTCTTCTTCCTTGTGATATTTGCATGCTTCCATAGACCTCAGACTCCAACAACTGGTATCAAAGTAGGTTGCTGCTTCATCTAGGGCATCGTTAACACCCCTCTGGTCACAGTCTTAGAATCACACAAAAATTGGTGAGCATAATTAGGGTGATAAGGAGATCAAAATAGCTTCGCTCTGTGGTGTCGAAGATATATACAAGTTTTGGTTTGCCAATATAAGCATCTCAAAATCTGCTACAAGTAGGGTAGTTTTGTTCAACTTTTGAAATACAGTCATTTTTCTACATCAGCGTATTTTAGTCAATGGCCATGGCTAAAAGTAGTGATGTATTCGGTATGTTGACTATTGAGGATCAGTTGGAGAGCACCAATTACCCATTATGGTCTTGAAAAACGTCATATTCCACCTGCGAAGACAACTGTTGAACGTGATGCAGATGGCATTGAAGATGGTAATATTTTTAATGTTCCTGGTTGTGTTGTACTTCTTGTTGTACCTACTATACAAAAAATTTTTGGGATGGTAGAGATGCTCAAATACATGCATTGATATCCTTGTTTGTCAAATGTGCCATTAATCCTCACATTCATGCTTGTAGAATACCCATGGATGCTTGAGATACACTTGCCACTTTATATCAAGCAAGGATTGAGGCTCATGTTGCTTACCTCCGAAAATAGTTGGAGAGTGAGCACATGAATGAAGGAGATTCCATGGAAACTTTTTTAAAAAGGATCAAAGATTTGAAGGAACAATTGATTTCTGGTGATGAATTCTTAACTAGAAGTTCACTTGTGTAAACAGTTTTGAATGGTCTTCTCGATTCATATCGGATTTTTTTCTTCTACTCTTCATTTGATGATGAAAGACAATCCAAATTTCTTAACATTTGAGGAGTTAGTCTCTATTCTTTTGTAGGAAGATCAGCCTAAGTAGAAGAGGCCCATTATGCATGTTGCAGATCAAGTTTTCTTGGCTAGTAAGAAGGGAAAAGGTAAATGGAGCTCTTCTACTAGCAAGTTGAAATCTACTAATTTTGCACAATCAAAGAAGGATGATAGAGATGAAAAGAAAATAGAAAAGCAATAATTGTTTTGTAAATACTGTAAAGGAAATGATCATGTCATAAAGCGTTTTCCAAAACTGGATGCTAAAGAGGCAAGGAAGAAAGAGGCTAGAATGGTTGTTGCAAAGGCCTCTCTACCCAAAACAGAGTTTGATAATCTTGTATATCTTCGACACCAATTTTCGTGTGTTAATGATGCCCTAGATGAAGCAGCAACCTACTCTGATACCAATTGTTGGAGTTTGAGATCTCTGGAAGCATGCAATCATCACAAGGAAGAAGAAGAAGCTTGGAGCACAACACAAAATAGTGAATGTATTACCACTAGAATGTACAAAGATAAGTGATCCGTTAGGGCTTTTGGCATGTATACAAGTCAGGGGAACAAAAGCTCCTAGAGAGGGAAAAAAGTTCCTTGATGGTCCTAGTGTGTTCACACAAATCACAACCTGAATATATCAACAGTAAATACCTGTATAACTATTTAGTTATTATGTATTATTTAGATAGATAGGTAAATAATTGGCCAACTATTTAGCTATAAGGTAGCTATTTAAATAGATAGGTGGATAGTTGGATGACTACTTAGCTAAGAGGATTCTATTTAGCTAGATAGGTAGATTGCTCAATAATTATTTAGATAGATAGATATTTGGATAGCTATTAAGCTAGATAGGTAGATAATTGGTGGATAGCTATTTAGCTTCATTGGTGGATAACTATTTAGCTATGGGATAGCTATTTAGCAAGATAGGTAGTTGGATGAATAACGTTTTATCTATTGGATGGCTATTAAGCTAGATGGTAGATAGCTAAATAAATCTTTACCTATTGGATAGCTATTTAGCTTCATAGCTAGATATCTAGAAAACTATTTTGCTATTAGGCAGCGATTTAGATAGATAGGTAGATGGCTTGATAACTATTTAGCTATTAGGTAGCTATTTAGATGGATAGGTGAATAACTACATGACTACTTATAAGATAGTAGGAAGCTATTTAGTTGGATAGGTAGATAGCCTGATAACTGTCTCACTAGATAGATAGTAGGATAGTTATTTAGCTAGATAGGTACATAGCTAAATAACATTATAGATATTTGGTAGCTATTTAGATTCACACCTAGATAGCTAGATAGTTATTTAGCTATTAGGTAGCTATTTAGATGGACATGTGGATAGCTAAATAAGCATTTAGCTATCTAATAGATATTTACCTAGATAGATAGATAGATAGTTGGATAACATTTTAGTTACCAGATAGCTATTTTGCTTCATAGGTAGATATCTCGATATCTATTTAGCTATTAGGTAGCTATCTAGTTGGATAGGTAGATAGATTGATAAATATTTAGCTATTACATAGCTATTTAGATAGATAAGTGGATAGCCAAATGACTACTTAGCTAAAAGGAAGCTATTTAGTGGGATACGTAGATAGTTGGATAACTATTTAGCTAGATAGATAGTAAAATAGCTATTTAGCTAGATAGGTAGATAGCTAAAGAACATTTTTGCTATTGAATAGCTATTTAGCTTCATAAGTAGATAACTAGATAAGAGTTTCGCTATTACGTAGCTATTTAGATACATAGGTGGATAGTTAGCTAACTATTCAACTAACAAGAAGCTATTTAGCTTTATAGGTAGATAGTTGTGTAATGTTTTAGCTAACAGCAAGCTATATAGCTTGATAGGTATCTACGTGGATAACTATTTAGCTATTGGGCATCTAAATATTGAGATATGTAGATAACGAAATAACTAACTAGCTAATAGGAAGCTATTGAGCTTGATAGGCAGCTAGTTGGATACTTATTTAGCTACTGGATAGCTATGAAGCTAAATAGGTAGACAAATGAATTAACTATTTACCTAGATAGCAAAATATTGATACATTGATACATTGATACTTAGACCATGATTGAGGAGTATGGCAATAGATGATTGTTGGCTAAATTAAAATGAATGGAAACTATATAAAACTATTTAGTGACATTGCAAATTGTAGATAGAAATCACTTATACTCAAAAAGCAATAAGAAGCCATAGCCATATATAAAAGCAACATTGTTAATATGTTTGGTACTTAGAAAGCCTTAAGAATCCATAACTAAAGATCGTTAGGTTAATATTTAAAAATCTGGTAACAATGTCATAGTCAATCAACTCCACAAGGTTACCTCCCTCAAATTTGAATCCACCATTAAAGCATCTAGATAAAATTTGCCACATCTTTTGTGATATTTCATTACCACAATCACCTAAATAGTTGAGTGACATATGGCAATGTGCTACAAATAAAAATGTACTGATATGACTGGTTGCATGGCATAATGTGCACCAAAAAACTCATCCGCTCCTCAATATTCAAACCACATGCTATGCACATGGATGAGACACTGAATGGGAGGGATGATGGTAACTGTGGGTAAGGTAATGGAAATGAGAGTGATAAGTCATTCGACTCGAGCATGTTTAACATGTTGTTTACAAATGATAGGTATCAATTTGCATTATTGAATTGGTCCTCTTGCAACTTGTATTCATACTATGTATGAACTGATCCATATGATTAGTATTCAACTTTTCAAGAATGCTCCAACCAATGTCAATAGAGCTTAAATTACCTCTAGTTCAGGCATCTTATGGTTTGCTTCAAGCCCTAAGAGCTCCCAATTAATAGTATATATCTCGATTTGTGTCTCCAATTGAATCTCGCTTTTAGGAGCCATTCCCACATAACCTTTTGATTCCTCTCAAGATTCTTGTAACTTTTTTGTCATCTTACTGAATGTTGTAATCATTTTAGACTTAGCTAGGTTTGATACCTTGTCTTGATCCAAATCACACTTGAGCCTATCCAACTTAACCTTTTATAAGCTACCAATTCTAATGTTGATATTAGTTTAGCACCCTCGACTTGCCTAATAGCAGCAAGTGCCCTACCTTCTGGAACATGTAACTCAGTTGCATCTTGTTTTTGTTCTTGCAAGTTTGCATCCAACACAAGCTCTAAGACGAGTGAAGCATCATCGTTCAAAAATTTGTAAAACCTTTGCATCTTCAATCTTAGTATACCCATCTTCCTACATCTCTCAATATATGCTTTTGTAGCTACAACCCATGCCACCCGATACATAGTTGGTTTCATTGATGTGTGTGCACTAGTGCAATTTTCAAATGCAAAGATTCTCATGAACTATACAGAAAATTCATAGTTTATTAGTATTCCTTGGTACACCTTTCAATGCAACACCATCACTACATCACAGACCTCTAGCTTAACATGTTTCACCTTCATTTTTCCATTGACTCAAGTTACATTGAACATTGACAACCAAGCTTCCTTGCTAATTGATTTTTTTGATATAATAGCTAGATTTGTACCAATGATAGAGAGGACATACATGGTGTTCAATTCTTATTTTTCTAGAAGAATATGATGTGTTCTAACACTTTTGAATATGGTGGATATAACCACCTACATCAATAATGTACATTACTGGTCATAAATGTAACTAAGAAGGTGTAAGGTGACTAATGAGTTGAATAAATCAAATCAATGAGGGCTTTACCTCGTCGGTTGCTTGCACTTCAATGTCCAACTCCTAAATGATGATAGCTCTCCTCTGCTGAAAACAAAAGCTCTTAAATTAGAGCCAAGGAGAATAGTCCTAATCATGGCCATGTTAGCACCTAAATGATGCATGCATGCATCCGATGCTAGATGTGATAGAAACGCGTTCTTTTCTATTTTCATACTACTGACACTCATTCTTAGTGTTTCCACTTCACCTTCATCTCATGGAACAACTTCATTCTTGTTAGTTTTCTCTTGTGACTGACAAAGTTGCTCATACCTTCTATGTTCCACTATCGCAGACTCCATGGATAGTTGGGTTTTTCAAGATGTGACAAGTAATGACATTATTTTTTTATTTTGTGTCATGATACCTTGCCTTTATCATGGGTAGTATGGATATTCCAAAATCATTTCATTATTTTTCAATATCTACATGAATGATTGTATGTGAAACACAAAATATTTTAAATTCAGTTTTCTCATATTTCAAACACCTTTTGAAATAGCTGAATCACTATGCACATAAAAGTGGTAAATAGTCCTAAAACATGTTCACGTTAACATGTTTTCACCCATTTATTTAGCCTTTTGAATGCATGTTTTATACAAGAGATAGAGTACACAAGTGACACAATAAGAAAGCTTTTTCAAAGTTTACTTTTGTTACTCAAATAGTTAGGAAGCTTTCTAGTATATGTACATGATCATTTTTGTAGAGGAGAGTATGTGAGCATGCACAACTAAACAAGTACTAAGGCCTTGACGAAAGACGCTGGAAGTAAAAAAAGAAGAAAATGAAAAGAAGTAATAAGAAGAAAAAGATTGTGACCGGCCCAACCAATGAAAGATTGTGGATGTAAAGGGTAGTGGACTTGCAATTAATATCTATTGGAAAGCTTTCAAAGACTAACAAGAGAATGACTCAACATAGCTACATGCGAACATTTGAGTCATAAAAAATCGGTCTCATCTCATAAAAATTGTAGCTCTAGAGTGAGAGAGAGAAACTAGTAGTTTGAGAGTGTTGCTACCTTGGAAATGTAGATGACTAGGGCAATCAAGCCTTTTGAATGCACTAAGAGGAATATTCTCTGGTAGCATAAAACCAATCATGTATCATGTAATAGTTTTGTAATTTTTAGATGTAAACAATTCATTTGTGTGGAAGGACCTGATTTAATGCACATGTGTACAAGTCAAACTCTTCAGATATTGCACATGTGTACAAGTCAAACTCTTCAGATATTGCACATGTGTACAAGTCATTCCCATCATTCTGGCATCCTAATTCAGGTATTGTTCAATGAGAGCTCATTTCATTGGGAGTTGTACTCAACTGAATAGAAGCTCTTTTGAAATTTGTGTTTTTCTCCTCCTCATATCTTTTCCTGACTTGCCCTTCCATTGTGCCTTCTTGAGTGAGAGATGAATGTCCTCAATCCATAAATAGGTATGTAGGACTCATCCCAAATTATGAGAGGCTTTTTCTAGATACATACTTTTTCTATAGTTAAAAATTATGGTTGTCTCTAGATAGGAGTGTCCGATTGCAATGAATTTTGATGGGATCGAATGTTCTCGTGGAGCCACATGTAAGCATATGTTCTTCAATCCTTCTTTCTTTTAGATGGTTTTTAGCTCTTCATCAACTTGTTCATAGATTTATAAACTCATAACTGCACACGCGAAATAAATCTTCCTTACAGAACTTGCGTCTACATCCCTTGTGAGGATGACTCCGATCGCGGATACAGTAACCGAGGTGCGGGAGAGCGTTCCGGAATATGAAGCTGGTTCGTATCAGAAAAGTTTGCGACAACAAGGTGATGCCCCACAGGAAACCTCGCTACAACAAGGTGGTGCCGCATTACCCGAAAGGCCGTCACGAGGTGCAGCAGTCTGGAGAGGTTCGAAGTTTCCCATATGGTTGGAGTATGTTCTGTACTTCACCGCCATCGTCATCATCGCAATAATCTTGTTTAAGAAACTGTTTTAGTCTCAGTCGTTAGTCTGCGGCAATATGGCTTGTTTAATAAACTGCTTTAGTCTCAGTCGTTAGTCTACGTATGGAGTGCAGGATCATGTCGCCAATGGCTTGCGCAGAACTTCCCTACCGCTCACGGTGGTTACGTTCATGTGATCATATGATGAGTGCTGTACATTGTTGCCCCGAACATGCTGGTAGGTGATTTCTTTTCAGACTTTTGTAGGATTTACCATTTTAAGCAGTGAAGCAACGTTGAAGCAATACTTCTGAAAAAGTTTGATCCAAAGCTCCGATTCTATGAACATTTGTTCTCACATCTAAAACCACGTTTCGTAGATAAGATTTCCTGGTGGTGCTTCTTTCAGCTCTTAATGTAGTGTGTTTTCTGCCTGCACACTTCAATACATCTGCTCAAACATTTTCATGAGAAAGCCTTTCTTCACAAATGAATAAACGTTGTTCTTCTTTATAAATGAACGGTATAAGGGCGATCTTAGTTTGAAGTCCACAGAGAGAAAACAGGCCGAGGATTGAAGTCTCTAAGAAGAACAATGTGTATAGAAACTCTCTAAGAGGATTGAACTCTCTAAGAGGTTGTCCTTTCTGCTCAGCGTCAATGTCTGATTTACTTCAACGTGCTTGGATCTACCTAGCATATGTTATTTCGGATCTCTTTACACAATTCCTGTTGCAGATTATTATTCAAAACAATAACTATTCAACGCCCATGTGTATAGAAGCGCAAAGTATATGATCTTCAAATTTGGAAAATGAGACTAATTTTTATCTGTTTCTTGTATATTATTTTCTGCTCTGTCCACTCATTAGCTTAAGTATTCCTGCCCATGTGATCGATAGATCTGTGGTACGTCATCCGCAGAAATTCTTTCTCTGTCCTGCACATAAATACATAGATAGACATACATAAATACATAGATAGACAGTTATACATAAATACATACATTTTTGCATACATAGCTTAAAAGATAGACACATACATACATACATGCCATCTTCTTCTGAGTGCATGATTATCTTTTCCTTACAGAACTTGCGTCTACATGCCTTGTGAGGATGACTCCGATCGCGGATACAGTAACCGAGGTGCGGGAGAGCGTTCCGGAAAGTTTGCGACAACAAGGTGGTGCCGCATTACCCGAAAGGCCGTCACGAGGTGCAGCAGTCTGGAGATGTTCGAAGTTTCCCATATGGTTGGAGTATGTTCTGTACTTCACCGCCATCGTCATCATCGCAATAATCTTGTTTAATAAACTGTTTTAGTCTCAGTCGTTAGTCTGCGGCAATATGGCTGAATCTTTGCTCACGCAACTAGCCGTTTCTACGTATGGAGTGCAGGATCATGTCGCCAATGGCTTGCGCAGAACTTCCCTACCGCTCACGGTGGTTACGTTCATGTGATCATATGATGAGTGCTGTACATTGTTGCCCCGAACATGCTGGTAGGTGATTTCTTTTCAGACTTTTGTAGGATTTACCATTTTAAGCAGTGAAGCAACGTTGAAGCAATACTTCTGAAAAAGTTTGATCCAAAGCTCCGATTCTATGAACATTTGTTCTCACATCTAAAACCACATTTCGTAGATAAGATTTCCTGGTGGTGCTTCTTTCAGCTCTTAATGTATGTGTTTTCTGCCTGCACACTTCAATACATCTGCTCAAACATTTTCATGAGAAAGCCTTTCTTCACAAATGAATAAACGTTGTTCTTCTTTATAAATGAACGGCATAAGGGCGATCTTAGTTTGAAGTCCACAGAGAGAAAACAGGCCGATCTCTAAGAAGAACAATGTGTATAGAAACTCTCTAAGAGGATTGAACTCTCTAACAGGTTGTTCTTTCTGCTCAGCGTCAATGTCTGATTTACTTCAACGTGCTTGGATCTCTTTACACAATTCGTGTTGCAGATTATTATTCAAAACAATAACTATTCAACGCCCATGTCTTTATATACCGTCCTATTTCCTTTTCTACATGTGCTTTAAATCTCTTGAACATAGGGAACATATCTGATTTGTGTTTTATGTAGAACATCCATAATTTTCTTGATTGATCATCAATAAAAGTGACAAAATATTTAAACTAGTAATTGATGGTTGTTGTGATGGTCCCCATACATCTGCGTGTATCAAATTGAAGACATTCTTTGCCACATAGTTGCTCTTCTTGAATGGTTGTCAGGTTTGCTTTCCTAGTTGGCATGCTTAACAAAAATCATGTAGTCTAACATCATTGAATCTTGGAAGACCTCTTACCACTTCATGGTTTCCAAACTGAATATACATCACCTTTCCATGTGGTTGTTGAATGTCCAAAGTGAACATTCTACCTTCTTTCCTTCCTTGAACAATGACCTTGAATCCTTCTTTTGGATTCTTTATAAAACATCCTTTTTCATTCAAGATAACATGATATATTTTTTCTACGATTTGTCCTATTGAAATCAAATTTGTTGCAATAGTAGGAACATGAAGAATATCAGTGAATACCTTCTTGTCTCCAAGCTTGATTTCTCCAACATGCTCAATTGTGTGTTGAGTTTCATCATTGATCTCCACACATCCTTTTCCACTTGGAGCTTGTACATTTGTGAATAAATCTCCTCGGCATGTCATATGATTTTTGCAACTTGAATCTATAAACCATTTTTGGTCATCACTTCTCTTGTTGTTGTACTCATGCTTCACGACAATCATGGTTTTCTTATCTCGTTCACTTGATGTACTGGCATAGTTATTTTGGGTCCCTTGGCTACCTCCATTTAGCCTTCCATTCTTTTTCCAATAATCATTTGCATAGTGTCTTACTTTACTACAATGATAACATGTTATAACTTTATGAGAATTGTATGAACCTCGACCTCTTCCTCTATTTCTTCCTGGACCTCTTCCATGTGTGTTGTCATTTGAGTTGTCCTTGTTGTCCTCCGAGTTATGTTGGTTGGAATTTGTGTTCTTAAAGCTTCTTCCTTTTCCTCTCGAGCCTCCTCTTGGGTTCCTTCCTCTACCTTGACCTGTATATAAAATTTGGCTATGGCTATCCTTACCTTTGTTTCCTTCTCCTTGTTGAGCAGCCTCTTCAACCACAAGATTTGGTATAATCTCATTGAATGTTGGTAGAGGTTCTATAGAAAGAATGTTTGTGATGAGGGGCTTCTACTTCGCTTCACTCCTCAAGCCATTGAGGGTTGTTTGGATGATTTATTCCTCTTCTATCTTGCATCCAACTCATGCTAGTTGATTTGGAAGCTCCTTGATCTTCAACATATATTCACTAATGCTTTGGTTTGAGCTTCTCTTCATGTTGTTGAGCTCATTCTTGAGTTGCATCTTTGGAGACCTTGTCGAGGTAGCATACACCTTGTCCAATGCTTCCCAAACTTCCTTGGCTATCTCTAGGCTTTGCACATGACCAATCATAGTGTTAGAAATAACTTGTGAAATGAGGAACATCACCCTTCAATTCCGGTCTTCCCAATCTGCAAATTGCCTCCTTTGTGTTGGAGTAATGTTGGGATCCTGAAGGTCCACTTGTCGTGGATCATCTCTAGTAACTAGACTCCATAAACCTTTACCTTTAAGGTAATTTTTCATTCTATACCTCCAAGACTAAAAATTATTTTTATCTAATTTCTCAACTTGCTGTCCTAAATCAGCCATTTTAGCCAAGTGACCACAAGCTCTCATGATGACTTTGTGATCCCTTCTCCATAACTCCTCCACTCCTTTGAGCAACCACTCTTCTCGTTCGTTTGAGTTTTTGGATTGATTCTCTTTTGGTCTCCACTACTTGCTGAAGTAAATGCTTCAATTTTTTATTTTTATTTTTTTTTCTATTTGAAGAAAATCCTTTTTGCGAAATATATACGACCTTGCTTCTTTATTTTTTAACATCCAGCACTAGAGTAAAAAGTGCCCATGTATATCAAAAAGGTTCACATCAAAGCTACTCAAGGAACACAAGTGTAACAAAAACACTCTGCATGCACTGTCTTTTAGAACACTTTGCAACTATAATAGATCCACCTAGCTTTGCACCTTCCTGACAATGTATGTACATATGTGTGTATGTATGTATGTATGTATGTATGTATGTATGTATGTATGTATGTATGTATGTATGTATGTAACTTGCAGTTGATCAACAATTCTGACTTAGATAGATAGATAGATAGATAGATAGATAGATAGATAGATAGATAGATAGATAGAAAAATAGAAAGATAGATAGATAGACATATGGATAGATAGATAGGTAGACAGATAGATAAATAGATAGATAGAAAGATAGATAGATAGATAGATAGATAGATAGATAGATAGATAGATAGATAGGCAAATAGATAGATAGATAGATAGATAGATAGATAGATAGATACATAGATAGATAGATAGATAGATAGATAGGTATGTAGGTAGGTAGATAGTGTTAGAATTTTAACAATCTCAAGTGTGGGAACTCATGCTAAGTTGAAGTGCCACATCACTCACAATTTTTGGTAGAATATACAACCACTTTTCCACGAGTTTCCTCAGCCCTTTAATCACCTAATTGATGGAGAAAAGTCGGGATCATTTGGAGGGCATTTTTGAATTCAAATTTACAACCACCTTTTTGAGCATTATATAAGCAAAGACATGGAGCAAAGTCGTGGCCATCATCCTCTACCATTTGAGCACTTGTAGGCTCTCATTAGGAGTGTTTACTCCAGGTCTAAGCTAGCCCCTAGCTAAGCAAGCCCCTTGCTTGCTGAAGTTTTCTCATAGGAAGTGATCTTTGATCACCCATATCTCTTTGTGTAGTAGTCCGATTCATTTGCAAGATAGCTCATTTTGTTTCTATGATTGTAAGCTTTCTTTTGGATGTAATCTTAGTATCAAGTGTTCATTAATCTTGAGTATATTGATCTTGAAAGTTCTCTGGTCTGATCTCTGCATATTTCCAAATATATGTGTGTTGGGAGGTACACATAGGTGCAAGCACGAGTTTGGACAGATTTTGGTCTGTCGTGTGCAAGGAGTTTGGCATAGCTAACATTCTCCAAATTGCATGATATATGGCTTGTTAGAAAGCTTAGAGAGTGTATTTTTATTGTGCAAAATTTCATAGGTTCAATTATCAGGTCTAGAGAGCAATTCAATTTTGGGTGGACTGTGGTAGTGAACTGTTTGGTCCTAGGAAGGGCCTATCATTCTTCTGCTGCAACTAGGAGTGGATATACTCCATCAGTGGTATCAGAGCTCATCATTGAGCATTGAAGACATCAAGAGAAGGCCTTGAAGTTCCTTGAGAGCGAAGGATTGAAGCAAAGACCAGCAAGATTTGAAGAAGGATTTGAAGCAAGGGGGAGCTTCTATCATCATCGAAAGTTCACGACAAGTGGAGACTCTTGTGGGAAGGTAACATATCATTCTTTCTCACATCTATCACAATCCAAGGAGGGATTAGGATCCAAATATAGTCTCATACACAATGGGAGACTATAATACTGAGATTGAGAAGCTTGAAAAAAGCAATTACCAACCTTGGAAGTTTAGAATCTCTAACCTCCTCATGGCAAAGGGTCTTTGGGGGTTAGTTAGTGGTACTGAGGTGAAGCCATACATAGATCCACATACAACTACTGAGAGTCAAAGGAGAGTCATTAGAGAATCGGAAGAAAGGGATAGGAGAGTGATCTTCATTCTTTCTCAACACATAAGTAACTCCATGATAGGTCATATCCAAGACCTAGATACATCTAAGAAGGTTTGGGAGTGTTTAGAAAGGTTGTACTCTACCTCTACAAAGGCTAGAAAAATTCAGCTCAAGAATGAGCTCAACAACCTTAGGAAGTCATCAAATCAGAGCATTAATGACTTCATACTCAAAGTAAAAGAGATCTCGGATGCACTTGGTTCAATAGGATGTGTTGTAGATGATGATGACCTAGTTGCCCACACACTTAATGGGCTTAGATAAGATGATAAATGGAAGGCATTCACAACCTTTGTGTATGTAAGGGATTATTACCAGATTTTGAGCAATTTACTTCTCTTATGGTGACTGAGGAGCTCAACCATGGAGGCAACAAGTCAAAGGGCAGCCAAGACCAACTCTTCTATGCAGGCAAAGGAGGAAGAGGAAAAGGCAATAGAGGTGCTTCAAGAGGAAGAGGTAGAAGCAACTACCAACAAGGTAGCCAAAGCTATCAAGGGAGTCAATCAAGCCAAGATGAAGGTCAATCATCAAGAGGAAGAGGAAGAGGAAGAGGTAGAGGATGAAGATATGTAGGTCGAGGATACTCCAACTCAAATGGATGCTTCAATTGTGGGAAGCAAGGACACTATGCCAAGGATTGTTGGCAAAAGCAAGGTGGGAACAATTACAAAGGGCAAGGTAATTATGCTAACTCCTCAACAAATTCAAAAAATGAGCATTTTTTAGCTATGAAGCATAAAATTGAAGGTCAACCACATGATGAGGTGTGGTATATAGATAGTGGTTGTAGTAACCACATGTCACGTAAAGAGGAGTACTTCAGCAATCTTCAAGCACCCAAGCAAAGAGGATTTGTGGAGACAGGAGACAACACAGAGCATGAGATACAACAAATGGGAGATGTGAAGCTTGAAGGCAACCACAAAGCAAAAGGATTTTATGAGGTATTGCATGTTCCTACTATTACAAATAACTTAATCTCTATTGGAGAGATGGTTGAAAAGGGATACCAAGTCAAGTTCAACCACAAAGGATGCTTTATTGAAGACCCAAGGAATGGTTATGAGCTGATAGCCAAAGGAAAGAAGGAAGAAAGAATGTTCACTCTTGACATTGGCAAAGAACAAAGCAACAAGGCAATGTTCATCACCTATGGCAACAAGAAGATTGGAGATTTGGATTTGTGGCATAAAAGGTGTGGTCACATCAACATTCAAAGGTTGAAAGACATGGAGAAGAGGCAATTGGTAAGAGGTTTACCACATTTTTCATTAAAAATGTTGCATGAGATGTGTGAAGCTTGTCAATTAGGCAAGTTGTAGCTCAATGATGAGTAGCACCTCCTTTAATGTCAATCCGGGAAGACGTGAGGATGGTATGAAGACCTCGAGCAAGTGGCGGCACAAGTGCGTGAGTGAGAAGCACACTAGCATGCACACACATACACACACACGCGCACACACGGCAAGACAAAGAGAGAGAATCAATGGAGTTCTTTAGATTACTTTCAAAAGCTCTTACAAGTTCGTTTCAATTACAATCTACCCCCAAAAATGAGCTCTCTAGCTCTTTTTATAGTTTTTGACTAGCTTTGTCCCTGTCCAGACCTAGTGTCCGGCCTAGTTAAAAATTAGGTTCCAGGGCTTATTTGAGGGCTCAAACGAAGTCTAAAAATTATGAAAATTGGTACGAGGGTACTTCTAATACTCCTCAAGCTCGAGGACTCCTCGGCTTGCACAAAATGGAGTCTAATCTACCAAAAACGGGATTTACAATGTTTGTGTAGTGATTAAAATCACTTGAGTTGTACATAATCTATGGGAAAAATGATCTGGCCTTGTTGCCGTATTGTGCATGACTCCTTTGTTGCTTTGTATGCCAACACTCCCCCCTTCCTAGCGTCTGTCGCCCCTGACAGACCTTTGTTCTCGCGGGTGGTCGATGTAATATTGGATGACATTGGTGGCCAGTTCATGTTCTCCTATCCTTAAGCCTCTGGCTAGATCGGCTTCCAATGCCTCCCAGTTTATTGCACCGGGGGTCTCGGGTTGCGGGGTGGTGTAGTACTCTGAATACATTGCTTGTTCACAAGCAAACAGTTGAAGCAGATGTGTCGGCTTTGGTGCGAAAATCTCCGAGTGATACTCCCAGAAACCTGATCTGAACATTTCTTCGAAGGTCTGTTTGTAGCAGGCGGGGAGGTATTTGATGCGCGCATGCCAAGCGTAAGCCACACGGATACTGGGGGTGGTGCTCATGTCATACACCAGGTCGTAATTTCCATTGCTAAACCCCGGAAGACGTACCTGTGGTGCGGCTGCATTTCTAAAGGTCTTCAGCACTACTTGCATCATATCTAAGATTTTAAGCATCATTTGTGCTGCTACATCTGGCATGGGCTTCAAGCGCGGCATCCAGTGGCGAATGGTCCCCATCATATATGCTACCGATGGTGGTCCTTGTGGTGGCGCGATGTACGGGTAGTTCAGCCATTCCTTGCATTGCGCATTGTTCTGTACCTTGATATTAAATGCCTTCCACGACCTGCGGCGGGGGACTGGACCGTAGCATGGGTTGTACAGGAGGTGCAACGGCGCGTTGTTCCATGTGCGTAGCATTTCTGGGTAGGTCTCTAAAAGTTTCTGCCGCCATGTTGGTTGACGAATCTTGCCTTTTCGCACCTCTGGAGGAAGGTCTTCTGGTTGAAATTGGGTCGCAAAAGTAGGAATCTGACCCGTGACTCTTTGTATTTCTGCATTATAATCAGCCAAGATAATATAATATGGCCTGTACTGGAGTTCCGATGAGAGAATCAGGCGTCTCGATGACAAGTTCTTGAAGTAGGCTGATTGTAACACAGTCTCCTCTATGACCCTCATGGCCTGATTTTGCACTACGGTGCGCTCTTCATGCAAGGTTCCTATTTCCTCCACTTGTCGTAACCATGGCGGCCATGGTGCCTCGAACGTGTCCTGCGCTTCTTCTGTCTGTTGGCCTCCTGGGAATGGTTGCGGATCATATTCTTCATCAAACGTTTGTTCCACAGGAATTTGCACAACTTCTTCGTCCGTGGGAGCCTCCGGAGGGGAAGATGGCCTCTCATATTGTAGTAGGCGTGTTTGCAATTCAGTTACCTGTTCCTGGAGATCTTTTATGGCCTCTGCGTTGAGAAGCGAAGCCGCAGAGGGGGTGGTTGGAGGGGCAGCTGTTGGTCCTTGTTTGTGTTCCTGCTTCAGTTGTCCTAGCTCCTCCGATAGCTTATCATGTGCTTCGAGCAGCGTGGCATAATCTTCCAATATAATCTTGATATTATCGGGGGTCACTGCTTGAAACTTGGATGGGCTGATGGGTGCCCCCGGTGTGCTCTCAATAGCTGCCTCCAGGTTCTCTTGATTTTGTATTTGTAGGCGTCTATTTTCTTCCTTAGCAGCCGCAAGGTGGCGTTTGAGTAGTGCCATATTCCGCTGAAGTTTGGAGTTGCGTTCCAGTTGTGTCCGTAGGTGACCTTCTACCACCTGCACCGCTTCCTGATCTACGTTCTGTAGCTGTACCTCCAATATATTATGGGCGTCTTGGAGGGTTTGGAACTGTGTGTGGAGGCGAGCGTTCTCCTCTTCTAGTACCGCAAAGCGGAGCTGTAGTGTCGCTGAGTGCTCTTGCAGGCGTGCGTTTTGTTGCTGGAGCTGAATGTAATCTGTTCTTAAATTTGATATACAAGCCAACATGGTGTCCAATGCATTACCTATAGATGAGTGGGGGGTGTTTACCGTGGAAGATGCATGGGAAGGGAATTGGGGAAGGGAGACAGTGAATGATGTGTCTACGAAAGTTGTGTGTGTGGGTGAAATTGGTGGAGGGGGAATGGGAGGAGGTGAAACCGTGGGTGGAGGTGCCGTGGGTGGTGAAATGTCCATCCCTTCAGGAGTGGGTGTTAGTGTGGGGCCTGCCATATACACTGGTATGGTAGGTGGTGTGTGAGTGGAAGTGGTGAATAGATGTAGAGTGGGGTGGGGAGCTGAAAAGACCGGGAATGGTTGAGGGCCTGGTTGAAAAGCCCTAGCAAAGATGTCCTGGAGGGATTGTAGAAATGGAGAAAGGGATATCGGGGGTTGGGGTCGTAAATTTGAGAAGGGTGGAAAGGGTTGCGTGGTAGTAGGGAAACCCATGAATGTGGATCTGGGGTCAGGGTGGCCCGTGGCTGAAGGCATTGGGGATGGTTGTCCTAGGGCGGGCTCGGGAAGAGTTTCAGTGGGTTGTGTAGTGATGGGGTTTGCGTCAAAGATCGGGTTATCAGTGGTAGAGAATAGGGTGGCACTAGAGACGGGAGTACGAAAGATGAAGGTTGGGTCAGTGGGTTGAGTGGTCGATGGGATTTCCCCTGTCTCTGTTCTAGGAGGTGATGGTGGGGGAGTAGGAGGTAGCGGTTCGGTGGACTCCTCATGGGTGGCGGGGTGCTGTTGACTAGCTGTTTGGGAGGTTGGTGTAGTAGTTGGCTCTTCTGCAACTGTAACGGGAATTTGGATATTTTTACCTGAGCGAGGTCGTGTCTGGAACCTTCGTGGGTCATATTGAACTGAAGGCCTCTGAATGGCAGTGCGCACAGCTTCTACAACTCCATATGTTTCTGCCATCAATAAGAGACCTTCCCTGTACTCCGAGTCAATTCCCGCTTCTTCCAACAACTGAGTCATAAGTACTCTGCTGCTCTGTTCAGTGAGTAACTGCTGCGATCGCACTCTTTCCATAATCTGATACAGCCTTCGGAGTTCTGCTGTATATGCTGGGGCTTCAGTGGTCTCTTCTTCATATGCTTCTTCTTCTTCCGGGTGTCCGTGTTGTTGGCTTTGCTGAGCGTCACTCCAATGGACATGTCTGCCGTCTGTAGACTTTCTTCTTCTTCGTGAGGATGTGCCCTGCTCCTCTGCCTCTGAATAAAACTCCACATCAGAGAATTGTGTGCTTTGTAGGAATGCTTCGAAATCCTGGGGGTCCAGTCCTTCAGCCTCTCCAGTGGCAGCAAATTCGAATTCAGGTGTAACAGGAGGAGCCGATGGGGTAGGTTGTGTCGTAGTGTCAGATTCCGTCCTGGGTATCCTAATGGTAAAGGGAGGTACAGTGCCCTCTCTTAATGGTGATGCCTCAAGAGTAGTCAGGACTTCCCGTGTCTGGACGCAAGGGATCGCGCCCCTCATGCGCTTGGACTGATGTGTGGATGTCTTGAGCCTTTTAAACATTTGTAATTGTGCCCAAGTTAAGGCACGCTCAATGGGGACATCATATGCCAAGCATCGGTAAATGATGCGTGTGAGTGCACAGCATCCGTTCACCACTAATTTCCTAGAAGCCCGTTTGTTTGCTTCATACAACTGATCTATAATCCACACTGGTAGCTTAATAGGTAACGCACCTGCTTCCGCCAAGTAGAGAGCAAACCAGATCTTCTTGTGTGGTTGCGTGAATCGGTCTTGACCGGGGAAGGCGAAATGTTGCATGCACATTCGGAGAGGGATGGACACATTTGGGGTGAGTGCTGCCATGTCTTTCAGCTTCACTACTTTCCTATCCTTCATGTTGGTGGGAACAAGAGCATCCTTTTCTGAGGGCACATGCGTGCCATGCATATTTAAAGCGTCGCTTACCAGCTCCACAGTAAGTTCAAACCTCTTCAACTCGTTGTTGCCCAGCAATGAGGGGAGAACAAATGATCTGGGTTGGTCCTTATCTTCATTAGCTTGTAATGTGGAGACCAAATAGTAACATCGGAGGAGATCGGGTTTAGGTAGTGGGGCTTCAAAATATTCCGCCAATCCTGCTCGTTGCCATATGGTCTGTAGATCTTCGGTGTTCTGTAAAGTCTCGAACTCCTTGGAGAAAAATTGGAATCGCACCCATGATCTGTCATACTCGCATTTAGACTCCCAGATATACTTGGCCTCACCTAATGGACCGGGCATGCCATTGAACCAATGAGAATTCGCATGAACTCTTTCCGTGATTCCTGTAGGTGGATCTGGCACCGGGAGTTGCTGGAGGTGTTGCATCTCCACTGGTCGTTCAGTCGGGGGCACATCCACGGGTAGGCTATCCACATCAATTCCTGCAGTAAGTATCCCTACTTGTGAGCCCGAACCTGTCGCATCTGCCATTTTTCTTCTTGCCTTCTGATTCTGTGAGAATATAGAATCATGTGTTAACATCGTAATGGACAGAATAAATCCGTTGTTGTCCCCGTTACAACATTAACATGAGGTAGATGGTGAGTTAGTGGTTAGTAAGTGCACGAAGACAGTGAGTGTAGTTAACGTTTGTGTATTCCTAGGAGACTAATGCCGTTAGTAAGTGGGGTGAATTTACAAATCGGGGTCGGGAGGTTTATTACAGATCTTAGACTGCCAAATGCAGTGGATGGGCTTTGCTTTTGGTTTCGTAGAGACTCCAGAGAGCTGTGTCGGTGTCGCTGTTTGGGAATGGGGCCTTTTAGGGACCCACTTATAAGTGATTACATGCATGCTCATGGGTCTTGGTGTGTTCCTAAGTGTTGAGCACGAGGGAATTCTGGTTGTACTCGTAGATGGGTTACGCTGCATAGGTTGTGGCCTTGGCGTAGCCACTTGTGCCCTCAAGCAAGCCTTAGGCACCCAAATTTGTCTTGATTGTGGGCTTGCCTTCATCGACTTCTTGGGCACCCAAATAGATTTTACTTTAGCAGAAGAATTTCTGAAAGACTTCTTATTAGCGTCGTGTTGTTGGTTACTAATAAGAGGCTTTGCCCGCGTAATTGACGGTGGTGCACCCGGTCGTTCGCCTTTCCGCACCCACACCTGGATTATTTTCTGGGACATTCTGCTGCGCAGGTATTTTTGATCTCGGACATAGGTAGTACTCTGCTTCTTCTGCTTGTGATCCGCCTTTGGTTGCTGCCTCCTTCTGGCCTTTGGAAAAGAAGGGAGTTCCATTGCACCCCTGACTCCTTTTTTGCAAATATCATTCCTCTGCAACACAGGGTTTTGAACAAGAACAGCACGGTCATCTTCATGTGTACCCCTGGAAGGACCAGGAGTCTGTGCCTTTCCTAGCTCCTTGAGTGCTCCATTGTCTAATTCTACTGTAACTCGACTATGATTGAGCCAAACCTGGAGAAGTCCACTTCTTAGGTTTAGATTGACTGCTTGGTCATAGATCCAATCCTGACCCAAGACGAGAGGTTCAGTGAGATCCTCATCTTGACACACTAGTACTTTAACGGTCATTGCCTCATCGTGAATGTAGAGGGGAAGTTCCACCTCGCCCATGCAAGGGGTTTCCACGCCTCCCAATCCTATGAGATATGCTTCCACAGGATGGACAGTTAACTGTAACTCTTGACAGTAAGACAACTTAACAGCGCTAGTGGCCGCACCTGAGTCAATCAAGGCTCTTACGGTCCTTGCACTCTTTCCTTGTCCTATATCTATGGTTATGAAAGGACGTCTATCAATTATTCTACTCGAGCTTGTTCCTGCAACTTCACACATGGCCATGGGATATCCTTGATCTGCATGGTCAACTGTTGTAGTCATATCTCGGCCTTGTCTGCGTAACTTCATCCTTCTGATGCGTTCTAAAGCTTCTGCTTGAGCCTCTTCTCTAATTCTCTTTTCTTCCTCTTTGCGTTTCTTAGCAGTGTTGAGTCGACTGAGCATTTCCTCCGTGAGGGGTTCCTGATACAACTTGACTCTGCAACCGCTAATATAATTTGGGAGAACATCACCCTCTAATGTGGCCAATTGTACTGCTCCACTCGTGGAGATCCTATTGATGATCATAGGTCCGTAGCCTCTCTTTTCTAGCTTCCTCGCATGTTGTTTTAGTGTATAGACTAAGACTAGATCTCCTGCTTTCAAGCCTTTATCCTTCACGTGGGCATCAAAGTATGCCTTCTGTCTCTTCTTGGCTGCATATATCCCTGCAACGGCTCTCAGTCTTGTTTCTCCTAATCGTTCAAGGTCAAAGATCCTAGAGGAGAGCTCATGACCTGTCCATTCGTGCTCTTGTGCTACTCTCAATGTAGGGATCAGGAAGTCCAAGGGTAGCACAGCATTTTGGCCAAATACCATCTGAAAGGGAGTGGCTTGGAGTACCGTTTTGTAGGCCACTCGGTATGCCCAAACAGCATGGTGTAGTTGTTTGTCCCAATCAGAGCGTTTAGTGTTCACTAACTTTGTCAGTACATTGCATAAGATTTTATTAGTGCTCTCAGCTTGTCCATTAGCTTGAGGGTGATACGGGGCAGACTTTTTGTGTATTACCAAGAATTCTTGGAGTAGATTCTCAATCACTTCGTTCAAGAAATGAGTGCCTCTATCACTTACAAGCTCTATAGGTAGCCCGTATCTCGTGAATACATTCTCAAACAAGAATTTGGCAGTTGTTTGAGCATCGTTCTTGGTTGTAGCTTTTACCTCTACCCACTTGGTGAGATAATCTGTTGCCACAATGATGTATTCCGCATGAGAACCCTTAGCTGGGGGATTAATAGGACCTACGAAGTCTATTCCCCACTTAGAGAATGCACGTCCACCCATCATAGGTTTCAGTGGCATCTCATCTTTGCGTATAGGATACCGAGTCCTCTGACAGACATCACACCGTTTCACATAGGTATGTGCATCCATGTGAAGGGTAGGCCACCAGAAGCCCGCAAATAGTATCGCTTTGATCACCCGTTCTGGTCTAAAGTGTCCTCCTGCTACACCTTGGTGAGCAGTTTCCAAGATCTTAAGATATTCACTCTCATGGACACACAATCTCAGGTAACCATCCTTACCGCGTTTGTATAGATTATCACCAATGAGTGAGTAATCCAAGGCTTCTTGTTCTAAACTCCTTTTCCTAGCCAGAGTCATGTCTGGAGGGAATGTGTTTGTCCTCAGGAATGATACTAGTGGTTCGCTCCAATCTGGCACAATGGATACTTGATAGAGAGTGGCATGTTCCACTGGTGGTTTAGTGCAACAGATTGGGCATTCCTTGCACAACTTTTGGACATCAGCTTCCATAGTCGGCCAATGCACTCCGAATCTCTTTAGAGTCTGTAAAGTTCGTTGCTTTGAATGGTGTTGCTCTAACGCACCTACATGTGCTAATTGTAACCATTTAGCGTACTCATCCTCTTCTACGCAACAAGCCAAGATCCCTTGATCTGTGTGCTTGTACATGCTTCCTGCCATGATATGGTACTTTTGGGCTTTTACGATCTCTCTATTCCGTGTGTTCACCACTGGATGATTAGGTCCGTATGTCAATACTGGCACTAGTGGCTTGGCCCACTGCGGCACCACTTCCAACTTAAACAAGTAAGCATCAGGAAGGTCATCTGACACTCCTTGTGGGGCTTCTCCCGATGTGAGCCTGGAGAGGTGATCTGCTCGTAAGTGAGTCCTACCTTTTCTTACCACAACCTCAAAATCATATTCCATTAGCAAGAGAAACCATCTTACTAATCTTCCCGTATTGCATGGCTTGTTTACTAGGTACAACAATGCCTGATGATCAGTAAAAAATTTAAACTTATTTGCAAGCAAATAGTGTCTAAATTTCTTGACTGCATATACCATGCCTAATCCTTCGCGCTCCGTAGTGGTGTAATTCCGTTCAGCCGCATTCAATTGTCTACTGGCATAGGCAATTGGAAGATCCATATTTCCTTCACCAGTAGGTTGTGCGAGTACACATCCAATAGCATAATTGGATGCATCAACATGAACATGGAATGGCTTATTCCAATCTGGTGTGGTCAAGATTGGTGCTGAACATAATCTTCGTTTGAGCTCTTGGAAGGAATTCTCACATTCATCCGTCCACTCAAAGTTTGTCAGAAGTCCGTACATGGGCTTTGCAATGACAGCATACATGTGTATAAATCGTCGATAATAACCACAATGCCCCATGAAAGCTTGTACTTCCTTGACATTCTTTGGCCTAGGTAGCTCTGCTATGGCTCTCACTTTCTCTTCGTCAGTAGATATGCCATTCTTTGACACTATGTGTCCTAGAATCTTACCTTGCCTGACCATAAAAACGCACTTTTCTGGGTTCAGGCAGACTTGATATTCTCTACATTTGTCAAAGATTTGTCTGAGTTCAGGAATATGAGTTTGTCTAACATTGGAATGAGCACAAAGATCATCAACATAGACTTCTAAACTCTTCCTCAGGAACTCCTTAAACACATGGCACATCAGCCTCTGGAAGGTGGCTGCTGCATTGGTAAGCCCAAATGGCATTACTCTAAAAGCAAAAATGCCCCATTCTGTGGCAAAGGCTGTCTTATGCTGATCCTCTGGAGCTATGGCTACTTGATTGTAGCCAGAAAATCCATCAAGGAAGCTGTACACTTCCTTGCCTACCACTCTTTCTAAGAGATGTTCTGTGATGGGAAGCGGATAGTTATCTCGAATCGTGGCGGCATTAACCTTTTTCAAGTTAATGCACACACGCAGCTTGCCATTCTTCTTGGGCACCACTACGATGGGGGATACCCATTCAGTGTGCTCAATTTCATAGATAAATCCAGCTTCAACCAGTCTGTCTATCTCTTCTTTGATCTTAGCGGCGTAATTATCGTTATATGTATAAGGCTTTTGCTTAGAGGGTTTAGCATCTGAGGTCATGGGAATAGTGTGTGAGCATATGTCCGGGTCAACCCCTTTCAAATCCTTGTAACTCCAAGCGAATACATCTCTGTATTCTCTTAGCAAGGCAATCAATTCATGCTCTTCTTCTTCTGTCAGGTCATGGCCTATATACGTGCATCTCTCCTCTCCTTCTTCTATGGCCACTAATATTTTCTTGGTGGTTTCTTTGTTATCATAGGCCTCTCCTGATTGTGCTTCTCGTCTAGGCATTCTTATCATGACTCTCCTGTCATCTATCTTATACTTTTTAAAATTTTCTGGGACCTCAAACAAAGATTCTTCCTCTTCTGGTAAGGCTTCTCTCTTCTTTCGTTTCTTTCCTTCTTCCTTAGGGGTCATATGCGTTGCTAATCTTACATCATTTGTAACCTCTCCATGCCTCTGGGGTTGAAATTCTATTTCATGGAAGTATTCTTCATCTGATGCAAATGGTGGGTCCATAATGATTGACTCTAGATCGGAGTCACTTGCATCCTCAAATGCATCAGGGCTAGGTTCACATTCTTCTAGAACTGCCTCTCCCATGATTGGCTCTATGGAGAAGACTGAAATGTCATAGCCATCCTCATCACAGTGAGGTGTCCATTGTTCTTCATTGATGGCTACGTCCATTGTTGCTAAAATTTCCGCCCAGCCATGGGGTTCAAACTCCTCATCTGGAAAGACTATAGGTGCATAGGCTGGGTCTTGAATGGGTCTATGAGTTTCGTTCGCACCTACCTCTCTGGCTTTCTCTCTCTTCTCTTCCTCTACTGCTACCTTGCACATCCATAAGTGAGTATCTTCATGCATCCATGAGGATCCGGACCCTATGGAATGCACCGATTCTGTATCATCTTTGGCTCGATGGATGGGATTCCACTGGATAGGAGGTACATCTCTATGAGAATAATCCTTGAGATTAACTTTGGTTGTAACACCTAAGTGCTGTAGGTACAAAGAATTGGTTTCCCAATCCTGTACCACTTGCAGCTATCGCATACATGGTCTTCCCAAAATCATCTCATAGGCATGATTTTTGCTGAAGTCACATATAGCAAAACTATGCTCAAACTCGACACCACAAGTGGTGAGAGTTATTCCTTCGAGCAATCCTAGGGGTCTCTCTATGTGACCATCGGCCATTTGCAATTTCATCCTTGTTGGCCTGAGTGCTGGCTTGCCCCAACGCTTCCAAAGGGAAGTAGTGGCAATTGCAACTCCTGCACCTGAGTCCAAAATTGCCTTGGTGGTGTATTCCTGGTAGGTGATGGGAAGATAGGTGTTCCCTTCTTCACCTTCACACATATCTCCTATCTTATCCAAGGGAATTTCTGGCACTGTCCTATGGGATCCTACCTGGGAACGAGGTTTTGCTATCTCTGGAACTTGTTTGGCTACATGTTTCCATAATTCAGGTCTAACCTTGAGTAGCTCTTCTAACTTGAGATTACACTGCACGTTAGTGTTCTTCACTACCTCTGTGTTCCTAGGTATGACTGAGTCGTCGTTCCTTACCATGACTGTGGGTGCTCTCATACATGTGGACTTTGCTTCCCATGGGCCTGTGAAGTGGGGTAGCTCTTGTATGGAATTAGACTCAAAGTCTAATCTCTCGTGAGACTGAACACTCTCATGCTCCCCGTAAATAGATGGGATGTCTTGTGGGAATTGGTCGTGTGCATCGTCCAGAAGTTCAAAAGGAGGGGCGACCTCGCTTTCGTTATCCCATTTGTCTTCTTGAATCTCTCATAGGAAGTCTGGTGCAAACCGATTCATAGAAGAAGAAGTGTCTGGCTCCGTAGAATTGGGCGCATAAGCAACCTGGGAAGGAGGGCTTATTCTATTGTTGACTCTCTCCTCGTTCTCGCAAATGGCTGGAGCACAAGCTTCTTGGGGAGGATTACTTATTCTATTACTTTTCCGAACAGGCTCACACATTCCCTGAGAAGGAATGTAGGCAACCTGTGGAGGTACGTGAGCTTTCGAGGGAGGCTCATCTGCCTTTTGGGGGGGAAGATAAGCTTCTTGAGGAGGCACATGGGCTTCCTGAAGAGGCTGGCTTATCCGTTCTCTTGCCCTTTCCTTTCTTTGAGGGGTAGGTTCCTTTTCTGACTGTGCAATTAGCCTCTCTATTCTTTCTAAGGAGGGGAAACTGTCTGGTTTAGTGGAATTGGCCACATAAACTTCCGATTGGGAATGATTCATGTTTTTGCTTGCTTTTTCTTTGTCTTGATTTTTTTCTTCCTTGTCAGATCTTGCAATTATCCTCTCTAACTTCTCTAGGAATCCATCCAAGTGTAATTGCGTTTTGGCTGAGCCTGAGTAATTGAAAAGGCGACTGGCTTCAAACATAGTCTGAGCCAAGGCGACCATTTTCGCGCATAGTTTGGTTCTTTGTATCTCTAGGTCAGCTCTAGGATAGCACTTGTCATGATCCGTGACGTTTGGCCCTTCTTGGATTCTGGCTTGATATGCCTTAAGCATCATGTCTATGTCTTCGGGAGTGGGATCAGCTAATACTGATCCTGTTTGGGGTGGTGGGTGGGTTACGTGGGGTGTCTTAGAGGGTGAAGGGATGGAGGGTGATGGAGATGGTAGCGGTGGGAATGTGTGAGAGTGCGGTTGAGATGTGATCTCTATGATTTTAGCCTTGGTTTCTCGTAGACTTTCCTCAAGTTCACTCATCTTCTTTGCCCATTGCCTTTTCATGCGTTCGCGGCTATCTTTCCAAGCTCTCGTTCTCTTTTTATTTTGGCTCTCCGTATCGCTAGCATCTAGGCTCTTTTCCTGGCCTACCCCTTGGTTTTGTTGCAATGCCTGAGCCCTAGTGACTACCTGTATTGGTGCAGTGGAAGTGACACTTCCTGAGGAGTCTACCACTAACCCAACAACGTTGATAGGGGTGATTTTTGGCATGCTATTGGGGTTCTTTGGGCAATCTCGTAAGAGATGCTCTTTTCCGCAATCTTGGCAAAAGCCTTGGATAGTCAAGGACTGAGGTTGTGTGGGCGGAGGCAAGGGACAATCACGAATGAGGTGATCTCCTTGGCATCTGTAGCACGGTCCTCTTGGGAATGGAGGTCTTACTTGCCTAGATTGAGGCCTAGGATTGGGGTTTGCATACATGACGTTCGTGTAATCTGATTCCCAACTCGGTTCGTTTGTCTCTTCGCTATAATAGGACTCACCATGCTCAGGAGACTGCATGTAGTAGGCCTGGGGGCTATCAACATGTGTAGAATCAAAGCTATGGTCACTCGGGTCACTTTCAGAAAGCAAGGATGTTACAGGGACTATAGCTCTATTCAGGTTCTCTTCTGCAGCAGTATACTTTACCGGAATCACATTAGCTGGGGCTGGGGGTTGTTGTGCTAGCACAGGCTGAGGCCTTTGTTGGTTTTGATATTGAGGTTGGAAATTTTGTTGTGGCCTGCCATATGGTTGTGGAGGGTACTGGTTTTGGTATCTGCCTTGTTGGTAGGGCTGAGGGTAGGGTTGCCTAACCGCCTGCTTGTTGTATGGGCAATCTTGTGCGGTGTGGTTGGTGTATCTCCGTTCTATGGTGCAGTACTGGCTACTAGGGTTTACTTGGGGTTGAGCCATAATGGGACAGACGTTCGCCATATGGTCACCACCGCATGTATAGCACCGTTTTATAGGAGCAAACCTTGGAATTTGTTTGCTAGTTACTCCTAATTTCTGGGCCACTTTCTCTGCGAGTTCCTCAATTGATGTGGATTGTGTGGAAGAGTGACTAGATGCACCATCTGAATCTTTGTAGATTTTGGAAAGCTCTAGTTCTTCTCCTAGGTTATCTTCAATGTCAATGCACATACGTACACACTCTTCTATAGTCCTGGGGTCTTTCAGATACACATAGGATCTCAATTTCGTACTCAGCAATCCATCAAGAAATAAGGCTACTTGTTTAGCAGATGTGGGTAGCTCCGAAATAGGGCACCTTTCAAGATATTGTCTAAATCTTCTTCCGGCCAATCTGACAGTCTCTTGGGGGGTCTGTTTGAAACTGTGAATCAATGAGGAGGTATTGTGTCTTATGCCGCTCTTAGAGAACTCTACAATAAATGCCTCTAGGAGTTGGTCTATGCTCCTGAACTAGCGCTCATCCAATGGTTGAAACCATGTAAGTGCCGTATTCCTCAGGGTTAGACCGAAGGCATTGTACTGCGTGAATAGATCCTCAACTTGTTCGGCTCTTAAGACTTGCTTGAACTCCGCCACATGATCATAGGGGTCTCCTGTGCCGTCAAAGTAATTCTTCATGGACTTAACTAGCTGGGTGGGTCTCAAAGTTTGTGTGTGCTCTCTAGGCCTCGGCAGAGGGAATCCATCTACATTTCGTTGGTTCCTGTGGGCTCTAAGCGTCTCAGGTTCTACCCTATTCGTCTCTGTTCTCGTTCTTTCTCTGCCCACGGGGTTGGCGAAACTTACTTCTGGTCTATCCCTACTTCTATCTCTTTGCGTACCATGAGCTTGGGAAGTTCCAGCCCCAGGGTGACCAAAGGATACATTTGATCTTGGTTGGGGGAAAATAAATTCACCCTTCCAAGTGTAGGCATGCCTATCATTTTCTGTCACCACAAAGATCCGTTCTGAAGCATGATCTAGGTAGGTCACTCTGCCTGGGCTATCCGGATCCTTAAACTCATAGATCATGATTGTTCCCATATCAATTGGGTGATCCGGTTTATACCTCCAAAAGGCTTCGTCCGTTTCTCGATTGAGAAGCAAATCTATGCACTTGTTATCTTGGGGGACCCACTCAGGCGTGATAATCCTAGTGAGAACTGATTTACCTCGAGGGGTTCTAGGTTCCACTCCCATGTTTCCTTGTTCCAAGTCACCTAAGTCCGCTTCTGAAATTACATTTCCAAATTCATCTGTCCTATCTGGATGACTGGTGACTACGTATATGGTTCCTTCCTTGTCCAGGTATGCACCGTTTTCAAACTTGACAGCTGGGTGCTCTAGTCCTATGGATTGGTCAGGGTTTTTAATCTGGACCACAGATCTTCCTAGGCCGTCCTCATAGATGCTAGCACCTAATCGGTTGGTCCTAAGGTATTCCAACTGTGTTTTGTAAGGGCCTTCTACCCTGTACAAGTAAGGCACACCTGAACTTCCCGTAGGTCTGTCCAGGCCTTGAGACATCACTGACTCACTGGTATCAGAGCTAGGGTAATGAGAGTGGCGACTCAACTGCTGGGCCCAAGACCTTGCAGTGTGGTTGACACTAGCCTCTGAAGACCTAAGGCTTTGTCTCTCTCTTACTAGGTGTCGTCCTGATCTAAGGTTCATATGCCCAACGGATTAGCCCAAACTTTTTTTTTCAGAGTACAACTTCGTTGCCAATCAATTGGTACCAGTCACTTGATTCTTTTTAGTTATTCCTCATGTTTAAAGTCTTATCTGTTATTACGTCGTCAGGAATACTTGAATGTTCTTCGTACTTCCAGGTTGATCGTTCCACGTTAGGTTCTTTCCTTTATGTTGTCGACAGTGTAGAGATTAAGTTTTAGCTTGAACTTGAGTTTTTAGGTAGTCTTCAACTTGATAGTGGCCTATCGTCGCCCTGACTTACTCCTACTTCTAATCGTTCTTAGCCTAAGCTAGGAATTGACGAAGAGGAGTTGAGAATATTCCGACCTTTCTTGCCGAACCTTGCTCTTTAGTGCTCGAGAAGTTGATTCTCAAGCGTGCGCAACACCCTTGCTTGGATGCTCTCAATTGCTGCTCAATAGGCCTGCATAAATCCCAAGATTAGCTCCAAGCAGACCTTTCAATTGACAGACAATTTATTTCAGACACTTTTTTTCCGACAAGCCCTAGAGCTCAGAAAATGGATTTCATATGAAAAAGTTATGACCGTTCAGGGTTTAGGGGGTTACTAAACAGACAGAACCTTTCGGGGGCTTTAATGCATTTTCTAAGGCCTTCGTAAGTATATGAGTACATGAAAGTGCAATTATGCCCAAAATTTAGCCTAAATTTCCAAAAATTCAATCCTTAATTTTTTGTCGAAAATGCCTGTCTATCGCGATAGACGGTGTCTGTCGCGATAGACACAATCTATCGTGGGGGCTGTCTGTCGCGATAGACGGTGTCTGTCGCGATAGACGGTGTCTGAAATTCTGTCTGTCGCGATAGACGGTATCTGTCGCGATAGACGCTATCTGTCGTGAAATTCTGTCTGTCGCGATAGACGGTGTCTGTCGCGATAGACAGTGTCTGTCGCGGATTTCTGTCTGTCGCGATAGACGGTGTCTGTCGCGATAGACAGTGTCTGTCGCGATAGACGGTGTCTGTCGCGATAGACGCTATCTGTCGTGAAATTCGGTCTGTCGCGATAGACGGTGTCTGTCGCGATAGACGGTGTCTATCGTGAAATTCTGTCTGTCGCGATAGACGGTGTCTGTCGCGATAGACGCTATCTGTCGTGAAATTCTGTCTGTCGCGATAGACGGTGTCTGTCGCGATAGACAGTGTCTATCGCGGATTTCTGTCTGTCGCGATAGACGGTGTCTGTCGCGATAGACAGTGTCTGTCGCGATAGACGGTGTCTGTCGCGATAGACGCTATCTGTCGTGAAATTCGGTCTGTCGCGATAGACGGTGTCTGTCGCGATAGACGCTATCTGTCGCGATAGACAGAGAAAACGCAAATTTTTGAAAAACTTTTAGTGATCTAGAGTACCCTCAAGGTGTAGGTTACAGTGCTAATCATGCATTCACAAAATGTTAAGATTTTCTGTCTGTCGCGATAGACAGAGATTGTCGTCCCGGGACCTGTGCAGAGCCTGTCGTACCTGCGCACACTGCTGGGGATGATGGTACAGCAAAAAACCTACAAAATAACTCAAGAAACATGCAAAAACAGCGCATGCAAATTCGCTCTCTCGCTCTCTCTCACAAGTGAAATGAGGGAAATGAGGTGGAGATGGGGATATAGTCAAAAAACTGAAATTTTCGCGATGATGGAGATGGACGTGGGAGATGGTGATGATAATGATGAAGATGGTGAAGAAAGTAACAGAAAACCGATGAGAGTGAAGAAAATACCTACAACTCCAACGCATCAACTCTACGTCTTACCATCACACGCTCGTCCTCAAAGCTCGATCCCCGGCAACGGCGCCAAAATTTGGTGTAGCTCAATGATGAGTAGCACCTCCTTTAATGTCAATCCGGGAAGACGTGAGGATGGTATGAAGACCTCGAGCAAGTGGCGGCACAAGTGCGTGAGTGAGAAGCACACTAGCATGCACACACATACACACACACGCGCACACACGGCAAGACAAAGAGAGAGAATCAATGGAGTTCTTTAGATTACTTTCAAAAGCTCTTACAAGTTCGTTTCAATTACAATCTACCCCCAAAAATGAGCTCTCTAGCTCTTTTTATAGTTTTTGACTAGCTTTGTCCCTGTCCAGACCTAGTGTCCGGCCTAGTTAAAAATTAGGTTCCAGGGCTTATTTGAGGGCTCAAACGAAGTCTAAAAATTATGAAAATTGGTACGAGGGTACTTCTAATACTCCTCAAGCTCGAGGACTCCTCGGCTTGCACAAAATGGAGTCTAATCTACCAAAAACGGGATTTACAATGTTTGTGTAGTGATTAAAATCACTTGAGTTGTACATAATCTATGGGAAAAATGATCTGGCCTTGTTGCCGTATTGTGCATGACTCCTTTGTTGCTTTGTATGCCAACACAAGTCTACTAGGCAGCCCTTCAAGAAGAGTGGATATGTAGCACATGGTGTGTTAGGCCTTGTGCACACAGATGTGTGGAGGCCAACCAAAGAGCCCTCTCTTGCAGGTAATAGGTACTTTGTAACCTTCATAGATGACTACTCAGAAAAGTATGGTTGTATTGTATAAAGCAAAAATCATATGTGTTTGATGTATTCAAAAGATTCAAGGCACAAGTTGAAAAAGAGACAGGTTGCTACATCAAAACCCTAAGGTCCGATGGAGGGGGAGAATACTTCTCCCATGCTTTTTGTGATTTCTTGCAGGACCAAGGTATAAAGAGGCAAATCACTTGCAGGTATACTCCCCAACAAAATGGGGTGGCAGAGAGGAAGAATAGGTATATTGCTGAAATTGCTAGGAGTATGTTAAATGAAATGAATGTGCCTTTAACATATTGGGCAGATGTTGTATCTACTGCTGTGTACTTGATGAATAGGTGTCCCACATCAGGGGTACATGACATGACACCTGAGGAGGCATGAAGTGGAAGGAAACTAGACCTTTCACACATTAGAATCTTTGGTTGTGTACGCTACACACATGTGCCACAAGAGTTGAGAGGTAAGATGGATGCAAGGGCTGAAAGATGTATGTTTATTGGTTATGCTATGGAGCAAAAAGGTTACAGGTGCTACAATCGTAATACAAAGGAGTTAAAGGTATCTAGAGATGTAGTGTTTGATGAACTCAAACCATGGTATGCTTCCAAAGCTCCATTGCAGGATGAAGATATTGAAGAAGCATAGAGAAGATATGAAGCTAGGTTTCAAGATAGCTTGGAAATCAGTGGTCCAAGCATACAAAGGAGTTCAAGCATGGATTCAGTCCATCAATCAGTGAATAAAGGAAAGGAAAGATTGGTAGAGCTTGATGAAGATGGACATGAAGTTGAAGACTTTGAAGAACTTATGTTAGAAGGGGGAGCTACATCAAAAGCTGAAAAGGCAAAGAAGGTTCATTCCACCAAAAGGAGAAGAAAGGAGGTCAACAAGGGTAAAACATCCAATCTCAAGGATTGTTTATGATTGTTATATTGCTAGGCATTATGCTTTCATGACTAAGGTTATCAAAGATCATGAACCTTCTACCTATGAAGAGGCCAAAGACACAAAGGAGTGGCAAGAAGCTATGGACGAAGAGTACAAAACCCTTGAAGACAACAACACATGGAGTCTTGTTCCAAGACAAGAAGGGATGAAGGTAATTGGCAACAAATGGGTCTATAAAGTGAAAAGAAATTCTGATGGTTTAGTTGCTAGGTTCAAAGCAAGGCTTGTGGCAAAAGGATTTGCTCAATCCTATGGGATTGACTATGAAGAAACATTCAGCCCGGTTGCAAAGATGACAACAATTAGGGCAATCATTGGGGCTGCTACATCTAGGAGGTGGACAATCTATCAATTGGATGTAAAGAATGTTTTTCTTAATGGTGATTTGCAGGAGACAGTCTACATGACTCAACCATTAGGATTTGAGAACCCTAAATATTCAGATTTTGTTTGTAAACTTAGAAAAGCATTGTATGGTTTAAAACAAGCTCCTAGGGCATGGAATAAAAGGCTTGTGGAGTATTTGTGCAGGTGTGGATACAAGATAAGTGATGGAGATCCTTCCTTATACCTCAAGAAGGAGGGAGGACTAGTTGTCTATGTATGCATATATGTGGATGACTTGATTGTAACAGGAAGTGATGATGCAGGTATCACATGGATCAAGGCCAAGCTTGGAAATGAATTCAAGATTTCAGATCTTGGAGTCCTTAAAGACTTTCTTGGGATTGAAGTTATTTATGTAAAAAATGGTATTTACCTTGCTCAAAGGAAATACTTGCTAGATGTACTTTATAAGTATGGTATGAGTGGATGTAAGCCACTCACACAACCTGTGGATCCAAACACTAAGCTATGTGCAAGTGAAGGACAAACTCTTGAAGATATTTCAGCATATAGAAGCATAATTGGAAGCCTTAATTATGCTACCATCACAAGACCTGACTTGTCTTATGTTGTAGGAGTTATCTCTCAATTTCTAAATTCACCAACTGATGTTCATATGAATGCAGCCAAGAGAGTGCTTAGGTACATCAAGCACACTATCAACCAAGGGTTGTACTACCCTTATCGAGATGGATTACAACCTCAAGGCTTTAGTGATGCTGATTGGGCTGGTTCAAAGGAGGATCGAAGGAGCACATGTGGCTATGTCTTCATGCTAGGTCAAAGAGTCATTTCATGGACGTCCAAGAAGCAACCTACAGTTGCATTATCATCTACTGAGGCTGGGTATAGAGCCTTAGCACTTGCTACATGTGAGATCATGTGGCTCAAGAAGCTCTTCAAAGACTTGGATGTGGAGGTCAAAGAGTTCACTCTATTTGGAGATAATATGTCAAGCATTCATCTAGCAAGCAACCCTATGTTCCATGCAGAAGCAAGCACATAGAGATCCATTATCACTTCATCAGAGAAAAGGTACTAGCAAAAGAAGTGGACATCAAGTACATCAACATCATAGATCAGCTAGAATATATCATGACCAAGTTTATGGATGCAAGCAAGTTGGAGAGTTCAAAATCAACCTCAACTTGAAGGAGATCAATGGAGACTAACACTTGAGCTTGAGGGGGAGTGTTAGAATTTTAGCAATCTCAAGTGTGGGAACTCAAGCTAAGTTGAAGTGCCACATCACTCACACTTTTTGGTAGGATATACAACCACTTTTCCACGAGTTTCCTCAACCCTTTACTCACCTAATTGATGGAGAAAAGTCGGGATCATTTGGAGGGCATTTTTGAATTCAAATTTACAACCACCTTCTTAAGCATTATATAAGCAAAGATATGGAGCAAAGTCGTGGCCATCATCCTCTATCATTTGAGCACTTGTAGGCTCTCATTAGGAGTGTTTACTCCAGGTCTAAGCTAGCCCCTAGCTAAGCAAGCCCCTTGCTTGCTGAAGTTTTCTCATAGGAAGTGATCTTTGATCACCCATATCTCTTTGTGTAATAGTCCGATTCATTTGCAAGATAGCTCATTTTGTTTCTATTATTGTAAGCTTTCTTAGTATCAAGTGTTCATTAATCTTGAGTATATTGAGCTTGAAAGTTCTCTGGTCAGATCTCTGCATATTTCCAAATATATGTGTGTTGGGAGGTACACATAGGTGCAAGCACCAGTTTGGGAAGATTTTGGTCTGTCTTGTGCAAGGAGTTTGGCATAGCTAACATTCTCTAAATTGAGTGATCTATGGCTTGTTGGAAAGCTTAGAGAGTCTTTTTTATTGTGAAAAAATTCATAGGATCAATCTTTAGGTCCAGAGAGAAATTCAATTTTTGGTGGACTGTGGTAGTGAACTGTTTGGTCCTAGGAAGGGCCTATCATTCTTCAGTTGCAACTAGGAGTGGATATACTCCATCAGATAGATAGATAGACAGAAAGACACACAGATAGATAGATAGATAGATAGAAAGATAGATAGATAGATAGATAGATAGATAGATAGATAGATAGATAGATAGATAGATAGATAGATAGATAGATAGATAGATAGATAGATAGATAGATAGATAGATAGATAGATAGATAGATAGATAGATAGATGGATAGATAGATAGAAAGATATGTAGATAGATAGATAGATAGATAGATAGATAGATAGATAGATAGATAGATAGATAGATAGATAGATAGATAGATAGATAGAGAGATAGATAGATAGATAGATAGATAGATAGATAGATAGATAGATAGATAGGTAGATAGATAGATAGATAGACAGGTAGGTAGGTAGATAGATAGATAGATAGATAGATAGATAGATAGATAGATAGATAGATAGATAGATAGATAGATAGATAGATAGATAGATAGATAGATAGATAGATAGATGGATGGACAGATGGATGGATGGATGGATGGATCGATGGATAGATAGATAGATAGATAGATAGATAGATAGATAGATAGATAGATAGATAGATAGATAGATAGATAGATAGATAGATAGATAGATAGATAGATAGATAGATAGATAGATAGATAGATAGATAGATAGATAGATAGATAGTAAATAGCTTTCAAATTATCTCTCTATTAGGGACACTACCTCTGTTCAGGTGTGACCAAGTAGTCTATCACCTTATAATTGGGTACAAATTTCTTGGCTTCTTATGTCATTCCATAGGTGGTTGCAATTTTTTTATTTTTTCTTTTGCATTTGCAATAAACTATGCTAGTACTTCTCAAATGAATTTGATGCATTCTTCCAGGGTAGAGGTATCAAAAGGGAGATTACTACATGGTACACCTATGAGCAAAATGGGGTAGTAGAGAGGAGAAATAGGTCCATTGTGGAAACAGCTAGATCAATGCTTAATGAAAAGAGGTTGCCAACTTATTTGTGGACAGAGAGTGTATCTACTGCCACTTATCTTATTAACAGGTTGCCATCCAAATCACTTCATGGGATGATGCCATATGAAGCCTGGCATGGTAGAAGACCATCACTTGATCATTGTAGAATCTTTGGAAGTGTTGCTTATGTGCATGTTCCATCTCAGATTAGAGGTAAGCTAGACCCTAAGGATGAGAAGTTCATCTTCATACGATATGATTTAAATCAGAAAGGATACAGGTTTTATAATCCCTCCAACAAGTGTTTTATCGTTAGTAGAGATGTTTTGTTTGATGAGAATGATTATTGGCTTGAAAGTGAATGCAAGAAGTTTAAGTTGCGATGTGACTTGGAAGAGGAGTTTCCAAGATTCACTAAGGAGGAACCAAGCCAAATTGAAGACATCAAATTAGCTCGAGTTGATCCAACAAAGTCATGATTTGCAAACACTTCAGCACTGAATGAAATAGATAAATGAAAATATGACTTATCAGCAGAGATTCGATGCCAAGCATCGAGTTGCTTGGAATACTTGATCTTTTGAACTCATCACATAGTAGGTAATCATGGAGATGATGAAGAGAGTCTCATACACACAACTTTACTTAGTTCTTCTCATAGCTATAAAAACTCAGAAGTTTACAAGTGCTTTCTCACTTAGAGAAGCCCGACTATATTCAATCATACAAAATGAACTTCTACTAACATTCTTTCACTCTCTACCACTTCTTCTCTCATCGCGTCAGTTGATACAAACTAACTTATATAGATTTTCTCATTCTTGTGATTTTAAAAAACTTCTACAACTAAAGTGAACTAACTTTACAAATATAATACACTTGTGAATTTGTCCCTTCACATAGGCATGTGATTTTCTTCTAAAGCTTTGACCTTCAAATATATGTCCAATTGGTGAGTGTTTCTCCAACAGCTCCCCCTCAATCACTGATTAACATTCTCTGTTTCTTCATATCATCTTCTTTCTTTTACTCCTGCCATGATTTTGAATCTGCTGGTCTTCACACCATCCAAGCGCTTTGTCATTATGTCTGCTATCTGATCTTTTGTAGAAATGTACTCCACTTCACTCCATTACTTTTTCTCTCAAGAAATGATAATGTATCTCGATATGTTTTGTTCTTGCATGAAATACTGGATTTGTTGCAAGATAAAGTGAACTCATATTATCTCCATGTATTGTAGGTATACCTTGATCAATGCCCAAGCTTTTGAACAGTGTTTGCATCCATATGACCTCCTTAGCTGCTTCCACAAGTCCTTTGTACTCAACTTCAGTTGATGATAATGCTACTGTATGTTGTTTCTTTGAACACCAACTTACAAGCTTATCACCAATATATATCATGTAACCATGAGTTGATCATTTGTCATCTTGATTACCTGCCCAGTCTAAATCACTATATGCTCTCAAATTCAAATCTGATGTAAAAGGATAATACAATCCTTCCTTTATAGTTCCTTTGATATATCTGAGAACTCTTTGACCTGCAATCCAATGTGGATCCTTTGGACAATGCATGAATTGTGATAGAACTCCCACTGCATAACTAAGATCAGGTCTTGTTAGTGGAGCATAAATCAAACTACCCAGAAGAGATTGATCCTTCCTCATATCTTTGTATTTTGCACCATCATATTTACTAAGCTTGTGATTAACTTCAAGTGGAGTTGAAGCTTCTCTGCAATTTTCCATATCAAACTTCTTCAATAGATTCAGAAGATACCTTTCTTGTGATACATATATGCCATGATTTGTATAGGTGATTTCCATACCAAGAAAGTATGACAAGTTTCCTAGATCATTGATCTTGAATTCTTTTTCAAGTAATCTCTTTACCTCCTTGATTCCTTCCTTTGAAGTACCTGTGATTATAATGTCATCTACATAAATACAAATGTAGATTGTACCTTCCTTTGCTCTTTTGATGAGTAGACTTGGATCTGCTTTTGAACTTTTATATCTAAGTTCATTCAGATACTTCACCAGTCTATAGTTCCATGCTCTTGGAGCTTGCTTCAATCCATAGAGTGCTCTTCTCAGCTTGCAAACAAAATTTGGATACTTGGAATCTATAAACCCTTGAGGTTCTTCCATGTATACCTCAATTGATATGTATCCATTCAAGAATGCATTCTTTATATCCAATTGACTTAGGGTCCATCCATTTGAAGATGCAATAGCAATGATTGTCTTTGTAGTTGACATCTTAGCTATAGGGCTGAATGTCTGATCATAATCTATGCCATAGGTTTGGGCATAGTCTTTCACCACTAGTCTATCTTTGTATCTGGCTATACTTTCATCTGCAAGCTTCTTCACTTTATAAACCCATTTATTTCCAATTACTTTCTTACCATTTGGTTTAGGAACAAGTTCCCATGTCATGTTCACCTCTAGTGCATTGAATTCTTCCTTCATTGCTTCTTCCCATTGCTTCTTACCTTTAGCTTCATCATAATTATGAGGTTCTTCATCATCTTTGACCATATATGCATAGTTCTTCTGAGTTATGTAAGAAGTAACATAAGAATACCTTTTTGGTTGCCTTCTAGTCCTGCTCGATCTTCTTGGTTCACATTCTTCATAAGTTTCCTAATACACCTCTTCATCAAATATAGGAGCTTCTTCATTCCTTCTTGTTAATCCACTTCTAGATGTACTTGCTTGCATATAGTCTTCATCTCTTTTTACATGCACAATTGATTTTCCTTTCTCACATCTTCTTACCTCTTCTTCAAATTCTTCAGCTGTATGACTTTGATCTGCATACCAACTTTTCTATTCATCAAATGTAACATCTCTAATTAAATTGTTTGGTTAGAGGATTCCACAATTTGTAAGCCATCTCCTTTTCATCATAACCAATGAACATATATTTTTTTTCTTTGGTCCAAACACTTTACAATGATCTAGTGTTGGTTTCTTACCCCACCAAGCTTCATCTGGAGTCATTCCATTGAGAGCTGCACATAGTAATCTATTCACAAGATATGTAGTTGTATTTACAACTTCAACCGAAAGATAATTTGGACAATTCTTCTCCTTCTGCATAGCTCTAGCAAACTCAACCAAGGTCCTCTTCCTTCTTTCTGCTACACCATTTTCTTGTGGTGTGTACCTACAAGTTATTTCTCTCTTAATACTTGCATTCCAAAGATAATCATTGAACTCTTGGTAGAAGTATTCTCCCCCTCCATCATACCTCAATCTTTTAAGCTTGTGACCTGTGACTCTCTCTGCATATGCATGAAAATGCTTGAAAGCTCCAAACACTTCTGATCTTTCCTTCAAAACATATAATGTTATCCATGTTATAGCATCATCAATGAAAAGAACATAATATCTTGAGCCATTGATGGATCCTTCTTTTGTTGGTCCCCATACATCTATATGAATGAGCTCTAGTAATCCATCATGTTTGAATCCTTTCTTTTGAAATGTTAACCTGTGTGCTTTTCCCATTTGACATGCTTCACATTTATAAACCATATGTTGACTCTCCACATTTGTTCATCTTAGTATAGACTGATTAGCAACCATAGCTTTAATTCCTCTGTCATTGAAATGACCTAATCTCTTATGCCAGAGATCAAGTTGTGTAATCACTCCTTCACCATGTGTGAGCAAAGCTTGACCAATGTTCCCTTGTACTCTTAAAGTAAAGAGTCTATCTTCTTTCTTACCACAAACAATCTGATTATATCCATTCTCTGGATCTTCAGCAAATACTCGTTCATTTGTAAAACTGTCTTGAAAACCTTTTTCTACTATACACTAATCAAGTTTTAAGTTATTGTGGGAACATACAAAACATTGGTTAGCAAATCTCCTCCACTGTTGCATTTCATTTTTCCAATTGAATGTACACTATGTCTTGTATTATCACCTCTTTGAACACTATGACTAGAAATGCCTTTTTCCAATTCTGACATCAATTCTATGTTTCCTGACAAATGATTAGAACATCCAGAGTCAATGTAAAATACCTTTAGATCTTCTTTATCTGATGTGTTGATTGAATTCATCATCAATGATGTATGACTATCATTTTGTGTGTCGTTTGCATAATTGTAGTAGGTGGCATTGTAGGATTGATTCTGTCCCCAACTTACTTTCTCCACCTCTACCATAGCCTCCTCTTTGACTTTTTCTACCTCTTGGAAAATTACTTTGATATCTTCCACCTCTGCCTCTGCTATTGTTATTCTCATTTTGATTTGATCCTTGTTGATTATGCCAACAGTCATGAGCCAAATGATTACTCAATCCACAGATCCAACAAGCCTTCTTGTTGTTATTCTGATTACCTCTTCCTCCTCCAAAACCTCTTGCTCTTCCTCTACCTGTGCCTTTACCTCTTGCATAATAAACTTGAGAACTTGACTCTTCTTCATCCTTTGCTTTACCTTTATCTCCCTTCTTCTTTTTCTTCATGTACATTGCAGAACTTTGTCCTTTATCTCCATCTCCCTTCAAGTCTTGCTCAAATGTGAGCATCAAACCAAGCAACTGGTTCAAATCTGGAACATAATGATTCAGAAAAAGTTCTGTTGACAAGACAAAAGGTTTCCACCTTTCATCCCCTCTCAAGCCGGCAAGTAATTGAGCAATCAACCTGTGATCCTCAATATCTTCATCTATGGATCCAAGACTATCTGCTAGATCCTTCATCTTAGTGACATAATCACTAATACTTTGACTTGGCTTCTTCTTGAATGTTGTAAACTCTGACCATAGACTTGCTTTCCTTGCTTTGGTAGTACTTTGGAAATGATACTCCAATGCATTCCATATATCTTCGATGATTCCAATCCTCTGATGTGTGGTAGCAAATGATCAGAGATTGTATTGTAGATGTAGGCTCTTGCACTTGCATCCTTCTTCGACCAATGCTTTAAAGCATCAAGTTCTTCTTTCTTTGGTCAGCTTTCATCTTCAAATATTGGCTTCTTTTCTTCAACTCTTACATATACCGTGAGATCCTTACTCATAAGTAAGGCTTCCCTTCTCATTACCCATGTGGGGTAATTATCTCTATCCAGTTTGTCAATGGAGATATGATCTACCATACTCCTTTCCTTCTACTGCAACCTTTTAGCTTAAAGGATAAGGAATAATACCTTTTGAAGTTCTTTGTGTATGAGGATACTTTTGAAGTAACCTTTTGATGCCTTGTGTCTTCAAATGCTTCACCATTCAAACTTTAATGGAAAAATTTACAAAACTTTTCATACCTTTACCACCTTCTGCTCTTTAGGACCTTTTTGCTCTGATACCACTTGTTGATGTGTGAAACATCACAAGAAATCAATTAATGTGACACTAGAAAACCTCTATGGTCACCATTAACTCATTTCCACTCTAAACTTTGTCAGGAAATGATAGCCAAAACCAAGAACTTTACTTCTTCAGAACTTTCGAGTCACTGAAATGACATACCTTCAAAATTTTGCTTATTCCTCTTAGCACAAATACTGTTTTTCCAAGAACTTTTGACTGATACAAATATAAGAGAAGAGCTTTCTAACAAGCTATCATTTGCAAGAAACCGATCTCTAGAACTCAAGTTATGGCCTTCACAAGATGACTATGTATATCTACCAAGTTTGGAAAATCTTCCTGTTATAGTAAAAAACGCCTATCTAAAAATGGAATTCGATGCCTATCATCGACTTGCAACAAGAATTCGATGCCAGGCATCAACATGGGGTGTTTTTAGCCATTTTTCAGCAGGGATTCGATGCCAGGCATCGACTTCCCGCATAAAACCTTGACCTTTCAGATTCCAAAACAATAGATGATTTCATGTATACTTAGAACATCACTTATCTTCTGGAATTTGATGCCAGGCATCGAGTTGCTCCAACAAAGTCATGATTTGCAAACGCTTCAGCACTAAATGAAATAGATAAATGAAAATATGACTTAACAACAGAGATTCGATACTTGGCATCCAATTGCTTGGAAAACGTGACCTTTTGAACTCATCACATAGTAGGTAATCATGGAGATGATGAAGAGAGTCTCATACATAGAACTTTACTTAGTTCTTCTCATAACTATAAGAACTCAGAAGTTTACAAGCGCTTTCTCACTTAGAGAAGCCCGACTATATTCAATAATACAAAATGAACTTCTACTAACATTCTTTCACTCTCTTCCACTTCTTCTCTAATCACGTCAGTTGATATAAACTAACTTATATAGATTTTCTCATTCTCGTGATTCTAAAAAACTTCTAGAATTAAAGTCAACTAACTTTACAAATAAAATATACTTGTTGTCCCTTCACATAGGCATGTGATTTTCTTCTAAAGCTTTGACCTTCAAATATATGTCCAATTAGTGAGTGTTTCTCCAACAATGTTGATGTACAAGAACATGCCTCCATCTCACCTTAGTCTCTTTAGGCTTCTTCCTGTTTGGTTTTCCACAAGTGCAAGATACTTCTTAAAGCAACTGAACACTTCACTGGTTGAGATAGACATGACGGATTCAGTTATAGAAGTGGTTCTAGTTTAGCATGGTCAATTAGTGGCTTGTGAGAGAAAAACTCGAGAACCGGCTTATAAAAATTACTCTCTTTATGAGAAGGAGTTGTATGCAATTGTCGATACTTTGAAGCATAGTTATTGTGCTACCTAGCATGGTTAAGTGTGATTTAGAATAATTATTTTTCTTTTTAACTCCTTATTAGCATAATGAATGTGATCATTATCATGGCTATTATGTTAATTTTCATAGTGAATGTGCTATTTAGCATAGCTATTGTGCTACTTGACATAGCTATAATGCACGTTTTCATGGATATTATGCTAATTAGCCTAATGAATTTGTTAATTAGAGTACTTATTGTGCTTATTAGCATAGTGAATGTGCTAAACAACATAACTAGTATAGTGACTATAGCAACTAGCACATTCAACTATGCTAATTAGTATGCTATTGTGACTATGCTAATTATCAATTCTATCCTTATGAACATATCTTACCGATAAGCATTGTGTCCTTGTAGGCATTTTTGATAAGGTATTTTGCTAATTACCATAGTTATTATGATAATTAGCATAGTGAATGTGCTATTTAGCATAGTTATTATGCTAATTAACATGGTAGATGTGCTAGTTATGAAGTTCTTGTGCTAATTAGCATAGTGAATGTGCTAATAAATATGGTGATTGTGCTAATAAATATGGTGATTGTGCTAATAAATATGGTGATTGTGCTAACAGTAAAATGCCATAAGGCATGCTATTTTAAGCAATTTAATACATCTTTCCATAGTTGTAAACATGTTTGATAGGTTTTTTGTTGTAGCACACAAGAAACGACAATATATGGATAAGGCCATGTGTATCATCTAACACAAATGTTGTTGGAACATCAAGCTTACACTATGCTTGAGGTGGATCTGATCTACATCAAAGGCTATTGTGTCGAAAGAATATCCGTTGAAGAGTTCTTTCTCATATGCTCATTTATTGTATTTTTTTGAGAGATTTTTGATGGTTCATTTACCGTTGTAAAAGCCTTGAGCTTTACACATGTAAAGATAGAAATATAGAGCCCAAATCCCACGAATTTTTGGTGGTTGAAGTTGCATTCAATCAAGGAATCAATCACCTAAAAGTAGATCAAACTAGATCTTCACTTTTCCTAGATTGTAGGAAAGTGAAGTGATTCCCTCCAACAACCATTCCCACCTTCATTTGAATTCATATTTCTCTTGTAGAAGTCATGGAACACTCCTAGAGTCTATATAAAGGCTTGAAAAATCACTTCTAAATTACATGGAAGCAATATACATACACTTGTGACCATCATTGTCTTGCTCCTTCAATTTCCTGCATCATCTTCTTCACCAACAATAACCTTGCAGAGGCTGGTGCTCTCTCTCTCTAGAGCTCCAAATTTAGTGCACAATGGCTCATTAGAAAGGTATAAGTATCTAGTTTATGGCTGTAAATTTTCATAGCATTTGGTTCAGCAGATTGAGAGAAGTTGGAGTTTTTCTGTCTCGGGATCAATCTCTGCATATTCCTAAAAAATAGGAAGTACCACCAGTGAATGTCGCATTCATTCCTATAGCACATTTTGCTTATTCCTTATAATTTTAAGCATTCCATACACTCCGCCCTATGTGTATCACTTCCATAAAAGGATTTTTTCTAATTGTAATCACGCTGGTCGCTATGGTCATTTGAAGTTCATTGTCTCTTCCATAGATAGTAAGTTTTTTGAGCTAGTCGACCCGCGAACCTATCCGTTTTGTATCGACTCATTCTCCTTTATGCTCCAAAGTACATAGTGTGTTTCGTTGCACTTATAGCATGCCTATAAGGTCTATTTGAGTCTCCATAAGCTCAAGGGCTGGTCTTGTGCCGGTTGTCTTGACCAAACTTCATTGCTTCGAAACGCACTTTTTCTACCTTCGACAAGCTTCTCCAAGTTCTTTCAGTGGTATCAGAGCTACATCAAGATGGGTGACGGCTTTCCCTTAATGATCGAGAAGCTTGATCGACACAACTATGCGGCTTGGCAAATCAGAATGGAGGCCTATTTTCAAGGAAGAAATCTTTATGGCATTGTAGCAGGTGATGAAGTTATGTCTATTCCAAGATCCAAAAGAGGACCTACACAAGAGGAGACAGATAAGCTTACACTTTGGTACACAAGGGATGCTCAAGCAAGGTCATACATACTAAACTCTATCTCTGACATTCTATTATCACATATTAGAGGATGCAAGACATCTCAAGAGAATTGGGATGCCGTCGAGACTTTCTTTTCTACATGTACCAAAGCAAGAAAGAAACATCTTTGAAACGAGTTCAACCAAATGAAGAAGACACCTAAACAAACCATCATAGAGTTTGTTACCAACGTCAAAGAGGTTGCAGATCAGTTAGCATCCATTGGAGAGCTGATTGAAGAAGAGGTCATCATGAGGCAAATTCTCAACGGCATTCAAAGTGATAAGCAATGGCAATCCTTGACTACGGCTTATGATCTCATCATGGATGTGCAGACTCCAGACTTCAACATCTTTCTTGGACAAATCTTCAATCAAGAAGCCAACAATATCATAAAGGAAGGTAACTATTATAATGGTAATTCAACTAGTGCTCTATATACAGATAAGAAGGATAAGAAGCAAAAAGGCAAGAAGAAGGAAGAAGATGAAGAATAGACTTTTCAAGCCAACTTTGCAAGCAAGGGCAAGTGGCAAGGGAAGAAGAAAGGACCAAAGCAAGTTAAAGCCAAAGCTCAGAATGTTCAACCTTGTGCCATATGCGATAAGACCAACCACACCACTCAAAATTGCTGGTTAAATGGGAAGACCTAGAAAGGAAGTGGAAGAGGTGGATATGGCAGCAACAGAGGCCGAGGTGGACACAACTTCAACAACAACAATAGATGCTTTAATAGAAGGGACTACAACAACTATTCAGAAGATCAACCACATGAAGACTCGTTGCTTCTTATGAATCTAAGCCACAAAGAAGGTAAAGAAGATGATCATTTGTTCTACATAGATTCAGGATGTTCGAATCATGTTGCAGGCCACATTGCTCTTCTATCTGATTTGGAAAGTCCAAAGCATAGACATGAAGTGCAAACAGGGGATGACGCAAAGCACAATGTGGAGAAGATTGGTAATGTCAAAGCTTCCAATGGCAGGACAAACATTCTGAGTAAGGTTCTCTATGTACCCACTATCACTAAAAACTTAATAAGTGTAGGCCAAATAGTTGAAAAAGGTTTGCAAGTAAGGTTCACCCAACATGGAGCTTTTGTGGAAGATCCATGTTAAGGCTTCAAGAAGATAGCCCGAGGTGAGAAGCCTGGTAGGCTCTTTACTTTTGAAGTAGGAGAAACCAAGAACATAGCTCTATTAAACTTTGGGTCTCAAACCCTAAGTGAGCTTGAAGTGTGGCATAAGAGACTTGCTCATGTGAATGAAAGAACCTTGAAGGATATATGCAGGGATCAAAGTGTTGTACGACTGCTGAACATATCAAAGCAACACATGATCAACAGGTGTGATGCATGTCAGATTGGAAAGGCACAAAGACAACCATTCAACCACAAAGGCTACATCCACAACAACTTATTGGACTTAGTACATAGAGATGTATGGGGACCAAGTCAAGAACCTTCATTGGCACGATCAAGGTATTTTGTCTCATTTATTGACGACCATAGTAGATGGACTGTTCTATACTTTATCAAGAGTAAGAATGAAGTGTTTGATTGATTTAAGAAGTATCTTGCACATGTGGAGAATCATACAGGTAGATCACTAAAGAAGCTCAGATCTGATGGAGGGGAAGAATACTTCTCCAAAGAGTTTGATGAGTTCTTGCATGACAAAGGTATCAAAAGGGAAGTGACTACTAAGTACTCTCCTCAACTAAATGGAATTGCAGAGAGGAGAAACAAGAAATTGGTTGGATCAGCCCGAACAATGCTTGAAGAGAAGAAGTTGCCACATTATCTATGGGCATAAGCTATTTCAACTGCTGTGTACCTTGTCAATAGACTACCATGCAAATCACTTCAAGGTATGACTCCTTATGAAGCATGGCATGGAAGAAAACCTAGTCTTGGACATTGCAAGGTTTTTGGTTGTTTAGCTTATGTTCATGTACCATCACAAATAAGAGGTAAGCTAGATGAAAGGGCAACAAAGGCAATTTTTATTGGATTTGATTCAACTCAGATGGGTTACAGGTTCTTCAATCCTTCAACCAAAGCAATTCACTACAAGTAGAGATGTTGTGTTTGAAGAACGCAGGTCTTGGTATGATGAAGACAAACAAAAGGTAACACTACCATATGATCTTGATTTTAACTCTCATCAATTAGGAAGCAAGCATGATACATAGGTCCAGGATCCAAGAAGTGATACAGACGATAACCAAGATGAAAGAGAAAGGGATTACAAGCTATGGAAGTCAAGAGGCAAATCAAAGATGCAAGAGGTTGGAGAATGCACCAAACAAGCACCTAGAAGATCAACAAGAGAGAAGAAACAACCAGAAAGGTATGGATATGATTCCACATTCCTTATGAAGAATTCAATATACTTGGCAAAAGACTCTATTTCAGAGGAACCTTCAACCTTTGAAGAGGCAAAGGGAAACCCTAATTGGGAAAAGGCCATGAATGAAGGGATAGATGCATTGAAGGAAACAGACACTTAGGATTTGGTTCCAACGTCGCCGAATGAAAAGGTCATTGATTGCAGATGGGTATATAAAGTTGAAAGAAATTCATATGGATCAGTTTGGAGGTACAAGGCAAGATTAGTTGCCAAAGGATGCTCACAAACTCATGGTATAGACTATGAGGAAACATTCTAACCAGTTGCAAAGATGACTACAGTCAGGACATTGATAAGTGTAGCTGCTGCAAGGAATTGGAGACTCCTCCAACTTGACATGAAAAATGCATTCTTAAATGGTTGGATAAGTGAAGAGGTATACATGTCACAACCACCAGGTTTTGAAAACCCTAATCATCCATCTTATGTTTGCAGACTTAAGAAAGCATTGAATGGATTGAAACAAGCTCCAAGAGCTTGGAATTATAGGTTGGTTACATATCTTCCAGATCAAGGATTCAAAGCTAGCAGCTAAGATCCTTCTCTATTCATCAAAAGGGATCACAATGAGGTTATCTATCTATGTGTATATGTAGATGATATTATTGTGAAAGGTGATTATCTAAATGGCATCCAAAGGATCAAGAGACACATGCAAGAGGAGTTCAAAATCAGTGACCTAGGGGAGCTCACATATTTCCTAGGTATGCAGGTGATATATACAGATGAAGGATTGTATTTGACTCAAAGAAGATACATTCCGGATCTTCTTCTCAAGTTCAAAATGGAGAACACTAAACTTGTAGGTACACCTTTGGAGATGAATTATAAAATTAGTGTTTATGAAGGTGAGAAAATCGAAGACATTAAAGATGCTTGATATATGCTACTCATACAAGGGTAGACATCTCATATAGTGTGGGAATGCTTAGTCAGTTCATGCACTCACTGAGAAGACCACACATGGATGCGGCTAAGAGAGTACTCAAGTATCTCAAAGGTACAATCAATGAAGGTATATTCTATCCTTACTCTTCATATTAGGATATCAAAATCTACTCAGATGCAAATTGGGCAGGAGCTAAGGATGATAGAAAAAGTACATCTGGTTACTTAGCATTTGGAGGTTCGAAGCTAGTGTCATGGAGTTCCAAGAAGCAACCAACAAATGCTTTATCCTCAACTGAAGCAGAGTACAGAGGCTTGACCATAGCAACTCAAGAGGCAATATGGTTAAAAGCATTGTATACAGATTTGAGACTTGTGAGTTCCAAACCTCACATATTTGGAGATAATGTAAGTTCCATGCATCTAGCGGCAAATCCTATTTTCCATGCAAGAACCAAGCACATAGAAGTCCATTACCACTTCATCAGTGAGAAGCTCATTGCAAAGGAGATTGACATTTCTTTTGTTCCGACTGAAATGCAAGTAGCAGATATGATTATGAAGGCACTTGATGGAATAAAGCTTTGTAGATTCAAAGGTATGGCAGGTATTCAACCTATCAGAGAATGAAGACTCAAGCATACTTTAGCTTGAGGGGGAGCTGTTGGAACATCAAGCTTACACTATGGTTGAGGTGGATTTGATCTACATCAAAGGCTATCGTGTCGAAAGAATATCCGTTGGAGAGTTCTTTTTCATATGCTCATTTATTGTATTTTTGTTGAGATATTTTTGATGGTTCATTTACCGTTGTAAAAGCCTTGAGCTTTACACATGTAAAGGTAGAGAGCCCGAATCCCACGAATTTTTGGTGGTTGAAGTTGCATTCAGCCAAGCAATCAATCACCTAAAAGTAGATCAAACTAGATCTTCACTTTTCCTAGATTGTGGGAAAGTGAATTGATTCCCTCCAACAACCATTCCCACCTTCATTTGAATTCAAATTTTTCTTGTAGAGGTCGTGGAACACTCCTAGATTCTGTATAAAGACTTGAAATCACCTGTATATTACATGGAAGCAATATATATACACTTGTGACCATCATTGTCTTGCTCCTTCAATTTTCTACATCATCTTCTTCGCCAACAGTAATCTTGCAGAGGCTGCTGCTCTCTCTCCAAAGCTCCAAATTGAGTGAAAGATCACTCATTGGAAAGGTATAATTGTCTAGATTATGCCTGTAACTTTTCATAGCATTTAGCTCAACAGATTGGGAGAAATCCGAGCTTTTCTGTCTCAGGGTCAATCTCTACATATTCCTGAAAAAAAGGAAGTACCATTAGTGAATGTCGCATTCATTCCTATAGCATATTTTGCTTATTCCTTATACTTTTGTGCATTCCATACACTCAACTCTATGTTTATCACTTCCATAAAAGGATTTTTTCCAATCGTAATCACCCTGGTCGCTATGGTCATTTGAAGTTCATTGTCTCTTCCATAGATAGTAAGTTTTTTGAGCTAGTCAACCCGCGAACCTATCTGTTTTGTATCGACTCATTCTCCTTGATGCTCCAAAGTACATAGTGTGTTTCTTTGCACTTATAGCATGCCTATAAGGTCTATTTGAGTCTCCATAAGCTCAAAGCTCGTCTTGTGCTGGTTGGCTAGACCAAACTTCATCGCTTCGAAACGCACTTTTTCCACCTTCGACAAGCTTCTCCAAGTTCTTTCAGTGGTATCAGAGCTAGATCAAGATGGGTGACGGCTTTCCCTCAATGATCGAGAAGCTTGGTCGACACAACTATGCGGCTTGGCAAATCAGAATGGAGCCTATTTGCAAGGTAGAAATCTTTATGGCATTTTAGCAGGTGATGAAGTTATGCGTATTCCAAGATCCAAAGGAGGACCTACACAAGAGGAGACAAATAAGCTTACACTTTGGTGCGCAAGGGATGCTCAAGCAAGGTCGTACATACTAAACTCTATCTCTGACTTCTTATTACCACATATTAGAGAATGCAAGACATCTCAAGGGACTTGGGATGCCCTCGAGACTTTCTTTTCTGCTAGTACCAAAGCAAGAAAGAATCATCTTTGGAACGAGTTCAACCAAATGAAGAAGACACCTAAACAAACCATCACAGAGTTTGTTACCAAGGTCAAAGAGGTTGCGGATCAGTTAGCATCCATTGGAGAGCTGATTGAAGAAGAGGTCATCATGAGGAAAATTCTCAACGGCATTCGAAGTGATAAGCAATGGCAATCCTTCACTACGGCTTATGATCTCATCATGGATGTGCAAACTCCAGACTTCAACATCTTTCTTGGACAAATCTTCAATCAAGAAGCCAACAATAGCATAAAGGAAGGTACCTCTTATCATGGTAATTCAACTAGTGCTCTATATACAGATAAGAAGGATAAGAAGCAGAAAGGCAAGAAGAAGGAAGAAGATGAAGAAGAGACTTCTCAAGCCAACTTTGCAAGCAAGAGCAAGTGGACAGGGAAGAGGAAAGGACCAAAGCAAGACAAAGACAAAGGTCTGAATGTTCAACCTTGTGCCATATGCGATAAGACCAACCACACCACTCAGAATTGTTGGTTCAATGGGAAGACCCAGAAAGGAAGTGGAAGAGGTGGATGTGGCAGCAATAGAGGCAGAGGTGGACACAACTTCAAGAACAACAATAGAAGCTATAATGGAAGGGACTACAACAATTATTCAGAAGATCAACCACATGAAGACTCATTGCTTCTTATGAATCTAAGCCACAAAGAAGGTAAAGAAGATGATCATTTGTTCTACATAGATTCACGATGTTCGAATCATGTTGTAGGCAACATTGCTCTTCTATCTGATTTGGAAAGTCCAAAGCAGAGACATGAAGTGCAAACAGGGGATGGAACAAAGCACAATGTGGAGAAGATTGGTAATGTCAAAGCTTGCAATGGCAGGACAAACATTCTGAGTAAGGTTCTCTATGTACCCACTATCACTAAAAACCTAATAAGTGTAGGCCAAATAGTTGAAAAAGGCTTGCAAGTTAGGTTCACCCAACATGGAGCTTTTGTGGAAGGTCCATTTCAATGCTTCAAGAAGATAGCCCGAGGTGAGAAGCATGGTAGGCTCTTTACTTTTGAACTAGGAGAAACCAGGAACATAGCTCTATTCAACTTTGGGTCTCAAACCCTAAGTGAGCTTGAAGTGTGGCATAAGAGACTTGCTCATGTGAATGAAAGAACCTTGAAGGATATATGCAGGGATCAAAGTGTTCTAGGACTACCGAACATATCAAAGCAACACATGATCAACAGGTGTGATGCATGTCAGATTGGAAAGGCACAAAGACAACCATTCAACCACAAAGGCTACATCCACAACAACTTATTGGACTTAGTACATACAGATGTATGGGGACCAAGTCAAGAACCTTCATTGGTAGGATCAAGGTATTATGTCTCATTTATTGACGACCATAGTAGATGGACTGTTTTATTCTTTATCAAGAGTAAGAATGAAGTGTCTGATTGCTTCAAGAAGTATCTTGCACATGTGGAGAATCATAGACGTAGATCACTAAAGAAGCTCATATCTGATGGAGGGGGAGAATACTTCTCCAAAGAGTTTGATGAGTTCTTGCAGGACAAAGGTATCAAAAGGGAAGTGACTACTAGGTACTCTCCTCAACTAAATGGAATTGCAGAGAGGAGAAACAAGAAATTGGTTGGATCAGCCCGAGCAATGCTTAAAGAGAAGAAGTTGCCACATTATCTATGGGCAGAAGCTATTTCAAATGCCATGTACCTTGTCAATAGAATACCATCCAAATCACTTCAAGGTATGAATCCTTATGAAGCATGGCATGGAAGAAAACCTAGTCGTGGACATTGCAAGGTTTTTGGTTGTTTAGCTTAATATGTTCATGTACCATCACAAATAAGAGGTAAGCTAGATGAAAGGGCAACAAAGGTAGTGTTTATTGGATATGATTCAACTCAGATGGGTTACAGGTTCTTCAATCTTTCAACCAAGCAATTCACTACAAGTAGAGATGTTGTGTTTGAAGAACATAGGTCTTGGTATGATGAAGACAAACAAAAGGTAACACTGCCATATGATCTTGATTCTGACTCTCATCAATTAGGAAGCAAGCATGATACATAGGTCCAAGATCCAAGAAGTGATACAGACGATGACCAAGATGAAAGAGAAAGGGATTACAAGCTATGGAAGTCAAGAGGCAAAGCAAAGATGCAAGAGGTTGGAGAATGCTCCAAACAAGCACCTAGAAGATCAGCAAGAGAGAAGAAACAACCAGAAAGGTATGGATATGATTCCACATTCGTTACGAAGCATTCAATATACTTGGCAAAAGACTCTATCTGAGAGGAACCTTCAACCTATGAAGAGGCAAAGGGAAACCCTAATTGGGAAAAGGCCATGAACGAAGAGATAGATGCATTGAAGGAAATGGACACTTGGGATTTGGTTCCAATGTCGCCAAATCAAAAGGTAATCGATTGCAGATGGGTATATAAAGTTAAAAGAAATTCAGATGGATCAGTTTGGAGGTACAAGGCAAGATTAGTTGCCAAAGGATGCTCACAAACTCATGGTATAGACTATGAGGAAACATTCTCACTAGTTGCCAAGATGACTACAATCAGGACATTGATAAGTGTAGCTACTGCAAGGAATTGGAGACTCCTCCAACTTGACGTGAAAAATGCATTCTTAAATGGTTGGATAAGTGAAGAGGTATACATGTCACAACCACCAGGTTTTCAAAACCCTAATCATCCGTCTTATGTTTGCAGACTTAAGAAAGCATTGTATGGATTGAAACAAGCTCCAAGAGCTTGGAATTAGAGGTTGGTTACATATCTTCAAGATCAAGGGTTCAAAGCTAGCAGCTCAGATCCTTCTCTATTCATCAAAAGGGATCACAATGAGGTTATCTATCTATGTGTATATGTAGATGATATTATTATGACAGGTGATGATCTAAATGGCATTCAAAGGATCAAGAGACACATGCAAGAGGAGTTCAAAATTAGTGACCTAGGTGAGCTCACATATTTCCTAGGTATGCAGGTGATATATACAGATGAAGGATTGTATTTGACTCAAAGAAGATACATTCAGGATCTTCTTGTGGAGTTCAAAATGGAGAACACTAAACCTGCAGGTAAACCTTTGGAGATGAATCATAAAGTTAGTGTTTATGAAGGTGAGAAAATCAAAGACATTAAAGAATATCAAAGCTTGGTAGGTAGCTTGATATATGCTACTCATACAAGGGCAGACATCTCATTTAGTGTGGGAGTGCTTAGTCAGTTCATGCATTGACCGAGAAGACCACACATGGATGCGGCTAAGAGAGTACTCAAGAATCTCAAAGGTACAATCAACAAAGGTATATTCTATCCTTACTCTTCAGACTTGGATATCAAAATCTACTCAGATGCAGATTGGGCAGGAGCTAAGGATGATAGAAAAAGTACATCTAGTTACTTAGTATTTGCAGGTTCGAAGCTAGTGTCATGGAGTTCCAAGATGCAACCAACAGTTGCTTTATCCTCAACTGAAGCAGAGTACAGAGGCTTGACCATAGCAACTCAAGAGGCAATATGGTTAAAAGTATTGTATACAAATTTGGGACTTGTGAGTTCCAAACCTCACATATTTGGAGATAATGTAAGTTCCATGCATCTAGCGGTAAATCCTATTTTCCATGCGAGAACCAAACACATAGAAGTCCATTACCATTTAATCAGGGAGAAGCTCATGGCAAATGAGATTGACATTTCTTTTGTTCCGACTGAAAAGCAAGTAGCAGATATGATGACGAAGGCACTTGATGGAATAAAGCTTTGTAGATTCAAAACTATTGCAGGTATTCAACCTATCAGAGAATGAAGACTCAAGCATACTTTAGCTTGAGGGGGAGCTATTGGAACATCAAGCTTACACTATGCTTGAGGTGGATTTGATCTACATCAAAGGCTATCGTGTCGAAAGAATATCCGTTGGAGAGTTCTTTTTCATATGCTGATTTATTGTATTTTTTTTGAGAGATTTTTTATGGTTCATTTACCCTTCTAAAAGCCTTGAGCTTTACACATGTAAAGGTAGAAATATAAAGCCCAAATCCCACGGGTTTTTGGTCGTTGAAGTTGCATTCAATCAAGCAATCAATCACCTAAAAGTAGATCAAACTAGATCTTCACTTTTCCTAGATTGTGGGAAAGTGAATTGATTTCCTCCAACAACCATTCCCACCTTCATTTGAATTCAAATTTCTCTTGTAGAAGTCGTGGAACACCCTTAGAATCTATATAAAGACTTGAAATCACTTGTACATTACATGGAAGCAATATACATACACTTGTGACCATCATTGCCTTGCTCCAATTTTTTGCATCATCTTCTTCGCCAACAGTAATCTTGCAGAGGCTGCTGCTCTTTCTCTAGAGCTTCAAATTGATTGCAAGATGGTTGTAAATTTTCATAGCATTTGATTCAGCAGATTGGGAGAAATCTGAGTTTTTCTGTCTCAGGGTCAATCTCTGCATATTCCTGAAAAATAGGAAGTACCACCGGTGAATGTCGCATTCATTCCTATAGCATATTTTGCTTATTCCTTATAATTTTGTGCATTCCATACACTCAACCCTATGTGTATCACTCCCATAAAAGGATTTTTCCTAATTGTAATCACGCTGGTCGCTATGGTCATTTGAAGTTCATTGTCTCTTCCATAGATAGTAACTTTTTTGAGCTAGTCGACCCGTGAACCTATCTGTTTTGTATCGACTCATTCTCCTTCATGCTCCAAAGTACATAGTGTGTTTCTTTGCACTTATAGCATGCCTATAAGGTCTATTTGAGTCTTCATAAGCTCAAGGGCTGGTCTTGTGCCGGTTGGTTTGACCAAACTTCATCGCTTCGAAACGCACTTTTTCTACCTTCGACAAGCTTCTCCAAGTTCTTTCAAATGTGCATGCATCTACTTTCGTATAATACAATCCCGAAACAACACAAGAACCCTAATCAATAGCATTTCCTTTATGTGTATGCACTTGACAAAGCAAAAGTCTGTATCCTAATTAAGCATTGACTCCAATGTTTAGGGGTCACTACAAAGGTGGCATGAATACTCAAAGAAGCACTTAATGCATCATGATGATCTTCATATGTGACACCATCATAGCCATTTGTATTCGTATCATATGAGGAAGAATCAACATATGGTTCGTCTCATTAGAAAATGGTAGCAAAAGTTGATAAGGCCATGGTTTCATGCAAGTATTCTTGTTATATTGAGTGTATTGCCTAGTTTCAAGTGCATTTGCATCTTGTGGGTTGTGACCAACATGCAACATGAGAGAATTTTCAATAGGTTCACAATTCTACTTGTACTCTCTAACCTTGTTCCCTCCCTTAACCTCCAAAAATATACGTTTGCATTCACTCTCCTTTGACATTGCAATAACAAACCATCTTCACTTTGCACTGCAAAAATGGTTCTATTGGGCTTCAAAATGCTTTGAGGGCTCTTCTTAGACTTCCATCATTATGCTATTTAATTAATATGGTATGCTAATTAACATATTTAATGTGCTATTGAGCATCTAGAATTTCCTTTTTAGCATATGGATTAGCATATTGATTGTGCTAATGAGCACATAGAGTATGCTAATTAGCATGTTGAATATTCTATTTATCGTATATGCGATGTTTATTAATAAAAAAATCATGCTAATGAGCATATTGGATATGTTTCAAAAACTAGCGCTTCATTAGATCCATGAGCTTCAGATACTTGTGTACAACATATCATTGTCTTCTGCTAGAGGTAGGTGTTTGACATGTAATAGACAATCATATAGAAGATTCAATTATTTCAGTCTAGCACCCATGTCATCTTCCTCCTTCTACATGCCTTTTGTGTAGGTATGATATGAACTGTGAGTCTAGTGCACCTCTAAGGGGACAATCACAGTGCCGCTCTACTCACCCCTATTCCTCCTTCTTTCCTCCTACGTGATATCTCTATGCATTTCTTTGTGTAGGCATGAATTTAACATGAAATAAGAAAATTTGACTCTAATGCAAAACTTTGAGGGCTCTTCTTAGACTTCCATCATTCCATGTTTGTAGTGTAGCTCTACTCGCTCGCGTTACCCCTTCTATGTATTTCTTTGTGTAGGTATGAATCCAACATGATATCGGAAGCTTCCACTTTGGTGTACTTGTTAGGGCCTCTATAATTCTTTGCTTTCACATTTGAGTGTAGCTTTGCTCACTAAGCTTCCTCCTTCTAACCTTCTGCCTCCTCTTGATATATCTTACCTTCGACTCTCGTGCTCCTTTAACATCTTCAAGGCTTCAATCCTTCCATATTTCAAATGTATCTATGCTCACTCCTCTTCCTCCTTCTGCTTTCTCTCTCTTTCTAAATTGCTTTATGCAAGTGTGAATCCAACATGAGGGAGAAACATAGTGCAAATACACTGGATTGTGTTGTTCAAATTGATAGAGAGAGAAAGGAACAAGAGGCAGGATCAGAATGTTGTGATAGACATATAGATGATTGTCGGAGACAACGAGCTTTAGAGAGACACACACACACACTCAGGAAGTGGGAACATAACATGGCGATAGAGAAAGAGAGAGAAAAAGGTCGAGACTAGATAATGCCAAAAAAGTTTCCAAATGGGAAAATGTACGTGCGTATGTATGTGTCTATGTGTCTATAAGCTATCTATCTATGGTGTGTATGTGTCTATTTATGTATGTATGTGTCTATCTTCCTGAAGAAAAAAAATTGCATTTCAACTCTCATGGGCAGGAATATCTTAGCGAATGAGTGGACAGAACAGGAAATAATAATATACGAGTCTCATTTTCCAGCTGTCCGCTTTGAATAGTTATTGTTTTGAATATTAATAATATCGCCCTTATACCGTTCATTTATAAAGAAAAACAACGTTCATTCATTTGTTTGGGCAGAGGTGGATTTAGATGTGAAAACAAATGTTCATAGAATCGGAGCTTTGGATCAACCTTTTTCAACGTTGATTCAAAGAAACAAACTGCTTAAAATGGTAAATCCTAGAAAAGTCTGAAAAGAAATCACCTACCAGCATGTTCGGGGCAACAATGTACAGCACTCATCATATGATCACATGAACGTAACCACCGTGAGCGGTAGGGAAGTTCAGCCATATTAAACAAGATTACTGCGATGATGACGATGGCGATGAAGTACAGAACAAACTCCAACCATATGGGAAACTTCAAACATCTCCACACTGCATGCATGCATCACTTCGGTGCTAACATGGCCATGATTAGTAGTATTCTCCTTGGCTCTAATTTCAAAGCTTCTGTTTTCAGCAGAGGAGAGCTATCATCAGTTATCATTCAGGTAAAGCCCTCATTGATTTGATTTATTCAACTCATTAGTCAACCTACACCTTCTTATTTACATTTATGACCAATAATGTACATTATTGAGGATTGTACTAGTGCACAAACATCAATGAAATCAACTCTGTATCAGTTGGCATGGGTTGTAGCTACAAAAGCATCTATTGAGAGATGTAGGAAGATGGGTATACTACAATCGAAGATGCAAAGGTTTTTGAACGATGATGCTTCACTAGATTTAGAGCTTGCGTTGGATGCAGCCTTGCAAGAACAAAAACAAGATGCAAATGAGTTACATGCTCCAGAAGGTAGGGCACTTGCTGCCATTAGGCAGGTGGAGGGTGTTTAACTTTGCCACTAAATAGCTTCCTTTTAGCTAAGTTGTCATTTGGCTATCCACCTATCCATCCAAATAGCTATGTAATAGCTAAATATTTATCAAGCTATCTACCTATCCAACTATATAGATACCTAATAGCTAAATAGCTATCAACTATCTACCTATGAAGAAAAATAGCTATCTGATAACTAAAATGTTATCCAACTATCTATCTACCTATCTATCTAGGTAAATATCTATTAGATAGCTAAATGCTTATTTAGCTATCCACATGTCCATCTAAATAGCTATCTAATAGCTACATAGCTATCTAGCTATTAGCTATCTAGCTATAAATCTAAATAGCTATCAAATATCTATAATGTTGTTTAGCTATGTACCTATCTAGCTAAATAACTATCCTATTATCTATCTAGCAAAATAGTTATCGAGCTATCTACCTATCTAGCTAAATAGCTTCCTAATATCTTCTAAGTAGTCATCTAGTTATTAACCTATCCATCTAAATAGCTATGTAATAGTTAAATAGTTATCAAGCCATCTACCTATCTATCTAAATAACTGCCTAATAGCAAAATAGTTTTCTAGATATCTAGCTATGAAGTTAAATAGCTATCCAATAGCTAAAGATTTATTCAGCTATCTACCATCTAGCTTAAAAAGTTATTAATCTATCTAGCTATGAAGTTAAATAGCAATCCAATAGCTAAAGATTTATTTAGCTATCCAACAGATAAAAAGTTATTCATCCATCTACCTATCTAGCTAAATAGCTATCCAATAGCTAAATAGTTATCCACCTATGAAGCTAAATAGCTATCCAATAGCAAAAAATTTATTCAATTATCTACCTATCTAGCTTAATAGCTATCTAACTATCTATCTATCTAAATAATTATTGAGCAATCTACCTATCTAGCTAAATAGCGTCCTCTTAGAGAATTAGTCATCCAACTATCTAGCTATCTATTTAAATAGCTACCTTATAGCTAAATAGTTAGCCAATTATTCACCTATCTATCTAAATACTACCTAATAGCCAAATAGTTATACAGGTATTAACTGTTGATATATGTAGGTTGTGAGGTGTGCAAACATACTAGGACCATCAAGGAACTTTTTTCCCTCTTTAAGAGCTTTTGTTCCCCCGACTTGTATATATGCCAAAAGCCCTAACGGATCACTTATCTTTGTACATTCTAGTGGTAATACATTCACTATTGTGTGTTGTGCTCCAACCTTCTTCTTCCTTGTGATATTTGCATGCTTCCACAGACCTTAAACTCCAACAATTGGTATCAGAGTAGGTTGCTGCTTCATCTAGGGCATCATTAACACCCCTCTAGTCATCGTCTTAGAATCTCACAAAAATTGGTGAGCATACTTAGGGTGATAAGGAGATCAAGATAGCTTCGATCTGTGGTGTCGAAGATATATAGAAGTTTTGGTTTGCCAATATAAGCATCTCAAAATCTGCTACAATTAGGGTAGTTTTGTTCAACTTTTGAAATACAGTCATTTTTCTACATCAGCGTATTTTAGTCAATGGCCATGGCTAAAAGTAGTGATGTATTCGGTATGTTGATTGTTGAGGATCAGTTGGAGAGCACCAATTACCCATTATGGGCTTATATGATGCATCATGTATTGGTGGGTAAAAGGACTATCGATAGTATTGTGCAAGGTCATGAAAAACGTCATATTCACATGCAAAGACACCTGTTGAAGGTGATGCAGATGGCATTGAAGATGGCAATATTTTTCATGTTCCTGTTTGTGTTCTACTTATTGCTGTACCTACTATACAAAAAAAATTTGGGGATGGTAGAGATGCTCAAACATATGCATTGATATCCTTGTTTGTCAAATGTGCCATTATTCCTTACATTCATTCTTGTAGAATACCTACAGATGCTTTAGATACACTTACCACTTTATATCAAGCAAGGATTAAGGCTCATGTTGCTTACCTCCGAAAATAGTTGGAGAGTGAGCACATAAATGAAGGAGTTTCCATGGAAAGTTTTTTGAAAAGGATCAGAGATTTGAAGGAACAATTGATTTCTCGTGATGAATTATTATCTAGAAGTTCACTTGTGTAAGCAGTTCTGAATGGTCTTCTCAATTCATATCAGATTTTTTCTTCTACTCTTCATTTGATGATGAAAGACAATCCAAATGCCTTAATATTTGAGGAGTTAGTCTCTATTCTTTTGCAGGAAGATCAGCCTAAGTAGAGGAGGCCCATTATTCGTGTTGCAGATCAAGCTTTCCTGGCTAGTAAGAAAGGCAAAGGTAAATGGAGCTCTTCTACTAGCAAGCTGAAATCTAATAATTTTGCTCAATCAAAGAAGGATGATACAGATGAAAAGAAAATAGAAAAACAAATTTTTTTTTGCAAATACTGTAAAGGAAATGATCATGTCATAAAGCGTTTTCCAAAACTGGATGCTAAAGAGGCAAGGAAGAAAGAGGTGAGAATGGTTGTTGCAAAGGCCTCTCTACCCAAAAGAGAGTCTGATAATCTTGTGTAGAACAAAGAATGGGAATCTACTACTATTTGTAGTTATAACCCATCTTTTTATGAACATTGTATGTCTGTAGTAGACTCTGATGTTTATTGTTTCTGGCATTTTTTATCATGGGTTATATAAGCTCATTGACTATGAAAAATTTGTAAATGATTCAGCATGTGCAATACACGATTATCAGGCTATGGCAGATGCAAAGCTTTGGCATGCAGGCTTTGATCGTCTCAATTTTTCTAGTTTTCTATGCCTATAGAAATCAGAAATGGTGGCCTCTTTGCCTAATTTTGACGCACTTGGTAAACATGTATGTAAAGTCTATATTTTGTGCAAAATGTAGCATTCCTCATTCCCAAAAGATGGTTCAGTTCAAGCTACTCAAGAAGTCCAATTTGTTCATAGTGATGTCTGTGGCGTGACTTTCATAATTTGAAATTTTTTCCAGACGTGCATGGGTATATCCATTGAAAGAAAAGTCGGAAGTATTTATGTGCTTCAAACAATTTTTGTTTTGGCTAAAAATTTGTCAATATGTAAAATGGGCACCTTAGTTCTGATGGAGGGGGGAGGGAATTTATGTCTTCTAACTTAATGCATTTATGGCTGAACGTGGGATAAAACATCAATGTACAACCCCATCTACACCTCAATAGAATGGAGTTTCTAAATAGAAGAACATGTCACTCATGGAGATGGTGAGGTATATGGTCAAGAGTCATGTCTTACCACATAGTTTCTTGCTTGAGGTTTTTACGCGTGCAATACATGCTTTTTCTCACTAAGACTAGGTTGGTTGCTATAACACTCATGCGCCCACTAGTCGTTTTTGCTTCATTTTGGTAGCTCGTGCATATCTTGATTGAGCAAGAAGTAGTCTACTGCAGCCACTTCTAATATTGAGGCAGAGTATAGGGGAGATTTCTGTTGGTGTGTAAAACACCACAAGAACTAAACTAATGTGGTATTAGAAGACCTCTATAACCACCATTAGCTTAGCAACACTCACATTATGAGTCTTCATCTCTGAACTTAGTGAAAATCAAAACTTCACTTCACAGAAATCTGCGCCTTTTCTTCAATCCTTCAATCTGACCTGTATTAGCTCAATCTTTGCCAAATCTTTTTATTACTTGCTAAGAGAAGTTCTTGCTAGTGTTAAGCAACACATAACAAACAAAACTTTCAAGCAATAACTTCACAATCCTCTGATTTTGTATCAACCTTTATACTATGTCTGAAAACTGAAAATGTACTTCATCGATTTGACATACCTTCACTCTTAAACTGGTTTCTCTGAGTACGCGTCCCGTTTCTCAAAGATCTTTTGACCAAATGTAGTTGAGGATTATAGCTTTCCAACGAGCTATCACTTACCAAAAACTTTACACCATGCTTCGAGATCTGACCTTCAGAAGATCAGTCAAATGTGCGCCAGAAAAGTCGTAACTGTCAACTAACTTTCATAGTCATATGAAATGACTTGAGACTCAATGTACAATAGGAATTAGACACAATGCTTCTACACAAACATGTGTTGATTATCAGAGAAGGTGTGTACAAAATGGCTTGGCCTAATTTTGCTCACAGCCATGGAAAACTCTCTCAGACTCAGAAGTTTTCTCTCACCATCTCTCTCAGAAATTACACGACTTTTCTATACTTCCTCAAACTACAAAATTGAGTTCTCTCATACATGTTTCTGACTCAAATTAACTTATATACCTATGGTTTACATACATCTAGACTTGAACTCGTAAGTTCTAAAGATCAATTACAAATCTAGACTCTAATTTTGCACTAATTTACAATAGTGAAATTGTCCCTTCACTTAGGCTTGATTTTCTGTAGGTCTTTCCTTCACTTCTTCTTTCCTCCATCATATGTCTCCATATGTCTTCATATATGCATGCCTAATTAGTGAGTGAAGCCCCAACAGCTCCCCCTCAATCACTAATTAGCATAATTTGACTTCTTCACATAGTCTCCTTCTCTTTTATTCCTGCCATCTCCTTGAACTTACTTGTCTTTACTCCATCCAAGCTTTTTGTCATAATATCTGCAATCTGATCTTTTGTAGAAGTATACACCACTTCAATCTCTTTCTCCATTACCTTTTCTCTAAGAAAATGGTACTGTATCTCTATGTGCTTTGTCCTTGCATGAAACACAGGATTTGCTGCAAGATATAATGAACTCATGTTATCTCCATGAATGATGGGTATACCTTGATCAATTCCCAAGCTTTTGAATAATGTCTGCATCCATATGACTTCCTTTGCTGCTTCCACAAGTCCTTTGTATTCAGCTTCTGTTGATGATAAGGCCACTGTGTGTTGTTTCTTTGAACACCAACTCACAAGCTTATCTCCAATGTATATCATGTAGCCATGAGTAGACCTTCTGTCATCTTGACTTCCTGCCCAATCTGAATCACTATAGGCTCTCAATCTTATATCTGATGTAAAAGGATAATACAATCCTTCTTTCAAAGTCCCTTTGATATATCTAAGGACTCTTTGACCTGCAATCCAATGTGGATCCTTTGGACAATGCATGAATTGGGAAAGGACACCAACTGCATAACTAAGATCAGGCCTTGTTAGAGTTGCATAAATCAAACTTCCAACTAGAGATTGATACTTCCTCATGTCTTTGAACTCTGCACCATCATATCTACTGAGTTTGTGATTGACTTCTAATGGTGTAGATGCCTCTCTGCAATTCTCCATGCTAAACTTCTTTAGAAGATTCAAGAGATACCTTTCTTGTGATACATAAATGCCATGCTCTGCATAAGTGATTTCCATTCCAAGAAAATATGATAATTTTCCTAGATCACTTATCTTGAATTCTCTTTCAAGTAACTTCTTCACCTCCTTGATTCCTTCATTTGAGGTACCTGTAATTATAATGTCATCTACATATATACAAATGTAGATCATACCTTCATCTGTTCTTTTGATAAGTAAGCTTGCATCTGCCTTTGAACTTTGATATCCAAGGTCATTAAGATACTTTACAAGTCTATAATTCCAAGCTCTTGGAGCTTGCTTCAAACCATAAAGGGCTCTTCTCAACCTGCAAACATAATTTGGAGACTTATGATCTGCAAACCCTTGAGGTTGTTCCATGTAAACCTCATCTGATATATATCCATTCAAAAATGCATTCTTAATGTCCAATTGACTCAATGTCCATCCTTTTGATGCTGCAATGGCAATGATTGTTCTTATGGTTGACATCTTTGCAACAGGACTGAATGTCTCATCATAATCTATGCCAAATGTTTGAGCATAGCCTTTAACCACCAATCTAGCTTTGTATCTGGCTATAGTTCCATCTGCATGCTTTTTAACTTTGTAAACCCATTTATTTCCAATCACTTTCTTACCATTAGGTTTTGGGACAAGTTCCCAAGTTTTGTTCTCTTCAAGAGCATCAAACTCTTCCTTCATTGCTACTTCCCATTGTCTCTTACCCTTTGCTTCATCATAACTTTGAGGTTCTTCATCTTCCTTAACCATGTAAGCATAATTTTTCTGAGTCAAGTAAGAAGTGTCATATGAATACCTTGTAGGTTGATTCCTTATTCTGGTTGACCTTCTTGGTTCACACTCTTCATGTCTATCTGGATGTACTTCTTCATCAAATATTGGTCCATCTTCATTCCTTCTATATGATCCAACTCTTGATGTGCTTGCTTGCATATGTTCTTCATCTCCATCTATCTGCATATGTGACTTACCTCTTGCACTCCTTCTTATCTCTTCTTCAAATGTTTCAAGCTCACATTCTTTATCTGCATACCAACTCTTCTGTTCATCAAAAGTCACATCTCTGGAAACAATAAAATGTTTAGTTAAAGGACTCCATAGTCTATAACCCATTTGCTTTTCATCATACCCAATAAACACATATCTTTCTGCCTTTGGTTCAAGCTTATGTCTGAGTTGTGATGGTACATAAGCATAGGCAATTGATCCAAACACTTTACAATGGTCAAGTGTTGGTTTCTTACCCCACCAAGCTTCATAAGGGGTCATACCATTCAAAGCTCCACATGGTAACCTATTCACAAGGTATGTGGCTGTATTTACAGCCTCAGCCCAAAGATAATTAGGGCAATTCTTTTCCTTTAACATTGCTCTTGCAAATTCAACCAATGTTCTATTCCTCCTTTCTGCCACCCCATTATGTTGAGGTGTATACCTGCAAGTTATCTCTCTCTTGATACCTGCATTCCAAAGATAGTCATTAAATTCTTGGGAGAAGTATTCTCCCCCTCCATCAGACCTTAGCCTCTTGAGTTTGTGACCTGTAACTCTTTCTGCATAAGCATGAAAATGTTTGAAGGCTCCAAAGACTTCTGATCTTTCCTTTAGAACATAAAGGGTTATCCACCTTGTAGCATCATCAATAAACAAAACATAATACCTAGATCCATTTATTGAACCTTCTTTTGTTGGTCCCCATACATCTGTATGTATGAGTTCAAGCAAACCATCATGCTTGAAACCTTTCTTCTGAAATGGTTGTCTATGAGCTTTTCCCATCTGACAAGCTTCACACTTGTATATCATATGTTGATTCTTTACATTTGGTAGTCCCAATACAGATTGATTCTCCACCATAGTTTTGATTCCTCTTTCATTGAAATGTCCCAATCTTTTATGCCAAAGATCTAACTCTGTAATTACTTCATCACCATGTGTAATTAGGGCTTGACCAACATTTCCTTGCACTTTGAGAGTAAAAAGTCTACCTTCCTTCTTACCACAAACAATGGGTTTGTATGCATCCTCTGGATCTTCTACAAATACCCCTTCATTTGTAAATCTGACTTGAAAACCTTTTTCCACTATTTGTCCAACACTAATCAGATTCTTTGGTATTGTTGGAACATACAAAACATTTGTTAATAAATCAGCTCCACTCCTGCACTTCACCTTTCCAATTGAATGCACATTGTGTTTTGTATTGTCACCTGTTTGTACTGTATGACTTGAATTTCCTTCTTCCAATTCTGACAATAATTCTATATTACCTGATAAATGATTTGAACAACCAGAGTCAATATAGAATACCTTGAGATCCTCCTTCTCTGATGAACTAATTGAATTCATCATCAATGTTGTATGGTTGTCATTCTGTGTATCATTTGCATAATTGTAATATGTAGTGTTGTATGATTGGTTCTGATTCCAATTTCTTCCACCACCTCTACCAAAACTTCCTCTTGAATTATGTCTTCCTCTTTGAAATTGATTCTGAAACCTTCCACCTCTTCCTCTGCCATTGTTGTTCTGATTTTGGCTTGCTCCTTGTTGATTGTGCCAACAATCATATGCTAGATGATTGCTCAATCCACAAATCCAACATGTCTTCTTGTTATTGTTCTGATTACCTCTACCTCTTCCATTACCTCGACCTTTGCCTCTGCCAAAACCTCTTCCTCTTGCATAATTTGCTTGAGTTGTTGACTCTTCTTCATCCTTTGCTTTGCCTTTATCTCCTTTCTTTTTGTTCTTCACATACATTGCAGAACTTTGACCTTTGTCTCCATCTGACTTTAAATCTTGCTCAAATGTAAGCATCAATCCAAGTAATTGATTCAATTCTGGCACATAATGATTTAATGAAAGTTCTGTTGAAAGTACAAAAGGCTTCCACCTTTCATCACCTCTTAATCCTGCAAGTAATTGAGCTATCAACCTATGATCTTCAATATCCTCATCAATAGATCCAAGGCTATCTGCCAAGTCTTTCATCTTAGTGACATAATCACTAATGTTCTGATTTTGCTTCTTCTTGAATGTGGTAAACTCTGACCATAAGCTAGCTTTCCTAGCTTTAGTGGTGTTTTGGAAGTGGTCTTCCAAAGCATTCCAAATATCTTCAGCTGTTTCTAAACCTCTGATATGTGGCAACAAGTGATCTGTAATAGTGTTGTATATATAAGCTCTTGCACTTGCATCTCTCTTCTGCCATAGCTTCAAAGCTTCTAACTCTTCCTTCCTTGGATGACTTTCATCTTCAAATTTAGGCTTCTCCTCTTCACCTGTCACATATACCATTAAGTCCTTACTCATAAGTAAGGCCTCCATCCTCATTACCCAAGCAGGATAGTTATCTCTGTCCAATTTGTCAATGGACACATGATCTGCCATGGTATCCTTGCTTCTGCTTCAACCTGTAAGTATAAGGTTAAAGAATGATACCTTTTGTAGACCTTTACTCTTGGGAGCAACTTCGAAATACTCTTCTGATGATTTTTGGTTGTTGAACACCTCAGCTTCCTCCTTCTTTGATAAAGAACTCTTCAAATCTTCTTGTATCTGCACTCCTTTTATTCTCGAGGACCTTATCTGCTCTGATACCACTTGTTGGTGTGTAAAACACCACAAGAACTAAACTAATGTGGTATTAGAAGACCTCTATAACCACCATTAGCTTAGCAACACTCACATTATGAGTCTTCATCTCTGAACTTAGTGAAAATCAAAACTTCACTTCACAGAAATCTGCGCCTTTTCTTCAATCCTTCAATCTGACCTGTATTAGCTCAATCTTTGCCAAATCTTTTTATTACTTGCTAAGAGAAGTTCTTGCTAGTGTTAAGCAACACATAACAAACAAAACTTTCAAGCAATAACTTCACAATCCTCTGATTTTGTATCAACCTTTATACTATGTCTGAAAACTGAAAATGTACTTCATCGATTTGACATACCTTCACTCTTAAACTGGTTTCTCTGAGTACGCGTCCCGTTTCTCAAAGATCTTTTGACCAAATGTAGTTGAGGATTATAGCTTTCCAACGAGCTATCACTTACCAAAAACTTTACACCATGCTTCGAGATCTGACCTTCAGAAGATCAGTCAAATGTGCGCCAGAAAAGTCGTAACTGTCAACTAACTTTCATAGTCATATGAAATGACTTGAGACTCAATGTACAATAGGAATTAGACACAATGCTTCTACACAAACATGTGTTGATTATCAGAGAAGGTGTGTACAAAATGGCTTGGCCTAATTTTGCTCACAGCCATGGAAAACTCTCTCAGACTCAGAAGTTTTCTCTCACCATCTCTCTCAGAAATTACACGACTTTTCTATACTTCCTCAAACTACAAAATTGAGTTCTCTCATACATGTTTCTGACTCAAATTAACTTATATACCTATGGTTTACATACATCTAGACTTGAACTCGTAAGTTCTAAAGATCAATTACAAATCTAGACTCTAATTTTGCACTAATTTACAATAGTGAAATTGTCCCTTCACTTAGGCTTGATTTTCTGTAGGTCTTTCCTTCACTTCTTCTTTCCTCCATCATATGTCTCCATATGTCTTCATATATGCATGCCTAATTAGTGAGTGAAGCCCCAACAATTTCATAGCAACTATTGAGTGTGTGTGTGACTCAGATGCCTTATGGCTGATTTGGGTGTTGTTCATTCTTTTGCCACCACCATCTTCATTGATAGTCAAAGTGCATTGGTAGTTACGAGGAACCCTGTGTTCCATGCTCGCACTAAGCACATTAAGGTGGACTATCATTATGTCAGAGAGTGGCTCTCTACTAGAGAGATCAATTTGGCATATGTGCCCACATAGAAGATCATTGCAAACCTTTTCACAAGGGCTCTACCTAGGGAGAAGTTTGAAGCTTTCCACAAAGCTTTGGGCTTACTTCCTTTCATGGATTGATTCGACATAGCTTGGCATTTCCTTATACTTGAGTACCAACTCCTTGTTCACCGCATCACTCCTAGGAGGGATCTCCTGATATATTAAGGTAGTGATGTGTCAACACACTAGGACCGTCGAGATACATTTTTCCCTCTTCAGGACATTTTTTTCCCTCGACTTGTATATACACCAAAAGCCCCAAAGGGTCACTTATCTTTAAATATTCTAGCCGTAATACATTCAATATTGTGCATTGTGCTCCAAGCTTGTTCTTCTTCCTTGTGTTGTTCACATGCTTCTGTAGACCTCGAACTCCAACATCTACCTATGAAGCTAAATAGCTATCCAATATCTAAAAGTTTATTTAGCTATCTACCTATCTAGGAAAATATCTATCCAACTATCTATATTCTCTAGCTATACCTATCTAGAATCCATCCATCCATCAACTATCTAGCTCTTTCTCACTCTTTAGTTGTCTACCAAAACACTAATCATGGTGGTTTTGTTGTACTAAGCAGCTGCTTGTACCTCAATCGAGACAATTACGACCAATTGTCATGAAGATGCATTTGATGCTATTCTCTATCAGCAAGTTATTGGATGCTTGATTTACTTATGCATTACTCAGCTAGATATTCAATTTGCTATCTCACAAATGAGCACCCTTATGCATATCCTAGGTGTCAAGCATTAGGAGGTGGTTAAGTGCATCTTTTGCTACTTGAGTGGTACTCAGCTACTTGGATTATTTTATCCTAATGGGGGGTCACTACCGCTAGATTTATATGCTTGCTCTAACTCAAACTAGGTTGGTTGCTATGACACTCGTGTGTCAACCAGTGCTCTTTGCTTCATTTTTGGTAGCTCATGCATATCTTGGTTGAGCAAGAAGTAGCCTACTATGGCCACTTCTAGCTGTGAGGCAGAGTATATGGCAACTTTCATAGCAACTATTGAGTGTGTGTGGCTCAGATGCCTTATGGCTGATTTGGGTGTCCGTTAGTCTTCTGGCCCCCACATCTTCACTGATAGTCAAAGTGCATTGGTAGTTGCAATGAACCTTGTGTTCCATGCTCCCACTAAGCACATTAAGGTGCACTATCATTATGTCAAAGACTGGTTCTCTACTAGAGAGATCAATTTGGCATGTGTGCCCACACTGGAGAACATTGCAGACCTTTTGACAAAGGCTCTACCTAGGGAGAAGTTTGAAGCTTTCCACAAAGCTTTGGGCTTACTTGCTTTTGTGGATTGATTCCACATAGCTTGGCACTTCCTTATACTTGAGTGCCATATCCTTGATCACCACATCACTCCTAGGAGGGATCTATTGATATATTTAGGTAGTTGTTGATAGTATTCAAGGACTGACTAGACAAGGAAGCCAGCGGAGAGAGTCAGAGCGAGGTGAAGGATTAAGTAGACAGAGCAGTCAACGCAAATCTGGCAGATAGGCTCTTCAAATTTTTCCAAATCAACATCTTTATAACAGTGATTCTCATCACTAACAATCATTGTAAATAACATTTCATATTTTTGTAGCTCCATTTTGTGCAAGCTAAGGAGTCCTTGAGCTTGAGGAGCATTAGAAGTAGCTACCTACCAGTTCTCATATTTTTTAGACTCCGTTTGAGCCTTCAAATAGACCCTAGAACCTAATTTTTAACTAGGCAGGACACTAGGTCTGGACAGGGCCAAAACCTAGTCAAAAACTATAAATAGAGCTAGAGAGCTCATTTTTGGGGCTAGTTTTGTAATTGATTTGAACTTGTAAGAGCTTTTTGAAAGTAATCTAAGAACTCCATTGCTTCTCACTATTAGTCTTACCGTGTGTGCGCGTGTGTGTGTATGTGTGTGCATGTTAGTGTGCTTCTCACTGACACACTTGTGCCTTCACTTGCTCGGGGTCTTCATACCATCCTCACGTCTTCCTAGATTGACATTAAAGGAGGTGCTACTCATCACTGAGCTACACCAAATTTTGGCGCCGTTGCCGCGGATCAAGCTTTGAGGACAAGCGTGTGATGGTAAGACGTAGATTTGAGACGTTGGCGTTGTAGGTAATCTCTTCACTTTTCTTATTTTTCTCTTTCTTACCTCACCATCATCATCACCATCTCCCACCTCCATCTCCATCATTGCGAAAATTTGGAGTTTTGATCTTATCACCTTCTCCATCCCATTTCCCTCATTCCACTTGTGAGAGAGAGTGAGAGAGCAATAATGTGTGCATTGTTTTTGCATGGTTGTTAAGTTTTCTTGCAGGATCCAGCTGTATCATCCCCTCCAGCACGTCGCGCAGGTACGGAAATGTGCAGAACTGTCTCTGTGCCGCAAGCTTCTGTCAATCACGATTGACAGAACGTTTCATCTTTTGGTAAAACTAAGTGCACCACAGTAGACTAGAGACCTTGCACATCAGAGATCCACAAAAATTTTTGAAAAATTGGCTTTTTTTCAGTCCATCGCGATTGATAGCATCAATCACGATTGACATTGTCCATTGCGATGGACAGTCAGTCCATCCTGACTGACAGGCCACGATGGATAGTCAGTCCATCGCGACTGACAGGCCACAACGGATACGTGTCCATCGCGATTGACAGCAGTCCATCGCGACCGACAGTGATCCATCGCGATTGACAGCAGTCCATCGCGACCGACAGTGATCCATCACGACTGATAGGAGTCCATCGCGACCGATATCCCTTGTCCATCGTGATTGACACTCCCTGTCCATCGCGATTGACACCCGTCAATCGCGATTGACCTGTGTCCATCGCGACTGACAGGCCACGACGGAGAGCCCTGTCCATCGTGATTGACAGCCCAGTCGATCGCGATTGACAGCCATTTGCGACTATTTTTTAGGGTTTTGTAATCTGAAGATTTTGGCTAATTTTGGGCATGAACATTTTACTCTAGAGCACATAAGGAGGCCATAAGAAAATAAATTGTGAAGTCCTGTTTGCCTGTTAGCGTGTTTGAACCCTGTTTTGACCCTTGAACCCTGAACTGGCATAACTTTCTCATACGAAATCCGTTTGCTGTGATTTTTGTTTTGTTGGAAAGCTAGTGGGGAGTACAACCAAAACTTCCATTGGTTACGGAAAAATTAATGCCACGATTATTCGATAGGGTATTTTGAAGTTGACCATACCCAGGGGGAACAAAATTCAGGGTCCTTTAGAATTGTTTTCCAAAAAATCACAGTGCAAATTGGTGTTTATGTTACATGAATGAAAGTGATTGGTTCTGTCTTTGGAATTTAAGTCTTGAGCTAACTTTGGAACTCTTACAGATCTATTGAGAGCATCGAAGGGCATTCTAAGCAAGAGTAAGTGCAAGTGTGGGAACACGTTTCCTGGGCACTCAAGGGCAACCAGGAAGGAAACAAAAGGTTGGAAACTCTCATCTCCCTCTGTGAATTCCTAGCTTAGGCTAAGAACGACTAGTGATAGGAGTAGGCCAGGGCAGCGATAGGCATTTATCAAGTTGAAGACTAACTAAATACTCAAGTTCAAGCTAACGACATAATCTTTGTACGGTCGAGAACTTTAAAGGAAAAGAACTTAACGTGGAATGATCAACTTCAAGTGCGGAAATACACTCAAGTATACCTGATGACGTGATATCAGACAAGACCATAAACACGGTAATCAACTAAAAAAGAATCAAGTAACTGATACAAAAGAACTCAGCAACGAGGTTGTACTTGGGCAAATTTGGGCTATTCAATTAGGCTTATGAACCTTAGATCAGGGCAACATCTAGGGAGAGATAGAAAAAGTCTTAGGTCTTCAGAGGCTAGTGTTAATCATACTGCTAGGTCGTGGGCCCAGCAGTTGAGTCACCACTCACATTACCCTAGCTCTGAGACTAGTGAATCAGAGATGTCTCAAGGTATGGAGAGACCTGCGGGGAGTTCAGGTGTGCCACATTTGTATAGGGTGGAGGGCCCCTACAAGACGCAGCTGGAATACCTTAGGACCAACCGATTAGGTGCTAGCATCTATGAGGACAGCCTAGGAAGATCCGTGGTCCAGATTAAAAACCCTGACCAATCCATTGGAATAGAACACCCAGCTGTAAAGTTTGGAAATGGAGCATACTTGGACAAAGAAGGAACCATATACGTAGTCACCAGTCACCCAGATAGGACGGAAGAATTCAGAAATGTGATCCCAGAAGCGGACATAGGTGACCTGGAGCAAGGAAACATGGGTATAGAGCCTAGGACCCCTCGAGGGAAAATCTGTTCTTACTAGAATCCTCAATCCAGAGTGGATTCCCCAGGATAATAAGAGCATAGATCTACTCCTAAATCAAGAAACCGATGAAGCCTTTTGGAGGTATAAAGCAAATAGGCCAAATGATGTAGGGTCAATCCTGATCTATGAGTTCAAAGATCTTGATAGCCCAGGCAGAGTGATCTACTTAGATCACGCTTCAGAGAGGATCTTTGTGGTTACAGAACATGACAAGCATGCTTATACTTGGAAGGGTGAATTCGTTTTCCCCCAACCAAGATCGAACGTGTCCTATGGTCACCCTGGAGCTGGAACATCCCAAGCTCATGGAGCGCAAAGAGACAGAAGTAGAGATAGGCCAGAAGTAAGCTTTGCCAACCCCGTGGGCAGAGAAAGAACGAGGACGGAAACAAATAGAGTGGAACCTGAGGTACTTAGAGCTCCAAGGAATCAAAGAAATACGGATGAGTTCCCTCTACCAAGACCTAGAGAGCACGCAAGGACTTTGAGACCGACTCAGCTAGTTAAGTCCATGAAGAACTACTTTGATGGCACTAGAGATCCATATGATCATGTGGTGGAGTTTAGACAAGTCTTGAGAGCTGAACAAGTTGAAGATCTGTTCATGCAGTACAATGCCTTTGGTCTAACCCTTAGGAACACTGCCCTGACATGGTTTCAGCCACTAAACGAGAGGCAGTTCAGGAGCATAGATCAACTTCTAGAGGCATTCATTATCGAATTCTCTAAAAGTGGCATAAGACATAACACTTCCTCGCTGATTCATAGCTTCAAGCAAACCCCTCAAGAAACCGTGAGACTTGCTGGAAGAAGATTTAGGCAATACTTAGAGAGATGCCCTGTCCCTGAGTTACCCACGCCAGCTAAGCAAGTGGCTTTGTTCTTGGATGGATTGCTAAGTACCAAATTGAGATCATATGTGTACTTGAAGGACCCTAGGACCATAGAAGAGTGTGTACGCATGTGCATTGACATCGAGGATAACCTAGGGGAAGAACTAGAGCTTTCCAAAATCTACAAAGACTCAGATAGGGCCTCTAGCCTCTCTTCCTCGCAATCCACATCAATTGAGGAACTTGCAGAGAAAGTAGCTCAGAAATTAGGTGTCACTAGCAAACAGATCCCAAGATTTGCCCTAGTGAAAAGATGCTATAATTGTGGAGGTGACCATATGGCAAATGTATGTCCCATTATGGCTCAACCCCAAGTAAATCCTAGTAGCCAGTACTGCACCATAGAACGAAGATACACAAATCACTCCACACAAGACTGCCCATACAATAAGCAAGCGGTTAGGCAAACCTACCCTCAGCCATACCAGCAAGGTAGATACCAGAATCAATACCCACCCCAACAGTATGCTAGGCCTCAGCAAAATTACCAACCGCAATATCAGACCCAACTGAGACCCCAGCCAGTGCTAGCACAACAACCACTTGCTCCTACTAATGTGATTCCAGTAAAGTATGCTACTACAGAAGAAAACTTGAATAGAGCTATAGTCCCAGTAACACCATTAATCTCAAAAAGTGATCCTAGTGACCATAGCTTTGATTTTACGCATGTTGATAGTCCCCAGGCTTACTACATGCAGTCTCCTAAACATGGTGAGTCCTATTACAATGAGGAACCGAGTGAACCTAATTGGGAGCCTGAGTATACTAATGTCATGTACGCAAACCCCAACTCTAGACCTCAACCTAGGTAAGTAAGACCCCCATTTCCTAGAGGACCATGCTACAGATGTCAGGGAGATCATCTCATTTGTGATTGTCCCTTGCGTCCACCTACACAACCCCTGTCAGTGATGATCCAGGGCTATTGCGAGGAGTGTGGAAAGGAGCATCTCTTACGGGACTGCCCAAAGAATCCTAATAATATGCCGAAAATCACTCCTATCAATGTCGTAGGGTTAGTTGTAGACTCCACAGGAAGTGTGATGTCCACTACGCCAATGCAAGTGATCACTAGAGCCCAAGCCTTTCAACAGAACCAAAGCGTAGGCCAGGAAAAGAGGCCAGATGTTAGTGAAATGGAGAGCATGACAAAGAAGAGGAGTAGAGCTTGGAGAGATAGTCGTGAAAGAATGAAAAGGCAATGGGCAAAGAAAATGAGTGAACTTGAGGAAAGTCTAAGAGAAACAAGAGCCAGGATAACCGAACTCACATCTCAAACTCCCTCTCACACTACCCCACCTCCACCATTCCCAACTCCATCCGACCCGCCACCTTCCAACCCGCCCCACCTAATCCCACCACCCCCTAGAGTAGGATCAGTCCTAGCATATCCCACTCCCGAGGACCTAAACATGATGCTTAAAGCATATCAGGCCAGAATTCAAGATGGGCCAAACGTAACTGATCATGGAAAGTGCTACCCTAGAGCAGAATTAGAGCTTGAACAAACTAAAATTTGTGCTAAGATGGTGGAGTTGGCTCAAACCATGTTTGAAGCCAGTCGCCTTTTTAACATATCTAGCTCAGCCAAGACGCAGCTTCACTTTGAAGGACTGTTAGAAAGAATAGAGAGGCTAATTGCACAATCAGAAAAGGAACCTCCCTCTCAACACAAGGATAAGGCAAGTGAAACGGCAGGTCTTCCTACCCAGGAAGCCTATGTGCCTAACTCTACGGAGCCAGACACATCATCTTCTATGAATCGGTTCACACCCGAATTCCTACGAGAGATTCAAGAAGACAAATGGGCTAAAGAAAGTGAAGTCCCTCCTCCTATTGAACTTGTGGATGATGCACACGACCAATTCCCACAAGACATCCCATCCATTTATGAGGAGCAGGAGAGTACCCAATCTCAGGAAAGATTAGACTTTGAGTCTAACTCTCTACAAGAATTACCCCACTTCACAGGTCCATGGGAAGCTAAGTCTACTTGTATGAGAGCACCCACGGTCATGGTACGGAATGAGGATTCAGTCATACCGAGGAACATAGAGGTAGTGAAAAACACTAAAGTATAGTGCAACCTCATGTTAGAAGAGCTACTCAAAGTAAGGCCAGAGCTATGGAAACATGTAGCCAAACAAGTACCAGAGATAGCAAAACCTCGTTCCCAGGTAGGGTCCTAGAGAACAGTGCCAAAAATACCCTTGGACAAGATAGGAGACATGAGTGAGGGCGAAGAGGGAAACACATATCTTCCTATCACCCATCAAGGATACACCACCAAGGCCATTCTTGTTGGTGCAGATCAATCACCAATTGAAGGCTTGGAAGGTTAAAGAGTGAAGGAAGGATCAACTATTGAAGCTTGGAAGAAAGACATATTCAGAGCATAAGAGAAGTGTACACATATGTACATTAGTATAGTCATAGGTGACTTAGATCTTTGTTTGAGTAAGAATCTTGTACAAATTATCTATAAATACTTTGAGAAAAGTCGGGGCATGTATGAGAGCATATGTGACAAGAGTTAGAAGCCAAGATTGAGGAAGTTAGAAGTCATGAGATAGAGAAAAGTTAGTTGAGTTAGCTCTCATCACTCAGTTGTAAACTTTTCTGAGTAATTGAAAATCTTGCGCCCGATGTTTCTGCGTGTTCTCCTTCTACAGTAGATCAATCATGAAATGCTTTTGTACAAGTCTAAGTTGGAAGGTGCTTGACCTCTGTACAAAGTTTTAGCTTCTAATTGCAATCAGGCTTAGAGAATTAAGTGTAGGAACATTCATATGTGAAGTGTGTTCACAGGTTCCTAAAACAGGCGCAGATTTTGAAGTTAATGTTTTGATCATTTCTCCTAGCACAGTTTAAAGTTTTGCATGAGTGAGGGCTTAATCTTTAAGTTGAAAGATAAGCTACTTATGGCTAGAAGCATTTTGTAAAACGGGTTCGACATTGTGAGAACCAAAGTTAAGAAGTTAGGGGTGTCAAATCGACTTCTCAGAAGTACAGATTTGGACATAGGTAACTTGTGAAGTTGATTTCTCAAGTTATACTGAAGCTTTTGAAGTAATTCAACTTGGAGGTGATGTGCAATCTTTAGGAGATGATTCGTACAAAGTTTCATCAAAAACTTTACACATTTGATAGGTCAATGTGAGGAAATAGTGCAGCAGACTTTTCTGTGTTTTATCTTCTTCACAGATTTTCTCAATTTTGATAATTTGGAGATTGGACCTCTAATTTAGTGAAGGTTTTGACTTACTCTTGGTATAGAGGTGCTCTAATCACAAGAGTAGGTTGTTCTTTTGGAGATTAACACTCTCCATCAGTGGTATCAGAGCAGGAGACATCAAAATCAAGGAAAGGAAGGTCCCGACTGCTGCAGATTCAAGAAGTTCAACATTTGAAGAACTAAGAAGTGAAAGCTTGGAGTCAAAAGGCTGAGGAGAAGTCTACTCGACATCAAGAAAGGCAAAAGGAGTCTAATTCGAAGTAAAGGTACATACATTATTTGTAAAGCTTGAAGATTTCAATACACAGGTGGACACAAGATGGGAGATTCTCTACAGATAGAGAAATTGGATAGGGAAAACTATCCTGCATGGTCAATGAGGATGGAAGCTCATCTTATGAGCAAAGATTTAATTGCTTATATCACAGGAGAAGAAGAGAAGCCACAGTTCAGAGATCCTAGTGTTCCAACTAGGGAAGAGTTAGCAGATCTGAAAAGTTGGATGAAGAAAGATGCTCAAGCTAGGAGCATTATCTATATGGGAGTCAATGATTACTTGTTACCTCATATTAGAGGTCTTGAAAGTGCAACTGATATATGGAATGCTTTGGAGGAGCATTTCCAGAACACTACAAAGTCAAGGAAGGCATCCTTATGGGCAGAGTTTACTACCTTCAAGAAGAAGGCCTCTCAATCCATCTCAGACTATGTAACAAGGATGAAAGATATTGCAGATGCTTTAGGAGCTGTTGATGAGGACATTGAGGAGGATAAATTGGTAAGGCAAATCCTTACAGGTTTGAGAGGTGATGACAAATGGAAGCCATTCATTTTGTCTACAGAGTTATCACTTGACCATTTCACTCCTGATTTAAATCAATTGTTAGGTCATATGCTAACATTTGAGCAGGATGTTAAAGGAGATGGTGACAAGAGTGCAGGTCATGCAATGTACTCAAAGGACAAGAAGAAGAATAGCAAAGGAAAACAACAAGCAGGTGAAGATGAAGGAACAACTACTCAAGCCAACTTCCTAAGAGGAAGAGGAGGTGGCAAAGGTAGAGGAAGAGGCAGGAACAACAAAGATGGAGGCAAAGCTTGCTGGATTTGTGGTAAGACAAATCACTTAGCTAATGATTGTTGGCATAATAATCAGAATAATGGTGGATACAATCAAAATTATAATTCAAGAGGAAGAGGTGGCAGAAATCAAAGAGGTAATTACAGAGGTAGAGGTGGAAGGAATTACTTTGGAAGAAATGCAGGTAGAGGATTCCAAAGTCAACAATACAACAACACCTACTACAATTATGCTTCAGATCAAAAGGAAGATTCAACATTGATAATGAATGCAACTTGTGAAAGGCAGAATGAAGATCAAAGAGTCTTCTACATTGACTCAGGATGTAGCAATCACCTGAGTGGTAACATATCTTTGATGACTGATTTGGAGAGTAAAGTTTTTAATCATGTTGTTCAAACAGGTGACAACACAAAGCATAATGTGAAGTCAATTGGATCAGTGAAGGCCAAGGATGGAAGCACATTATTGAGTAAGGTCTTGTATGTTCCTACAATCCCTAAGAATTTGATAAGTGTAGGACAAATTGTTGAAAAGGGATATGAAGTAAGGTTCACTAATGATGGAGTATATGTGGAAGACCCTAGCCAAGGGTATAAACAGATTGTTTCAGGGAAAAAGGAAGGAAGATTATTTACATTGAAGATTCAAGGCAATATTGGTCATGCTATGTTCACATATGGAGGACATAAGATCTCTGAGTTAGATCTTTGGCACAAGAGGCTTGGACATTTCAATGAAAGAGGTATTAAAGATATGGTTAACAATGGTTCAGTGCTTGGATTGCCTAATGTTGCAGGTCAACATATGACATACAAATGTGAGGCATGTCAATTAGGTAAGGCTCATAAGAACTCTTACTCCAAGCATGGTTTTATGCACTCAGAGAAGCTTGAGTTGGTACACACAGATGTGTGGGGACCATCAAAAGATTTCAGTATAAATGGATCAAGGTATTATGTGATTTATGTTGATGATGCTACTAGATGGATCACTATCTATGTGATTAAAGATAAGTCAGAAGTGTTTAATACATTTAAACACTATCATGCATATGCAGAAAGAATTACAGGTCATAAGTTGAAAAGACTAAGGTCAGATGGAGGGGGAGAGTATTTCTCAAATGAGTTCAGTGATTACTTATGGAATGCAGGTATAAAAAGAGAAGTTACTTGCAGGTACTCTCCTCAACAAAATGGTGTTGCAGAAAGGAGAAATAGAACTCTTGTTGAGTTTGCAAGATCCATGATGAAGGAGAAAAATTGCCCTAATTATTTGTGGGCTGAGGCTATAAATACAGCCACTTATTTGGTCAATAGGTTACCATGTAAAGCCTTGCAGGGTATGACACCATATGAGGCTTGGTGGGGTAAAAGACCTACCTTGGATCATTGCAGAGTTTTTGGATGTGTGGCATATGCATATGTGCCATCACAATTAAGGCATAAATTGGAGCCTAAAGCTGAAAAGTATGTTTTCATTGGCTATGATGACAAGCAGATGGGCTATAGATTGTGGAGTCCATCAACAAAACAATTTATGGTTTCTAAAGATGTTACATTTGATGAACAAAGCACTTGGTATGCAGGTACAATCAAAATCAATACAGGTGATGAAGAAGAAGTGAGTCAAAGAAAAGGTAAATCAAAAGTTCAGATATTTGATGAGCAAGAGAATAATGAAGTGCAGGATGAAGTGGAAGAGACACCAAGATTTGATCCTGAATGTGAAGAGCCAGAAACCTCAAGGAGTGGAGAACTCAGAAGGTCAACAAGAAATAGGTGGCAACCTACAAGGTATAGTTATGATACTTCATTTCTAGCCACAAAAGATTATGCTTATATGGTGAATACAGATGAAGACCCTTCTACATATGAAGAGGCAAAAGGTAAGGAAAAATGGGAGAAAGCTATGCAGGAAGAATATGATGCACTATTGGAGAATCAAACTTGGGATTTGGTTCCAAAACCAAATAGTCAGAAGATCATTGGATGCAAGTGGGTCTACAAGACAAAAAGGTTTGCAGATGGAAGTGTGTCTAGATACAAAGCTAGACTTGTTGTCAAAGGGTTTGCTCAGACTTATGGTGTTGATTATGATGAGACCTATAGTCATGTGGCAAAGATGACAACTATAAGGACACTCATTGCTATTGCTGCATGTAAAGGTTGGAAGTTATGTCAACTTGATGTGAAGAATGCTTTTTTGAATGGTTACATTTCAGATGATGTATTCATGGAGCAACCTCAAGGGTTCATAGATAAAAAATATCCAGATCATGTGTGTAAGCTCAAGAGAGCTTTGTATGGCTTGAAGCAGGCCCCAAGAGCATGGAACTATAGACTTGTAAAGTTCCTAAAAGAACTTGGTTTTCAGGTGTCTAAAGCAGATAGTAGCTTGCTTATCAAAGCAAGTGATAATGGTTTCATATACATGTGCATATATGTTGATGATATAATCCTTACAGGTACAGATGAAGAAGGAATACAAAGGCTCAAGAGGCAAATGGAAAAGGAGTTCAAGATAAGTGACTTGGGAGACTTGTCATATTTCTTGGGCATGGAGATTACATATACTCAACCTGGAGTATTTGTGACCCAAGAAAGGTATTTGAGAACTTGTTAATCAAGTTTAAAATGGATGATTGCAGGGTAGCACCTACACCAATGGAGGTGAATCACAAATTGAGTAAGTATGGAGGTGAAGAATTCAAGGACATGAGACAATATCAGAGTTTGGTTGGTAGCCTTATCTATGCTACTCTAACTAGACCTGATTTATCATATGCAGTAGGAGTTTTGTCTCAATTCATGCATTGCCCAAGGGAAGAACATTGGATTGCAGGACAAAGGGTATTGAGGTACATTAAGGGTACACTCAATGAAGGTTTGTATTATGGGTTTACCTCAGATACAAATATCAAAATTTATAGTGATGCAGATTGGGCAGGTAATCCAGATGATAGAAGATCAACCTATGGATACATGTGTTATGTGGGAGATAAGTTAATCTCATGGTGTTCTAAGAAGCAACATACAGTTGCTTTGTCTTCTACAGAAGCTGAGTATAAAAGCATGGTTGAAGCAGCAAAAGAAGTAATTTGGCTCAAGACCTTGATGAAGAGTCTTGACATTATGCATGGGGTACCAATTATATATGGAGATAACATGAGTTCATTGTATTTAGCTGCTAATCCTGTTTTTCATGCCAGGACCAAACACATTGAGATTCAGTATCACTTTCTAAGAGAGAAGGTGATGGATAAAGAGATTGAAGTAATCCATACTTCAACAAAAGATCAGATAGCTGATATGCTTACAAAAGGCTTGGATGGACCAAAGTTACAAAGGTTCAAAGACATGGCAGGTATAAAGAAGATAGTGAAGACCTCAATTGATGATTGAGGGGGAGCTGTTGGTGCAGATCAATCACCAATTGAAGGCTTGGAAGGTTAAAGAGTGAAGGAAGGATCAACTATTGAAGCTTGGAAGAAAGACATATTCAGAGCATAAGAGAAGTGTACACATATGTACATTAGTATAGTCATAGGTGACTTAGATCTTTGTTTGAGTAAGAATCTTGTACAAATTATCTATAAATACTTTGAGAAAAGTCGGGGCATGTATGAGAGCATATGTGACAAGAGTTAGAAGCCAAGATTGAGGAAGTTAGAAGTCATGAGATAGAGAAAAGTTAGTTGAGTTAGCTCTCATCACTCAGTTGTAAACTTTTCTGAGTAATTGAAAATCTTGCGCCCGATGTTTCTGCGTGTTCTCCTTCTACAGTAGATCAATCATGAAATGCTTTTGTACAAGTCTAAGTTGGAAGGTGCTTGACCTCTGTACAAAGTTTTAGCTTCTAATTGCAATCAGGCTTAGAGAATTAAGTGTAGGAACATTCATATGTGAAGTGTGTTCACAGGTTCCTAAAACAGGCGCAGATTTTGAAGTTAATGTTTTGATCATTTCTCCTAGCACAGTTTAAAGTTTTGCATGAGTGAGGGCTTAATCTTTAAGTTGAAAGATAAGCTACTTATGGCTAGAAGCATTTTGTAAAACGGGTTCGACATTGTGAGAACCAAAGTTAAGAAGTTAGGGGTGTCAAATCGACTTCTCAGAAGTACAGATTTGGACATAGGTAACTTGTGAAGTTGATTTCTCAAGTTATACTGAAGCTTTTGAAGTAATTCAACTTGGAGGTGATGCGCAATCTTTAGGAGATGATTCGTACAAAGTTTCATAAAAAACTTTACACATTTGATAGGTCAATGTGAGGAAATAGTGCAGCAGACTTTTCTGTGTTTTATCTTCTTCACAGATTTTCTCAATTTTGATAATTTGGAGATTGGACCTCTAATTTAGTGAAGGTTTTGACTTACTCTTGGTATAGAGGTGCTCTAATCACAAGAGTAGGTTGTTCTTTTGGAGATTAACACTCTCCATCAATTCTAGACTCAGGCGCAGGAGTTGCAATTGCTACCACTTCCCTATGGAAGCGTTGGGGCAAGCCAGCACTCAGGCCCACGAGGATGAAATTGCAAATGGCCGATGGTCACATAGAGAGACCCTTAGGGCTGTTAGAAGGAATAACTCTCACCACATGTGGTGTTGAGTTCGAGCACACATTTGCTATATGTGATTTTAGCAAAAATCATGCCTATGAAATGCTTGGGTGTTACGACCAAAGTGAATCTCAAAGATTACTCTCATAGAGATGTCCCTCCTATCCAATGGAATCCCCTCCATAGAGCCAAATATGATACGGAATCGGTGCATTCCATAGGATCAGGATCCTCATGGATGCATAAAGACACCCACTTATGGATGTGCAAAGTAGCAGTAGAAGAAGAGGAGAGAAGAAGCGAGAGAGATGGGTGCAAAAGAAACAGATAGATCAATTCAAGACCCAACCTATGCACCTGTAGTCTTTCCTGACGAAGAATTTGAACCCCACGGCTGGGCAGAAATCCTAGCAACAATGGATGTAGCCATCAATGAAGAACAATGGACACCTCACTGTGATGAAGATGGCTATGACATTTCAGTCTTCTCCATAGAGCCGATCATGGGAGAGGCAGTGTTAGAAGAGTGCGAACCTAACCCTGATGCATTTGAGGATGCAAGTGACTCTGATCTAGAGTCAGTCATTATGGACCCACCTTTTGCATCAGATGAAGAATACTTCTATGAAGTAGAATTTCAACCCCAGAGGCACGGAGAGCTTACAAATGATGTAAGGCTAGCCACACATGTGACCCCGAAGGAAGAAGGAAAGAAAAGAAAGAAGAGAGGTCACACTAGAAGAGGAGGAATCTTTGTTTGAGGTCCCAGAAAATTTTAAGAATTATGAGATAGATGACAGGAGAGTCATGATCAGAATGCCTAAACGAGAGGCACAATCAGGGGAGGCCTATGATAACAAAGAAACCACCAAGAAAATAGTGGTAGCCATGGAAGAAGGAGAAGAGAGATGCACGTACATAGGACATGACTTGACTGAAGAAGAAGAGCAAGAGTTAATTGCCTTGCTAAGAGAATACAGAGATGTATTCGCTTGGAGTTACAAGGACCTAAAAGGTGTAGACCCTGACATATGCTCACACACTATCCCCATGACCTCAGATGCCAAACCTTCTAAGCAAAAGCCATACACATATAATGATAATTATGCTGCTAAGATCAAAGAGGAGATAGATAGACTGGTTGAAGCTGGATTCATCTATGAAATTGAGCATACTAAGTGGGTATCCCCCATCGTAGTAGTGCCCAAGAAAAATGGAAAGCTGCGTGTATGCATTAATTTGAAGAAGGGCAATGCAGCCACAATTCGAGATAACTATCCGCTTCCTATCACATAGCATCTCTTAGAAAGAGTAGCAGGCAAGGAAGTGTACAGCTTCCTTGATGGATTTTCGGGCTACAATCAAGTAGCCATTGCTCCCGAGGACTAGCATAAGACGGCTTTTGCCACGAAGTGGGGCATTTTTGCCTTTAGAGTAATGCCATTTGGGCTTACCAATGCACCAACTACCTTCCAGAGGCTGATGTGCCATGTATTTAAAGAGTTCCTGAGGAAGAACTTAGAAGTCTATGTTGATGATCTTTGTGCTCATTCGAACATTAGGCAAACCCATATTCCTGAACTCAAACAAATCTTTGACAAATGTAGAGAATATCAAGTCTACCTGAACCCAGAAAAGTGTGTTTTTATGGTCAGGCAAGGCAAGATTCTAGGATACATAGTGTCAAAGAATGGCATATCCACTGATGAAGAGAAAGTGAGAGCCATAGCCGAGTTACCTAGGCCAAAGAATGTCAAGGAAGTACAAGCTTTCATGGGGCATTGTGGTTATCACCGACGGTTTATACACATGTATGCCATCATAGCAAAGCCTCTGTATGGACTTTTGACTAACTTTGAGTGGGCTGATGAGTGTGAAAATTCCTTCAATGAGCTTAAATGACGATTATGTTCAGCCCCAATCTTGACTACACCAGATTGGAATAAACCCTTTCATGTTCATGTGGATGCATCCAATATGCTATTGGATGTGTACTCGCACAACCTATTGTTGAAGGTAATATGGATCTCCCAATTGCCTATGCCAGTAGACAATTGAATGCAGCTGAACGAAATTACACTACTACTGAGAGAGAAGGCTTAGGCATGGTATATGCAGTTAAGAAGTTTAGACACTATTTGCTTGCAAATAAGTTTAAATTTTTTACTGACCATCAAGCATTGTTATATCTGGTGAACAAGCCATGCAATACAGGTAGATTAGTAAGATGGTTTCTCTTATTAATGGAGTATGACTTTGAGGTTGTAGTGAGGAAAGGCAAGACTCACGTGAGAGCAGACCATCTCTCTAGGCTCACATCTGGAGAAGCCCCACAAGGAGTGTCAGATGACCTTCCTGATGCTTACTTGTTTAATTTGGAAGTGGTGCCAGAGTGGGCTAAGCCATTAGTGCCAGTATTGACATACGGGCCTAACCACCCAGTAATAAACACACAGGATAGAGAGGTAGTAAAAGCCCAAAAGTATCACATCATGGTAGGTAGTATGTACAAGCTCACAGATCAAGGGATCTTGGCTTGTTGTGTGGAAGAGGATGAGTACGCTAAATGGTTGCAATTAGCACATGTAGGTGCATTAGAGAAACACTACTCAAAGCAACGAACCCTACAGACACTAAGGAGACTCGGAGTGCATTGGCCGACTATGGAAGCTGATGTCCAAAAGTTGTGCAAGGAATGCCCAATCTGTTGCACTAAACCACCTGTGGAACATGCCACTCTTTATCAAGTGTCCATAGTGCCAGATTGGAGTGAACCACTAATATCCTTCCTGAGGACGAAAACATTCCCTCAAGACATGACCCTAGCTAGGAAAAGGAGTTTAGAGCAAGAAGCCTTAGAGTACTCACTTGTTGGCGATAATTTATACAAGCGTGGTAAAGATGGTTACCTCACATTATGTGTCCATGAGAGTGAATACCTCAAGATATTAGAAACCGCTCACCAGGGTGTAGCAGGAGGACATTTTGGACTAGATCGGGTGATCAAAGCCATACTATTTGCAGGTCTCTGGTGGTCGACTCTTCACATGGACGCCCATACCTATGTGAAGAGGTGTGATGTCTGTCAACGAGCTCAGCCTCCTATATGCAAAGATGAGATGCCACTGAAACCCATGATGGGTGGACGAGCATTCTCTAAGTGGGGAATAGACTTTGTTGGTCCTATTAATCCCCCAGCTAAGGGTTCCCATGCAGAGTATATCATTGTTGCTACGGACTATCTAACCAAATGGGTAGAGGTAAAAGCCACAACGAAGAATGATGCTCAAACAACAGCTAAGTTCTTATTTGAGAATGTGTTCACCAAATACGGGTTACCTATAGAGCTAGTCAGTGACACCGGCACTCACTTCTTGAATGAAGTTATTGAAAATCTTCTCCAAGAATTCTTGGTAGTACATAAGAATTATGCCCCCTATCACCCCCAAGCTAATGGCCAGGCTGAGAGCACAAATAAGATCTTATGCAATGTACTGACGAAATTAGTGAACAATAAACACTCTAATTGGGACAAACAGCTACACCATGCTGTTTGGGCATACCGAGTCGCCTACAAAACGGTACTCCAAGCCACCCCCTTTCAGATGGTATTTGGCCAAAATGTAGTGCTACCGTTGGACTTCTTAATACCTACATTGAAAGTAGCATAAGAGCAGGAATGGACGGGTCATGAACTCTCCTCTAGACTTTTTGACCTTGAACAACTAGGAGAAACAAGACTGAGGGCGGCTGCAGGGATATATGCAGCTAAGAAACGACAGAAGGCATACTTTGATGCCCATGTGAAGGATAAGGGCTTGAAAGGAGGAGATCTAGTTTTAGTCTACACATTGAAACAACACGCAAGGAAGCTAGAAAAGAGAGGCTACGGACCCATGATCATTAATAGAATCTCAACAAGTGGAGCAGTGCAACTAGCCACATTAGAAGGGGATATTCTCCCGAGCTACATAAGTGGTTGCAGAGTCAAGTTATATCAGGAACCTCTGACGGAAGAGATGCTAAGTCGACTCAACACTGCTAAGAAACGCAAAAAGAAGAAAGACAAATTCGAGAAGAAGCTCAAGCAAAAGCATTGGAACGTATCCGGAGAATGAAGTTGAGAAGACATGGTAGAGAGCAACCTAGGACAGATGCATATGCAGATCAAGGATATCACGTGGCTATGTGTGAAGTTTCAGGTGTCAGCTCTCATAGGATAATTGATCGACGTCCTTTTATAACCTTAGAGATAGGACAGGGAAAGGGTGCAAGGACTGTAAGAGCCTTGATTGACTCAGGTGCAGCCACTAGTGTTGTTAAATTTTCGTATTGTCAAAAGTTGGAGTTAATCGTCAATCCTATAGAAGCGTTTCCCATAGGATTGGGAGGTGTGGAAACCCCTTGCATGGGCGAGGTGGAACTTCCCCTCTATATTCAAGACGAAGTAATGACAGTCAAAGTACTAGTGTGTCAAGATGAGGACCTCACTGAGCCTCTTGTCTTGGGTCAGGACTGGATCTATGATCATGCAGTCAACCTAAACCTAAGAAGTGGACTTCTTCAGGTATGGGCAAATCATAGTCGAATTACAGTTGAATTGGAAAATGAGGCACTCAAGGAACTAGGTAATGCACGAACTCCTGGTCCTTCCAGGGGTGCACATGAAGTTGACAATGCTATTCTTGTCCAAAACTGTATGATGCAGAAAGAGGATTGTCTCAACAACGGAATCAAGGATAAGACGACACTCCCTTCTTTTCCAAAGGCCAGAGGGATGCAGCAACCAAAGGCAGATCAAATACAGAAGGAGTAGAGTACTACCTATACTGCAGACCAAAAACACGTGCAAAGCAGAATGTCTCAGCCGTTGAAACAAGTGTGGGTGCGGAAAGGCGAACATCCTGTTGTGACCACGCCAACCCCACGGCCAAAACCTCCTATTAGTAATCGACAACACGACACTAATAAGAAGTCTTTCATAAATTCTTCAGTGAAAGTAAAGTCTATTTGGGTACCCAAGAAGTCGATGAAGGCCAGCCCACAATCATGACAAATCTGGGTGCCTAAGGCTTGCTTGCGGGCTCAAATAGCTACACCGAGGCCACACCCAATACAACATGTTTCACTCACTCGAACATCCGATGCCCATTCTTATACATCACACGTGGGCACATATTCTTCCATGAGCACAAGTAGAATCACGTGTAAATGGGTCCCTAAAAAGCCTCATTTTCAAGTAGATACCCCTATCAAACTCTTCAGAGTATCCACAAAATCAAGATCAAAGCCCATCCACTGCATTTGGCAACCTAAAACTTGTAATAAACCCCAGACCCCAGTTGTAAATCCATGCCCACCTACTAACTACATCACTCTCTCACTACATCATTCCACTTAGATTCTAGGTCTATCCAATTCCTAACTACACGCACAAGCACCGAGCACTTAATAGCCTACTAATCTCTCCCGAACCTCATGTTAATGTTGTAATGGAGACAAAAACGGTTCTATCTTGTCCTTTACAATGGTAACACCTGTTTCTATATTCTCAGAGAGTCAGGAGGCAAGAAGTAACATGGCAGATATGGCAGGAACTAGCTCTCAAATAGAAACGAGCCAGCAAGTGGTGGACTTAGACAGTTTACCCGTTTTGCCTGAGACAAATGAAAGACCAAAAGAATTTCAGGCCATCAAAATCATACCTATAGCAGACCCTCCCAGTGGCCATACCATGCCTGTAGGAAAAGCTTCCCACTGGTTTAGTGAAGTGGCAGGACCCTTGGGAGAGGGAACATACCTATGGGAATCAGAGTTGGACTTCAATGGGAAGCAAGGTAAATACCATTTCTTTACAAGGGAATTTGAGAAGTTACAAAATGCAGAAGGTCTACGTTCGGTATGGGAAAAGGCAAGATTGGATGCATACTTCAGTGCCCGGCTCCCAAAGCCTGACTTCATGCGATGCTACTATCTCATCAATACCTTAACTCCAAGCAAGACCCCAAAAGGTGCAAGCTCATTTGTGCTCCCATCTTTGACAAAAGGAAATGAGCTCAAAAGGTTTAGGCTCTCAAACAACTTAGTGAGAGAGGCCCTAGACATGCGAGGAATGCATATTCCAACAGAAAAGGAGACCCTCGTGCCTGATTACATGAAGAATCGAACCCTCACTAAACTCAAGGACATGGTGTCCATGACGCCTAATATTGCAATACACCTTCGCATGTGCATGCAACACTTTGCTTTTCCTGCCCAAGATAGATTCACCATGCCACCCAAAAAGATATGGTTTAGTTTGTATCTGGCAGAGACACAGAGCCTCACCATCAACTTACCCCACTGGATAATTGATCAGATATACCTAGCCCACAAACGATGGCCGCGGAAGCATGTTTTATATGGATGTTGCGCTCTGACTCGAATCATTTATAGATGTTTGGCTTACGACATCCCTATTCAACGAGCCCTGATGTGGAATCGAGTGGAGCAGTTTAGAGGCAGGACGTCCACTGGACCCCCTTCTAAGAAGATGAGAGGAACTATCCAAGTCCCTTGTGCTCAACCACGTGGAGCCACCCTAACACCGGATGTTACCCCTCCACCCCGAAGAGTCCGACCATTCACACTCTGACTTCCAAGACGCAGCACCATCCCTCCCATCCCAACCGATCTTGAATTTCCCGGTGGTGCACCTTTGGAAGAACTCACGAATGAAGACTTCGAACAATTGTTACAAGATGTAGAGCTCGAGGCAGAAGAGGCACAACAAGTGGAGAATGTGCAAACGCAGGCAACAACCTCCCAGGTACCTGTTACCAGACTTGAAACGGATGAAGAGGATGGTGAAGATGAAGAATAGGAGGAAGATGAGGAGGATTATGATCAAGAGCATCAAGATGAGCAACAAGAAGTGCCAGAACTTGTAGGTGCACCTGCATACACAGCTCAGCTACAAAGGTTATACGATACAATCAAAGCAGTACAAGAAAGGCATCAACTCTCTCTTGTGTCAGGCCAAGCTTTGATGCAAGAAATGCTATCAGATGATGGGATGGATCAACATTTTATTGACACCCTCAAATTAGTGTCAAAATCTTTAGGAGTTCCGGAGGCTGTCCACACATCAGTCCGCCAGTCCATGAGGTATGACAAACGCAGAGTTGACACATTACCACGAGCAGGTAAGACTATCAGGATACCCATCACAGAACAAGAAGTAACCATTGAAACCACAGCTACCCCCACCACCACCATTGACCTCTCTGCTGAAACCTTCGTTCAGACATCACCCATCTCACCCCAGCACCCCCCATCACCACCTTCTCCACCCCCACCACCACCTCCCACCATGGAAGAAACGGCAGCCATCACCTCTACCTTCACTTATAACCCAACCTCATTCACATGATTCTCATTTCGAGAACCCACCTCACAAAACACCCTCTTCTCTTCCATCACCAATCCCTTGTACACTTCAACCCTTCTGTCCTCCGAACCCATAATTGGCCATCCCATAATTCCAAGTTTGGTTGGAAACCCTACACCCACAGAAGGCACCCTGTGTTTCCCAGCCTATCCCCCAATACGGATACCTCCATTCCATGACCCTCACTTCCCATCTGTCCCCTACACCTCATTCACCCTAACCGCACCACCCCAACAACCATCCTTCGTGGCGCAGTCCACCAGCACTCCAATGTTTTCAGAGACACATTTCCCCGATGTTCGCAATGACATCAATCTACACGAACACCACACTCACTTCACCTACCATACCAACCTACATGGTAGCCCCTGTACACACCACTCTGTCTGACCCAATGGACATTTCACCCACCACAGCACCTCTCCCCACAATTCCACCCTCTCCCCCTCCACTACCCCCCACCTCACCGCTCAACACATCATTGGCAGACACAGCATTCACTACCTCCCTTCCCATTCCCACTTCCCCTGCATTCCAAACTTTCCCCCTTGCATCTCATAATGTAAATATCACATTTAATACATTACTTCAGTGTGCACATCAACTACAACAAGAATACCATCAATTGGAAGAATGCAATGCTGCCCTCCAGGCAGAATCTCGGCGCCTACAGGCTAGAGTTAACACTTTAGAAGCTGTTTACCAAACGCTCCTAACCGAACATACCACTTTACAGCAAGCTCACTCAGAATTGGAATCAAAAATATCGAAGATGGAGGATACAGCAGTCAAGGAACTGGAAACTGTGCTCTAGGCATAAATGTTATCTAATGCTACACTCAGACACAACCTAGGGCTATTAAGGAAGCATATGGCAGCAGCATTGGAAGAAAACAAGTGGCTTCAATAACAAAACCAAGATAATTTTGAAGCAGCTATGGAAGGAACTGTAGGAGCAACCATTAGCCCTACCAAGTATCGAGCAGTCCCCTCAGAAGACATTCGCATCTTACTCGAGAGCATGCAAATTTATTGGAGTCATATGAAAAACTAGAGGCTAAATGTGTGGACCTTAAGAAGCAGATAGCCAATGCCCCCTCAGCTCAACAGGAGCCGATAATCTTGCAACACTCTATAGAAGAATTAGAGACCCTCCGGAAGCAGGTGGCAGAACTCCAAGCACGCCTCTTACCATATGAAAGGCCACCCTCGCCAACTGAAGAACCCGAACCTGAAACAGTAGTGGAAATCCCCGTCGATGACAGCTATGAAGAGCCGTACGAGCCGAGGCCAACACCCGGCGGTCGGGTAACAGAGGAAGGATAGGACACTTTAGAAATTGGAGTTTCCGATTGGGTTAAAAGGATCGAGAAAGTGGGAAAGACACATGATGATCGCGTTGCCGTGCAAATTCAATCTCTCACAAATCTGGAAGAAACTGTCCTTCGATCTTCTTACTTTCAGAACCTATCCCACCAAAGGTTGATCACAACATCAGAGCCGCAATACATGCCTTACTTTGTCTTGCTACATGATTATAATGCAGAAGTTAAAAGGCATACAGGAAGGAGCTCTCATTCGCCACTCAATTTGAGCCAGAGGACTTACCGGCAGATGTACGTGCTGGCTCGATCTTCCAACCTAATTGGCGTGCACAACTACTAACCGATTACCCTGAGATGATGAGCACCTGGGCAACCATGCCACTGTATATCAAGTATAATCCATGTTATTGCCCAATGGTACGTCACAG
>CM035433.1:24699220-24714220 GCA_020310875.1 Ceratopteris richardii
GTGTGGACAAGTTCTAAGTCGTACTCATGCATATATCCTTTCTTTGAGAAGGGTAACATGTGTGATTTTCCAAAGTGACATGCACCACATTTATAGATCATGTGTTGCTTGGATAGATTAGGTATCCCAAGCACACATTGATCTCTAGATATTTGTTTCAAGGTTCTCTCACCAATGTGCCCTAATCCCTTATGCCAAATCTCAAGCTCTGATAATGTTTGATCTTTGTAATTATAAAGTGCAATATTCTTTGTATCTTCAAGTTCAAATGTAAATAGTCTACCTGTTTTTCTCCCTTGGGAATTATCTTGAATCCATGTTGGGGATGCTCCACAAATTCTCCATATTTGTTGAACCTAACCTGCAAACCCTTTTCTACAATTTGTCCAACACTCATCAAGTTGTTAGTAAGTGTAGGTGTTCATCATTCATAAAGAACCCTGCTCAACAGATTTCTATTCCCATTAGAAGTTTTGACATTTCCTACCTTGACCACTAAATGCTTGGTGTCATCACATGTTTGTACTTGGTGCTTTCCCTTCGGTTCCTCAAGGTCAGAGAGAAGATCTACATTGCCTGCCACATGGTTTGAACAACCTGAGTCAATATAGAAGAGGTGTTCATCATTCATACCTTGCTTTGAAGTCATGTTCATAATTAGAAGGGAATCCTCTTGATCCTCTGTGTAATTGTGGTAGTCTTTTCTTGTTTTGTATCCTCCTTGGTAGTTGTTATTGTAATTGTTGTTGTAGTTTTTGTAGCCTTGATTGTAGCCTTGAGTGTGGTTGAATCTTCCTCTTGATTGTGAGTAGCCACCTCTTTGATATCCTCTTCCTCTTTGATTCTTGTAGTTCATATAGCACTCATTTGTAGTGTGATTAAACAATCCACATATGTTGCATGGGGAAGATTTAAAAGGTCTTCCCCTACCTTTCTTACCTCCTCTGCCTGTTTGAGTTTCTACCTCTCCCTGCATAGTTAGCTTAAGAAGTAATACCTTCATCTTCAATATTTTTGCTTTTCCCTTTCTCTTTGGACTTGCCTTTATCTCTATATAGGGCAGAAGAGTTATTACCTCTTGATGGTTATCCATTTTTGTTGAGCTTGGCTTCATGGGTAAGGAGTTGCCCCATGAGTGTGGAAAGTTCTGGAATTTGCATGTCCATGTACAAGTCGATGGCAGTTGTGAAAGCTTCCCATTTGTCATCTGCCTTGATGCCATTGATTACTTGTCTCAAAATTCGCTCCTCTTCAATCTCCTCTCCTATGCTTGCCAATTGGTCAGCCACATCTTTGACTTTTTTCACATACTCTGAAACACTTTGCTTGGGTTGCTTCCTTTGAGTGGTAAACTCAATCCACAATTGATTCTTTCTTGCTCTTGTATTAGAAGAAAAGTATGAAGACAATGTCTCCCAAGTATCTTGGGATTTTTTACAATTCCTAATGTGTGGAAGAAGGAAATGAAAGATAGATTTATGTAGATATGACCTTGCTAATGCATCCTTAGCACACCATGAGTTGAGTCTTTCAAGCTTCTCTCTTATAGGTTGTCCTTTGCTTCTGAAAATGGGCATCTCCTCATCTCTTGATATGTATCCATAGAGACTCTTGCCTTGTAGATATGTCTTCATCCTCAAGGACAAGGCTTGGTAATTTTTCTTGTCCACTTTGTCAATAAATCAAGGGAAACCATCTCCCATTTTACCTCAAATTTCTTTGATACCACTCTTGGGAAAGATGGATGGACACCTCAAGAAATGAGTTGGTACTTCTAATCTCTGCTTTGTACCTGCCTTCTTTCACGTAAAAGTTGTGATGTAGGCCCATTTAGCTTTCTAATGACACTAAAAAGTACCAATGTACTTTAGAGATGATGCTTCAAACAATTACATGAAAATAGATAACTTTGCAACTAGCTTGTGACCAAAAAATTGCTATTTTGATATTGACACCTGCTAGGTGTTATGCTCCATACTCACAGTACAATAGCAATTAGGAAACTTCCTTTTGGGTCAATCAAATTAGCTTAGAGAGCTAATGATTAAAATTGTAATCACTTATAATGATTAACTACACACTGAGCAATCAATTTGGCAACTAAAGCCTTACCCCGGACTTTTTAGGAGAGGTGCAGAGAATGACCAGTGCTCACTTCGACGCAAATTTCTTCGAATTCGTGGAATAAAATTGCTTCAAATTTTGATAGCTTGAAGGAGACTATGACCTTGTTCGAACAAGCTATAGATCATCGAAAATGAATAACAGCTCATTGAGATATGGTCGTCACAAGTACACTATTCTGAGTGATCATAGAAGAGAAACCAATAGAGATGCTTAATGATGTATTTGTATTATGGAACATGATTTTACAAACTCATTCGCAAAGAAATGATCCAAAATGATAGCGAGATGAGTAAGCAATAAGGTGTGCTACTCAACCTCTCCTAAGTATCTATGAATGGCTAAAATAATTGAATCTTCTATATGATTGTCTATTACATGTCAGACACCTCTAGCAGAAGACAATGATATGTTGTACACATTTCTGAAGCCATCTTCTTCTGAGTGCATGATTAGCTTTTCCTCATGGATCTTTGCAACACATAAGACTAGGTTACATCCATCATAGAAGGTTACGAGAGACAAAGAAAAGGGAAACAAATAGGATCACATAGAATTTCGCACAAGGAGAGCAATGTGTACACTTTACATGATGTAGGAAAGTATAGATAAAATTTAGAAATTTTCAGACTCTTTTAGAAGAGTAACAAAGATCATTCCCAAGACGTGAAGCAAGAATTTTGGTTGGTGAGCATCCGATAATGCACATGATTACTAGTCTCCTCATTTAGGACAAGGACCTCAAGACTTTAATTGTTTACAATGTTTGCAACATTTTCACTTGTTTAGAATGTTGGCAACATGTTGGTTCATGTGAAGTAACCAAGTTCCAATGAAGCGCTATTTTTTCAAACATATCCAATATGCTCATTAGCATGATTTTTGTAGTAATAAACATTGCCTATATGATAAATGGAATATTCAGTATGCTAATTAGCATACTCTATGTGCTCATTAGCACAATCAATATGCTAATCCATATGCTAAAGAGGATACTCTAAATGCTCATTCGCACATTAAATATGTTGATTAGCATACCATATTAATTAAATAGCATAGTCAATAAGCTAATTAGCACAATACCTATAGGAAAAACACATTTTGTATGATAATTAGCGTAATCCATATGCTAATTAGCACATTTAGTATGTTAATTAGCATAGTTTGTATGCGAATTCATATAGCCAATACGTTAATAAGGATAATGCATATGCTAATTAGTAGTGTTTGTATGCTAATTAGCATAGTGACTATCTCAATTTTCAATGTGGTTATTAGTTAGATTTGCTAAGAGAATTTGCATTAGCATAAAGAGCATACTAACTAGCACCTTCCTAATGTTACTACTAGCATATCCACTATCCTAATTTTAGTGTGCTTATTAACTAGATTTTATTGTTAACATACACGATATGTGGTTTGATAAACATTCTATCGAGATCGTCTTTAAAATCAACTTCTATTTTCCTTGGAGGCTTAGCACAATTAGAGTAAGAGAGTTTGAGCTATTGAAACCTTTCTTTGTTAAATTAATGAAGGAAAAATATATGTGTTGCCATGAGTGCCATGCATAAATTTTCTTTTTGAAGGACATCTTGAATGAGGTCCCATACAAGATTCATGGATTTGCATGCCATTGCAAATGTGTCCAACTTTGTGGAGATGAGAAGTTTTCTTGCAGAATGACACGTCTTGTGCGTTGTTCTTTTAGTTATTAAAAACTAATCTCAAGAAAATTATCACTTGTTTATATATTTTTAAAAAACTATACATTCAAGTAGAAAATTGAGATTAAAAGTATGATGCATGATACCTAATGTTGAATTGCAATTGATTATGAGACCACTTTTATTTTGTTGCAAGATATGAATGACAGACATGAATGGAGATGGGCTCATTCTTTTTTGGAATAGGCCATCGTAAAGGAGAGCAAGATGGTTTAAGTGGATGGATTTAGAAAACCTTGAGATGGAAAATTTTGAAACCAAATGGAACCATTTTTGCATTGCAAAGTGAAGATGATTTGTTATTGCAAGTGAAGATGGTTTGTTATTGCAAGTGCTATCTTTCAAAGGAGAGGGAATGGAACAAGTGCATATATTTTTGGAGGTTAAGGCATGGAACAAGGTTAGAGAGTACAAATAGAATTGTGAACCTATTGAAAATTCTCTCATGGTGCATGTTGTTCATGTCACAACCCACAAGATGCAAGTGACCCATACACTCAATCTAACAAGAATACTTGCATGAAACCATGGCCTTATCATCTTTTGCTACCATTGTCTAATGAGAAGAACCATATGTTGAATGGCTATGATGGTGTCACATATGAAGATCATCGTGATGTGTTAAGTGTTTCTTTGAGTATTCATGAAACCTTTGTAGTGACCCTGAACATTGGAGTCAATGTTTAGGATATAGACTTTTGCTTTGTCAAGTGCATACACACAAAGGAATACTCCAATGTGTTGCGATTGTATTATACGAAAGTAGATACATGCACATTTGTGTTAGATGATACACATGTCCCTATCAAACATGTTTACAACTATGGAAAGATGTATTAAATTTCTTACAATAGCATGCCTTGTGGCATTTTGCATGGAAAAGGCCAATTTTCTTGTAAATTTAAATAGTCATCAACTTATGTTCGCTACCCTCAACTATTAATTTTTGTGTTTATTAATCATTTCACATTTTCTTGAGAATAAAGCAACATTTTTATAAAGAATGGATATGTTCCTTATCATGTAGTAATGCTTGATCTTGAGAGAAAATTCTTGCAATGCAATCCATCCTCGTTCTAAGAAGATTTTTTCTACTTTCATTTGTATGCTTGTGTTACAAATAAAATGATGGAAAAGCATACAAATCATAGCTATCCAAACATACATATAGTTTTCATCTGAAAGCATTTGAAAACTTGTGCATATGTTGGGGAGGCTTTCCCATGTGGAGGCTTTCCCATGTCATTATGGTAATTAGTTTTTTTTGGACTAACAATTTGGATAACATATTTTTTTCTTATCATAGTGGTTTTCCAGGCTAATTAGCATAGTGGAATGTGCTATTTAGTAGAGTCAATATACTAACTAGCACAGTGAATGTGCTAATTAGCTAGCATGATGAATTTGCTAAATAGCATATTTATTGTGCTAATTAGCATAGTGGAGGTACTAATTAGCATAACGATTAAAATAGTTTGACCATATGAATTGCCATGATTAATATTCTATCTTTATTAAGATATTTGGTAGATAAGTATTCTCTTGTTATTGGCATATTTGATTGCTTATATGCTAATTAGCATGGTAAATGTGCTAATTAACATACTTATGGTGCTAAGTAGCATAACTAATGTGTTAATTAGCATAGTAAGCGTGATAAATGAATATGGTTAGCACAATCACCATACGTATTAGCACATTCACTATGCTAATCAGCACAAGAACTTCATAACTAGCACATCTACCATGTTAATTAGGATAATAACTATGCTAATTACCATAATAACTATGTTAAATAGCACATTCACTATGCTAATTATCATAATAACTATGGTAATTATCACAATACCTTATCAAAAATTCCTACAAGGACACAATGCTTATCAATTAGATATGTTCATAAGGATAGAATTGATAATTAGCATAGTCACTATAGCATACTAGTTAGCATAGGTGAATGTGCTAGTTGCTATAGTCACTATACTAGTTATGTTGTTTAGCCCATTCACTATGCTAATAAGCACAATAACTACTCTAATTAGCAAATTCATTAGGTTAGTTAGCATAATATCCATGCAAACTCGCATAATATCTATGTCAAGTAGCACAATAGCTATGCTAAATAGCACTATGCAAATTACCATACTATTGCCATGATAATGATCACATTCATTATGCTAATAAGCAGCTAATAAGAAAAATAAGTATTCTAAATAGCACTTCACCATGCTAGGTAGCACAATAACTATGCTTCAAAGCATCGACAATTGCATACAACTCCTTCTCATAAAGAGAGTAATTTTTATAAGTCGATTCTCGCTTTTTTCCCTCAAAAGCCACTAATCGACCATGCTGAACTAGAACCACTTCTATAACTCAATCAGTCATGTCTATCTCAACCACAAAGGTTTTATTGGGATCTTCTATATATAAAAGTGGAGTTGTATAAATTGATACCTTTAATGTTTCAATATTTTGCTTCTATTCATCTCCCCAATCAAAGGTTTTCCCTTTCCCTATTGTTTTGTCATCGGGAATAGAATTTGGGCATAGTACTGATGAATTTATGATAGAACTTGAGAAGAAAAGAAATATTTGAAGCTCTTCTAGGTTCTTACAATGTGGCTTAATAGCCCAAACTTTATCATTACTTTATATAAATTAGAAAGTGTCTCTTTACATATAAATGAGAAACTTAGAGATGAAAAGTGTCTTTTCTTAGGAACGTTTCTTAAAAATTAGAAAGTGTCTCTCTCTATATAGATGAGAAACTTAGAGATGAATCTATTGAAGCAACGTAGAGGAAATACTTATGAAAAAGTGTGAACCAAAGTTCTGATTCTATGAACATTTGTTTTTGCATCTAAGACCACATTCCATAGAAACGATTAAACATCGTGTTCTTGGTGCTTCTTTCAGTTGTTAATGTGTGTATTTTATGCCACACTTCAATACATCTGCTCAAACATTCTCCACGAGGTGATTATGTGTCAAGCCTCACAATTGGAGCTTGCACAAGTTCCATAACTTTCTAGAGATACACGAGTGGGGTGCCTTGAGCTGATGCAAGACATTCTACTTTTGCAGAAAAATTCTAGATTGAATCTTTTTTTGTTTCTTGGTCATCCTCCTGAAGGTTGGTGGTTTAAGGTCTTTTAAGAGGGGAGCCTTGCTAGAGCTGTCTCCCTTATTTATGCTAGGTTGGAGAGTCTCCTTCCTAGCCATCTCATGTCTAAGATGAGTAGAAGTTTCTCTTTCCTTTCTCGTTAGGAAAGCGCTAACTTGTGTCTCCAAAGAGACCACCTATGACTTCAATTCTTCTATTATAGAGGTCACGCTAGCAATGACCATCTCTATCAAATTGTTCCTTGAGCTTATCAAATTGTTTATGTGTTTATGTGTCATCTTCTTCTTGTTCGGACTCACCCTTGTTTTCATCATAAACCTTTAAAGTTCAGACTTTACGTGGGGAAGTGCATTCTAATTACACTTGATCTTCAGTTTCCATGTTTATCCACCTCCCCAAATGTAAAATGTTTACATTATTGTATCAATAATTGAAGTTCTTTCCATACCCAAAATAAAAATAAAAATCATGCCTTTCTCGATTCCATGATCTACAAAGCAAATTATACGCCAGGTCTTATTTCAATATGAGTATAGTCTTAATAGACAATTTCTTTTTACATGCAACATTTGATGTATGTTGCAAGCGTTCACATTTGATGTATGTTGAAAGCGTTCACATTTTTGCACTCCTATAATTGTGAAAAGCTGTGATACTTCTAGAAAAACTGTGAATACTCTTTTTGTCCACATTTTTCATTTTTTTTGCAATTCATATTTAGGAATAACTCTATGCTCCTATCATCTTGGGGGATCCACTCTAGGGTGATCACTCTGGTCAAGATGGATTTACCTCTAGGTGTCCTAGGTTCTCATCTTAGGGTTCCTTGCTCTAGGTCTTCCATTTGCATCTCAGAAATGATAATTCTGAACTCATATGTCTTGTCGGGTAAGCTTGTGACCATGTACATGGTTCCCTTTTTATCAATGTATGAGACTTCTTCAAACTTGACCACAGGGTGTTCAAATCCCACAGACTAATCCATCACAGAAAGTTGGAGAAGCTTGGAGAGGGTTCGAAAGTTGAGTTTTCAATTGGTGAAGTTGGTCTAGCAAATCAGCATAAGACCAGCCATAGCTCTTTGTATATGTAAAATAGACCTTATAATCTTGTGGCTAGTGCAATAAAACCCAATAGGTACTTTGGAACATCAACAAGAATAAGTTGATGCAAAACAGATTACTTGCACCTTGACTAGCTCACAAAAACCCTTTCAAAATGGATAGAAGTTGTAACTTCAAACACTTAGAGCAGCCTGCACAGCAAGAATTGGAAAATTTGCTCTTAAGGGAGTGTCATACATAGGGTTTTCTCGCTAAAATGCATAAAAACCCTAACTTTTATGAACTAGGCAAGGATTAATCACCTTCAAAGTAAACTAGTGTCATCCCATTTTTTCAAGGATGTGTAGAGAATGACCCGCAGAGTGAAAAACTTGAGTTCCTCTAAAACTAATGACCCAAATGACTTGAAACTTTGTAACATAAACTAGATAGTAGTACCTTTTCAATGAGTGCTTAAACACTAGATTTGGAGTTGTGTAGAGAGCAACAATCTGTGCAAGTTGACTCAGTCTGAGGAAGAAGGAGCAGAGAATAGAAATGGCACCAAGCAATGACCCAAGAGTATATGTATTGCTTCAAATCATCAACCTTCTTAATGTACAAATGATTTGGAGTCTTTACATATACTCTTGAGGATATAGCCACGCCTTTTCTTCATGGATTTGAATTCAGAATTAGGCAGCTTTGTTAGTTTTCATTGATTGGAATCTTTTCCTACAATCTAGGAAAAGAGAAAGCTGAAATCAAATCTGCCTTTTGATTGATTGATTAAGAATCAATCCCAACCATTTCTAAATCATGGCTTTTAGGCCTTTTACTCTTTCCATTTACAAAGATAAATACTTTGGAAGTTACATAAGAAGGTGATCCTATGATCAAACTCTGAATACAGTAAATGAATGTAAATAAAACTCTACAAGGAGTATATGTGGCATCATTCAAATGATAGTTCTGATGTAGGTCATATCCACCTTAAACATAATGAAAGATTCGTGTTCCAACAGCTCCCCCTCAAGCTAAAGTACACTTGAGTCTTCATTCTTTGATAGGTTGAATACTTGCCATAGCTTTGAATCTACAAAGCTTTATCCCATCAAGTGCCTTTGTTAGCATGTCTGCTATTTGCTTCTCAGTAGGAACAAATGAAATGTCAATTTTCTTTGCCATAAGCTTCTCTCTTACAAAGTGGTAATGGACTTCCATGTGCTTTGTCCTTGCATGAAATATTGGATTTGCAATTAGATGCATGGAACTTACATTATCGCCAAGTAAGTGAAGTTTGGAACTTACAACTCCCAAATCTGAGTACAACTCCTTAAGCCATATTTCTTCTTGAGTTGCAATAGCTAGACCTCTATATCTTGCTTCAGTTGAACATAAAGCAGATGTTGGTTGCTTCTTGGAACTCCATGACACCAATTTTGAACCTGCAAATGCTAAGTATCCAAAGGTACTTTCTCTATCATCCTTTGCTCCTACCAATCTAGATCTGAATAGATTTTGATATCCAAATCTGAAGAGTACGGATAATAGATACCTTAATTAAGTGTCCCTTTGAGATACTTGAGTACTCTCTTTGCAGCATCCATGTTTGGCCTTCTAGGTGAGTGCATGAACTGATTAACCACTCCCACAGTATGTGATATGTCTGGTCTTGTGTGAGTAGCATATATCAACCTGCCAACAAATCTTTGATATTCTTTAGGATCATCAATCTTTTTACCTTCATAAACACTTAGTTTATGGTTCAATTCCAAAGGTGTACCTAAAGCTTGTGTTCTCCATTTTGAACTTCACAAGTAGGTCTTCAATGTGTCTTCTTTAATTTAGATACATCCCTTCATCTGTACAAATTACTTGCATACCTAGGAAATATGTGAGCTCACCTAAGTCACTCATTTTGAACTCCTCTTCCATGTGTCTCTTGATCCTTTGAATGCCATTTAGATCATCACATTGACAATAATATCATCTACATATACACATAGATAGATAACCTCATTGTGATCCCTTTTGATGAATAGAGAAGGATCGCTGCTAGGAATGAACTCTTGATCTTAAAGGTATCTAACCAACTTATAATTCCAAGCTCTATGAGCTTATTTTAATATATACAATGCTTTCTTAGGTCTACAAAGATACAATGTAAGATTAGGGTTTTCAAAATCTAGTGGTTGTGACATGTATACATCTTTATTTATCCAACCAATTCGGAATGCATTTTTCACATCAAGTTGGAGGAGTCTCCAATTTCTTGCAACAGCTACACTTATCAATGTTTTGATTCTAGTCATCTTTGCAACTGGTGAGAATGTTGTCTCATAGTCTATACCATGAGTTTGTGAGCATCCTTTGGCACCTAATCTCACCTTGTACCTTGAAACTGATCCATCTAAGTTTCTTTTAACTTTATATACTCATCTGCAACCAATTACCTTTTGATTGGTTGACATTGGAACCAAATCCCATGTTTCCATCTCCTTCAACACATCTATTTCTTCTTTCATGGCCTTTTCCCAATTAGGGTTTCCCTTTGCCTCTTCATAGGTTGAGGGTACCAAGTAGATTGAATGCTTTGTAACAAATTTGGAATCATATCCATACCTTTCTGGTTTTCTTTTCTCCCTTGTTGACCTTCTAGGTGCTTGCTTGGAGCATTGTCCACACTCCTGCATCTTTGATTTTCCTCCTAACTTCCATAGCTTGTAATCCTTTTCCTTTTCATCTTGGTCATCATCTCTATCACTTTTTGGATCCTAGAGCTATTTGTCATGCTTGCTTCGCAATTGATGAGAATGAAAATCAAGATCATATGGTAGATTTACCTTTTGTTTGTCTTCATCATACCAAGACTGTGTTCTTCAAACACAACATCTCTACTGTAGTGAATTGCTTGGTTCAAGGATTATAGGGCATGTAACCCATCAGAGTTATATCATACCCAATAGACATTGCCTTTGTTGCCCTATCATCGAGCTTCCCTCTTATTTATGATGGTACATGAACATAAGCTAAACAATGAAACACCTTGCAATGTCCAATACTAGGTTTTCATACATACCATGCTTCATAAGAAGTCATACCTTGAAGTGATTTGGATGGTAGTCTATTGAAAACATACAAAACAATCAAAATAGCCTTTCCCCATAGATAATGTGGCAACCTTGTTCTAGCTAATCCAACCAATGTCTTGTTTCTTCTCTCTGCAATTCCATTCAATTGATGAGAGTACCTGGTAGTCACTTCCCTTTTGATACCGTTAGCCTACAAGAAGTCATCAAAATCTTTGGAGAAGTATTATCCCCCTCCATCAGATCTGAGCTTCTTGAGTGATCTATCCGTATGGTTCTCCACATGTGCTAGATACTCTTTGAAGCAATCAAAAACTTCATCCTTACTCTTGATAAAGTACAGAATAATCCATCTACTATGGTCATCAATAAATGAGACATAATACCTTGATTCTGCCAATGAAGGTTCTTGCCTTGGCCCCCATACATCTGTATCTACTAAGTCCAATAAGTTATCGTGGATGTAGCGTTTGTGGGTGAATGTTTGTTTTTGTGCCTTCTGCCTTCCCAAACTGAAATGCACCACATCTCTTGATCATGTGTTGCTTTGGTATGTTTAGTAGTCCAAGAACACTTTGATCCTTGCATATATCCTTTAAGGTTCTTTCATTCACATGAGCTAGCGTCTTATGCCACGCGTCAAGCTCACTTAGGATTTGAGACCCAAAGTTGAATAGAGCTATATTTTTTTATTTCTCCTACTTCAAAAGTAAAGAGCCTACCATGCTTCTCAACTCTACCTATCTTTGTGAAGGCTTGACATAGATCTTCCACAAACTCTCCATGTCGTGTGAACCTAACTTGCAAGCCTTTCTCAACTACTTGGCCTACGCTTATTAGGTTTTTTGTAATAGTGGGAACATAGAGTACCTTGCTAAGAATATTTGTCTTGCCACTGAAAGCTGTGACGTTACCAATCTTCTCCACACTATGCTTTGTGTCATCCCCTATTTGTACTTCATGTCTATGCTTTGGACATTCCAAGTCAGATAAGAGAGCTATGTTGCCTTCAACATTATTTGAGCATCTTGAATCTATGTGCAGTAAATGATCATCTTCTTTACCTTCCTTGTGGCTTAGATTCAACAAGAACAATGAATCTTCATGTTGTTCGTCTTCATAATAATTGTTGTAATCCATTCTGTTATGGTCTACCTATTGTTGTTGGTCTTCATAATAATTGTTGTAATCCATTCTGTTATGGTCTCTATTGTTATTGTTGAAGTTGTGTCCACCTCTGCCTTTTGTTGCCATATCCAACTCTTCCACTTTCCATTGAACCAAAAATTCTAAAAGGTGTGGTTGGTCTTATCATAGATGGCAAAAGGTTGAACATTCTTTCCTTTGGTCTTGTCATGCTTTGTTCCTTTCTTCTTCCCTTTCCATTTGCTCTTGCTTGCAAAGTTGATTTGGTCTCCTCTTCACCTTCCTCCTTCTTGCCTTTCATCTTTTTTGCTTTCTTATCTTCATATACAACACTAGTTCAATTACCATGATAGGAGTTACCTTCCTTTATGCTATTATTAGCCTCTTGATTGAACAATTGTCCAAGAAAGATTGTCATTGCTTGTCACCTCTAATCCCATTGAGAATTTGCCTCATGATGGTCTCTTCTTTAATCAGCTCTACAATGGATGTCAATTGATCAACAACCTCCTTAACGTTTGTAAAAAACTATGTGATGGTTTGTTTTGGAGCCTTCTTCATTTGGTTGAACGCACTCTAAAGATCGTACTTGCTTTTGTACTAGCACAAAAAAAGTCTCTAGGGCATCCCATGTCTCTTCAGATGTCTTGCATCCTCTAATATGTGATAATAGAAAATGAGATATAGAGTTGAGTTTGTATGACTTTGCTTGAGCATCCCTTGCACACCAAAGTGTGAGCCTATATGTTTCCTCTTAAGTAGGTCCTCCTTTGGATCTTGGAATAGGCCTTGCTTCATCACCTGATACAATCCCATATAGATTTCTTCCTTGCAAATAAGCCTCCGTTCTGATTTTTCCTATCATAGCTCAACCTTTGAATTGGATGCCCTCCTCTTGAAAAATTCCTTTCATTTCCTTTTGAATATTGTTTCTTCAACTAGTTCAACTTTACCTTTGGTGTAATCACCTCTTCATACACTTCTTCACTTGCATTTGAATCACTATTTTGGGCAGCACTTTCACCTTCAAATCTTCCATAACCTAATGTTGATGATGAGGAATCACTCCCTAGTCTCTTTTTCCATATTGACCTTTCTCCATGTGATGTAGAAGCTTATGGACCTGACATTTGAGTGCTTGTTTGCTGAAATTCTTCTTGGACCACACCTCCATCATCTTCATAATCTTCTTCAAGAATCTTCTCTTTCCCTACGTCTCCAAACCATGGTTCTAGCTCATCAAATACCACATCTCATGAGATGCATAGCTCCTTTTTCACTGGATTGTAGCACCTATATCCCTTTTTCTCCTATGAATATCCGATGAAAATACATTTTTCTGACTTTGGCTCCATTTTTGTACTTAGTTCTTGAGGAATGTGAACATAACACACACATCCAAAAACTTTGAGATGTGTAAGGTCCGGTGTCCTACCAGAATAAACCTCCTCAAGAGTTAAATTATGCACTCTAGTTGTTGTGCACATATTCATCAAATAAATAGTTGTACTAGCTTCTTCAACCCAATATTTTAGTGGCACCTTCATCTCGCATGCATCTTGCAACTTCTGTGATATGTCTATTTTTCCTTTCAACAATTCCATTTTGGTGAGGTGTGTACCTACATGTAAATTGTTTTTTGATTCCCTTTGTATGTAGAAAATTTGAATTTTCTTTGGAGAAATATTCGACTCCTCCATCAAACATCAAAGTCTTTATATACCGTCCTGTTTCCATTTCTACATGTGCTTTAAATCTCTTGAACATAGGGAACACATCTGATTTTGTTTTTATGTAGAACATCCATAATTTTCTTTATTGATCATCAATAAAAGTGACAAAATATTTAAACCAATAATTGATGGTTGTTGTGATGGTCCCCATACATCTGCGTGTATCAAATTGAGGACATTTTTTGCCACATAGTTGCTCTTCTTGAATGGTTGTCAGGTTTGCTTTCATAGTTGGCATGCTTAACAAAAATCATGTAGTCCAACATCATTGAATCTTGGAAGACCTGTTACCACTTCATGGTTGCTCATGTCCTTGAGGTTGGGAATGTTGATATGTCCAAACCTCTTGTGCCACAAATCAATTTCAACAATCTTCTTGTTTCCAAACTGAATATACATCACCTTTCCATGTGGTTGTTGAATGTCCAAAGTGAACATACTACCTTCTTTCCTTCCTTGAACAATGACCTTGAATCCTTCTTTTGGATTCTTTACGAAGCATCCTTTTTCATTCAAGATAACATGATATACTTTTTCTACGATTTGTCCTATTGAAATAAAATTCTTTGCAATAGTAAGAACATGAAGAATATAAGTGAATACCTTCTTGTCTCCAAGCTTGATTTCTCCAACATGCTCAATTGTGTGTTCAGTTTCATCACTGGTCTCCACACATCCTTTTCCACTTGGAGCTTGTAGATTTGTGAATAAATCTCCTCGGCATGTCATGTGATTTTTGCAACTTGAATCTATAAACCATTTTTGGTCATCACTTCTCTTGCTGTTGTACTCATGCTTCACGACAAGCATGGTTTGCTTATCTCCTTCACTTGATGTACTGGCATAGTTATTTTGGCTCCTTTGGCTCCCTCCATTTAGCCTTCCATTCTTTTTCCAATAATCATTTGCATAGTGTCCTACCGCAATGATAACATGTTATAACTTTATGAGAATTGTATGAACCTCGACCTCTTCCTCTATTTCTTCCTCGACCTCTTCCATGTGTGT
>CM035433.1:24721720-24739220 GCA_020310875.1 Ceratopteris richardii
AAATCAAAATCAGAATAACAATAGTAGAGGCAGAGGTGGAAGATATGAAAGTAATTTTCAAAGAGGTAGACTAAGTCAAAGAGGAGGCTATGGTAGAGGTGGAGAAAGAAGTTGGGGACAGAATCAATCCTACAACACCACCTACTATAATTATGCAAATGACACAGAGAATGAAAGTCATACATCATTGATGATGAATTCAATCAACACATCACATAAAGAAGATCTAAAGGTATTTTACATTGACTCTGGATGTTCTAATCATTTGTGAGGAAACATAGAATTGATGTCAGAATTGGAAAAAGGCATTTCTAGTCATAGTGTTCAAATAGGTGATAATACAAGACATAATGTACATTCAATTAGAAAAATGAAATGCAAGAGTGGAGCAGATTTGCTAACCAATGTTTTGTATCTTCCCACAATACCTAAAAACTGGATTAGTGTGGGACAAATAGTTGAAAAAGGTTTTCAAGTCAGGTTTACAAATGAAGGAGTATTTGTTGAAGATCTAGAGAATGGATATAATTAGTTTGTTTGTGGTAAGAAAGAAGGTAGAATCTTTACTTTAAGAGTACAAGGGAACATTGGTCAAGCTTTGCTCACACATGGTGAAGGGGTGATTACAAAACTTGATCTCTGGCATAAGAGATTAGGTCATTTCAATGAAAGAGGAATTAAAGCTATGGTTGCTAATCAGTCTATACTAGGATTACCAAATGTGCAGAGTCAACATATGGTTTATAAATGTGAGGGGCATGTCAAATGGGAAAATCACACAGGTTACCACTTCAAAAGAAAGGATTCAAACATGATGGATTACTAGAGCTCATTCATATAGATGTATGGGGACCAACAAAAGAAGGATCTATCAGTGGCTTAAGGTATTATGTTCTTTTCATTGATGATGCTACAAGATGGATAACATTATATGTTTTGAAGGAAAGATCAGAAGTGTTTGGAGCTTTCAAGCATTTTCATGCATATGTAGAGAGAGTCAAAGGTCAAAAGCTTAAAAGACTGAGGTCTGATGGAGGGGGAGAATACTTCTCCCAAGAGTTCAATGATTATCTTTGGAATGCAGGTATTAAGAGAGAAATAACTTATAGGTACACACCACAACAAAATGGTGTAGCAGAAAGAAGGAATAGGACTTTGGTTGAGTTTTCTAGAGCTATGCTGAAGGAGAAGAATTGTCCGAATTATCTTTGGGCTGAGGCTGTAAATACAACTACATATCTTGTGAATAGATTACCATGTGCAGCTGTCAATGGAATGACTCCATATGAAGCTTGGTGGGGTAAGAAACCAACACTAGATCATTGTAAAGTGTTTGGATCAATTGCATATGCTTATGTTCCATCACAACTTAGACATAAACTTGAACCAAAGGCAGAAAAATATATGTTCATTGGTTAGGATGAAAAGCAGATGGGTTACAGATTGTGGAGTCCTCTAACAAGAAAATTTATTGTTTGTAGAGATGTTACATTTGATGAACAGAAAAGTTGGTATGCAGATCAAATTCATATAGCAGACGAATTTGAAGAAGAGGTAAGAAGATGTGAGAAAGGAAAATCAATTGTGCAGGTAAATAGAGATGAAGACTATATGCAAGCAAGTACATCCAGAAGTGGATTAACAAGAAGGAATGAAGAAGCTCCTATATTTGATGAAGAGGTGTATCCAGAAACTTATGAAGAATGTGAACCAAGAAGGTCAAGCAGGACTAGAAGGCAACCATAAAAGTATTCTTTTGATACTTCTTACATAACTCAGAAGAACTATGCATATATGGTCAAAGATGATGAAGAACCTGAGAATTATGATGAAGTTAAAGGTAAGAAGCAATGGGAAGAAGCAATGAAGGAAGAATTCAATGCACTAGAGGAGAACATGACATGGGAACTTGTTCCTAAACCAAATGGTAAGAAAGTAATTGGAAATAAATGGGTTTATAAAGTGAAGAAGCTTGCATATGGAAGTATAGCGAGATACAAAGCTAGACTGGTGGTGAAAGGCTATGCCCAAACCTATGGCATAGATTATGATGAGACATCCAGCCTTGTAGCTAAGATGTCAACTATAAGGACAATCATTGCTATTGCAACTTCAAAAGGATGGACCCTAAGTCAATTGGATATAAAGAATGCATTCTTGAATGGATACATATCAATTGAGGTATACATGGAACAACCTCAAGTGTTTATAGATTCCAGGTATCCAAATTTTGTTTGCAGGCTGAAAAGAGCACTCTATGGATTGAAGCAAGCTCCAAGAGCATGGAACTATAGACTGGTGAAGCATCTGAATGAACTTGGATATAAAAGTTCAAAAGCAGATCCAAGTCTACTCATCAAAAGAGCAGAGAAAGGTACAATCCACATTTGTATTTATGTAGATGACATTATAATCATAGGTACTTCAGATGAAGGAATGAAGGAGGTAAAGAGATTACTTGAAAAAGAATTCAAGGTCAGTGATCTAGGAAATTTGTCATATATAGAAGTCACCTATACAGATCATAGTATATATGTATCACAAGAAAGGTATCTTTTGAATCTATTGAAGAAGTTTGATATGGAAAATGCAGAGAAGCTTCAACTCCACTTGAAGTTAATCACAAGCTCAATAAATATGATGGTGCAGAATACAAATATATGAGGAAGTATCAATCTCTTATGGGTAGTTTGATTTATGCTACACTTACAAGACCTGATCTTAGTTATGCAGTGGGAGTTCTATCACAATTCATGCATTGTCCAAAGGGTCCACATTGGATTGGAGGTGAAAGAGTTCTCAGATATATCAAAGGAACTATAAACAAAGGATTGTATTATCCTTTGCATCAGATTTGAATTTCAGAGCATATAGTGATTCAGACTAGGCAGGTAATCAAGATGACAGAAGATCAACTCATGGTTACATGATATACATTGGTGATAAGCTTGTAAGTTTTTAAAGAAACAACATAGAATAGCATTATCATCAACTAAAGCTGAGTACAGAGGACTAGTGGAAGCAGCTAAGGAGGTCATATGGATTCAAACACTATTCAAAAGCTTGGGCATTGATTAAGGTATACCTACAATACATGGAGACAATATGAGTTCACTTTATCTTGCAGCAAAGCCAGTATTTCATGCAAGAACAAAACATATAGAGATACATTATCATTTCTTGAGAGAAAAAGTAATGGAGAAATAAATTGAAGTGGAGTACATTTCTACAAAAGATCAGATGGCAGACATAATGACAAAGAGCTTGGATGGTGTGAAGACCAGCAGATTCAAAAGCATGGCAAGAGTAAAAGAAAGAAGATGATATGAAGAAACAAAGAATGTCAATTAGTGATTGAGGGGGAGCTGTTGGAGAAACACTCACTAATTGGGCATATATTTGAAGGTCAAAGTTTTAGAAGAAAATCACATGCCTATGTGAAGGGACAAATTCAGAAGTGTATTATAGTTATAAATTTAGTTCACTTTAGTTCTAGAAGTTTTCTAAAATCACATGAATGAGAAATATATACAAGTTAGTTTTTATCAACTGACGCGATGAGAGAAGAAGTGGAAGAGAGTGAAAGAATGTTAGTAAAAGTTCATTTTGTATGATTGAATATAGTCGGGCTTCTCTAAGTGAGAAAGCACTTGTAAACTTCAGAGTTTTTATAGTTATGAGAAGAACTAAGTAAAGTTCTATGTATGAGACTCTCTTCATCATCTCCATGATTACCTACTATGTGATGAGTTCAAAAGATCAAGTTTTCCAAGCAACTCGATGCTTGGCATCGAATCTCTACTGATAAGTCATATTTTCATTTATCTATTTCATTCAATGCTGAAGTGTTTGCAAATCATGACTTTGTTGGAGCAACTTGATGCCTGGCATCAAATTCCAGAAGATAAGTGATATTCTAAGTATACATGAAATCATCTATTGTTTTCGCATCTGAAAGGTCAAGGTTTTATGCGCAAAGTCAATGCCTGGCATTGAATCCCTACTGAAAAGTGGCTAAAAACACCCCAAGTCGATGCCCGGCATCCAATTCTCGTTGGAAGTCAATGGCAGGCATCAAATTCCATTTTTAGACATGCATTTTCTACTATAAGAGGAAGATTTTTCAATTTTGGTAGATATACATAGTCATCTTGTCAAGGCCATAACTTGAGTTCTAAAGATCAGTTTCTTAGAAATAATAGCTTGTTGGAAAGCTCTTATCTTCTACTTTCATTAACCAAAAGATTGTGGAGAAATAATATTTGTGCTAAGAGAAATTAGAAAAACACTAAAGGTATGTAATTTCAATGATTGGAAAGTTTTTAAGAAGTAAAGTTCTTGGTTTTGGCTATCATTTCTCAATGTTTGGAGTGGCAATGAGTTAATGGTGACCATAGAGGTTGTCTAGTGTCACATTAATTCATTTCTTGTGATGTTTCACACATGAACAAACATCTACAACTTTTGTTGGGGATCCACGCATGGTAGAAATTGAGATTGGCTTAAAATAGTTTTTCTTCAAGGAGGTCTCATTTGTAGCATTCATATGAAGAAGATCTATGCTTGGAATCTGATTAGGATTGAAAGTTGGATTTTAGATGATCCTTGTTTGAACAAACAATGAGATCATTAGTTGGAAGAGAAACTTTCTTTGAAAGATCATTATTTGAATGAAGAATTGGATTTGGATGAGTATTTGAATCAGACTATTGAGCAAGATTCCTTTGGGGGTTATCATCTAGGCTACAACTAGACCCTAACCTAGATTCAAAGTGACATGCAATAGATGTGGATAGAAAGAGGAGCCTCTTTATTGACGACAGAGTTGTAACTAGATAGATGAATATGTGAGATGCTAAGTAGATCAAGAAAATTCTCGATCATTTAGTCTAGACCACTATCAAACTCAATGTGTATGGACTCTGCATCATGCATGTGGTCAACTGTGCAAGGATCCACGTTGACATCCACTGTAGATTGGGATTGGAGGAAGAATAGAATATTTACTCTCTCTTTTGATGTTAAAGATTGGGCTCATCATACTTTCAGCGAATGGTATACCTCCAACATTCTCACTTGTTCCAAGATCCATATTTTATGTAGCATCACAATTGGTTGTAATTTTCTCGATTGAGGTACAAGCAACTGCTTAGTACAACAAAACCACCCAGATTAGTATTTTGGTAGACAACTAAAGAGTGAGAAAGAGCTAAATAGTTGATGGATGGATGCATTTTAGATAGGTATATACAGAATATATATAGTTGGGTGGATATTTTTCTAGATAGCTAGATAGCTAAATAAATTTTTAGTTATTGGATATCTATTTAGCTTCATAGGTAGATGCTAGAGTTCGAGGTCTACAGAAGCATGTGAATAGCACAAGGAAGAAGAACAAGCTTGGAGCACAATGCACAATATTGAATGTATTACGGCTAGAATGTACAAAGATAAGTAACCCTTAGGGCTTTTGGTGTATATACAAGTCAAAGGAAGAAACCTCCTAAAGAGGGAAAAAAGTGTCTCAATGGTCCTACTGTGTTCATGCATCACTACCTAAATGTATCAATAGATCCCGCATAGGAGTGATGTGGTGAACAAGGAGCTGACACCCAAGTATAAGGAAGTGCCAAGCTATGTGGAATCAATCCACAAAAGGAAGAAAGTCCAAAGCTTTGTGGAAAGCTTAAAACTTCTCCCTAGGTAGAGCCTTTGTGAAAAGGTATGTAATGTTCTCTTGTGCGGGCACATATGCCAAATTGATCTCTCTAGTAGAGAACCAATCTCTTACATAATGATAGTGCACCTTAATGTGCTTAGTGGTAGCATGGAACACAGGTTTCCTCGCAACTACCAATGCACTTTGACTATCAATGAATATGGTGGTGGCAGAAGACTGACTGCCACCCAAATCAGCCATAAGGCATCTGAGCCACACACACTCAATAGTTGCTATGAAAGTTTCCCTATACTCTGCCTCAAAGCTAGAAGTGTCGAGAGTAGGCTACTTCTTGCTCAACCAAGATATGCATGAGCTACCAAAAATGAAGCAAAGACCACTAGTTGACACATGAGTGTCAAAGGAACCAGCCTAGTCTGAGTCAAAAAAAGCGTGTAAATCTAGCGGTAGTGAGCCCCCCTTGGGATAAGACAATCCAAGTAGCTCGGTACCACTCAAGTAGAAAAAGATGCACTTAACCACCTCCTGATGCTTGACACCTGGGAAATGCATAAACCTGCTCATTTGTGAGATAGAAAACTGAATATCTAGCTGAGTAATGCATAAGTAAATCAAGCATCCAACAACTTGTAGCATCAAGTGCATCTCCAACATCATGAAGATGCAATCATAAACATGTCTCCATAAGAGTGGCAATAGGTTTGGAGTCTTCAAGGCAAAAATGTTGTAGTATTGTGTCAACATATTTTGTTTGACACAAAATTATTCCGCCATCAACTTGCATTAAATGAATGCCAAAATAATGATGCAAATGCCCAAATATGTCATCTCAGATGAGGCATGCAGATCAGCCTTAAAATCACTAATATGCTTCTCTTGAGCACCAGTGAGTAGCATATCATGAACATACACAACAATGATCAGAAGCACATCATTAGGAAGCTTAACATATAAGTTGCTCTCATTTGGACTATTTTCAAAACCATGTGCAATCAGGTAGGCATGTGTTTTTCCATACCAAGCACATGGTGCTTGTTTCAAACCATATAATGCTTTTTTCAACCTACATAGTTGGTTTTCATGCCCTTTCTGCACAAAGAAAAGGGGCTGAAAAACATACACTTCTTCATGCCAATCACCATTGAAAAAGGGAGTTTTAATGTCCAACTGATGTACATTCCAACCATGATGAGCTGCAAGTGCACAGATGCCACGAACAGTAGTCTTTTGGCATGTAGGTGCAAAGGTCTCATCAAAATCAATGCCTTTTTCCTCCACATAACTCTTTGCAACAAGACTAACATTATACCTGTCAACTCTTCCATCAAGCTTATGCTTCAACTTGTATACCCATAGTGCCAATGGCCTTCTTGCTAGGAGGCAAGTCACATAAAGACCAAGTACCAATTTTAATGATAGCATCATATTCTAATTGCATAGCATCCATCCAATTTTCAAAATTTTGTACTTCATCAAATGAAATAGGCTCATTCTCATCACAGAGACTAGAGGCAGCCATAGCATAGCAATCTAATGCAAAAGAAGCACTATGAGAGCTTGAACGAGTATGATATGATAGAGGTGCATCTAATTTCTATCATGCAAAGTCTGCACCAGCCATTTTGGCATAGTTTTTGCCTCCTCAATATCGGCTCTCTCATCAACGGGTGCATCATGTAAATTTGCATAAAAAATGGAATGATCTACTACATGAAATCTATTAATGTTGACAAGTTGTCTCATTAGGATCTGCACTAGAGTATCCACCTATAAAAAGATGAACCAAAGTGTCATGCATGTCTTTGGAGCTAACAAATGTCTCCTTCATACATGAAAGTAATTCTTGAATAGCATCTTCCACAAAAACAACATCACGGCTAACCAAAATGCATTTAGTCTATGGATGATACAAATGATAGACTTTGCTTTTAGAACTGTACCCAACAAAAATACATTTCATTGCTTTATCATCAAATTTTCTACAATGTTGTTCGTGCACTATTGCATATGCCAAACAACCAAAAACACGTGACTGAGCAATACATGGCTTGCGACCATGTGAAGCCTCATATGGAGTGATGAAATGCAATGCTTTAGTGGGATACTTGTTAAGTACATATGATGCACACATAACAACCTCAAACTAGAAACTATGTGGTAAGGCATGAATTTAACCATATACCTCACCATCTCCATGAGTGGCATGTTATTCCATTTAGAAACTCCATTCTGCTGAGGTGTAGATGGGACTCTACACTAATGTTTTATCCCACATTCAGCCAGAAATGCATTAAATTTAGAAGACATAAATTCCCTCCCCCCTCCATCAGAACGAAGGTGCCCATTGTACATATCGAAATTTTTTTAGGCAAAACCTTAAACTCTTTGAAGCACATAAACTCTTCGGACCTTTCTTTCAATGGATATGCCCATGCATGTCTGGAAAATTGTCAAATTATGAAAGTCACGAAGTAACGATAGTTTCCAAAAGAGGGTGTTAGTATAGGACCACAAACATCACTATGAACAAATTGGAGTTTTTGAGTAGCTTGAACTGAACCATATTTTGGGAATGAGGAACGCTACATTTTGTGCAAAATATAGCCTTCACGTACGTGTTTACCAAATGCCTCAAGTTTAGGCAAAGAGGACACCATTTCAAGTTTCTAAAGGCATAGAAAACTACAAAAATTCACATGACTAAAGCATGCATGCCAAAGCTTTGCATCTGGCATAGCCTAAGAATCATGTAGTGCACATGCTGAATCATTGAGAGACTTCTCATAGTCTATGAGCTTATACAACCCATGATAAAAAATGCCAGAAGCAATAATGATATCACCACTTGATAGATCATGAATTGTACATCTATGATCAACAAATTTCACAACCAAGCCAATCTTGGCTAAAGCTAAAACTAATAACACATTCTTCTTGATCCTTGGCACAAATAAAGCAACCAACAATGTAAAAGAACTACCATCAATAGTAGTCAAAATGATCATAGCGACTCCCATGATAGGATAAGAAGATATGTTGGTGCATGTGGCAATATTTGTGTTGGGAAATATGGATGGACACCTCAAGAAATGAGTTGGTACTGCTAATCCCTACTTTGTACCTGCCATCTTTCACTTCAGATTTGTGATGTAGGCCTCTTTAGCTTTCTAATGAAACTAGATAAGAGCCTTTGTACTTTGGAGATGATGCTTCAAACAATTATATCAAAAGAGATAACTTTGCAACTAGCTTGTGCCCAAAAAAACGCTATTTTGGTTTTGACACCTGCTAGCCATTATGCTCGGTACTCACAGTACAATAGCAAGTAGGAAAATTCCTTTTGGATGAATCCAAGTAGCTTAGAGAGCTAATGATTCCAAGGGAAATCACTTAAAATGATAAACTACACGTTGAGCAATCAATTTAGCATTTGAAGCCTTCCTCCCAACTTTTTATGAGATACGCAGAGAATGACTAGTGATTACTTCAACGCAAGTTTCTCCGAATTGGTTGAATCAAATTATTTCAAACTTTGACACCTTGAAGTAGACTTTGAGCTTGTTCCAATAAGACATAGAACATGGAAAATAGATAACAAGGCACTGAGATATGGTCATCACAAGTGCACTATTTTGAGTGAGCTTGTTTATGGATCCATTTGAGTTTCTCTTGATTTTGTAAATCCATCCAGAACCAATTAGCTTCATTGATTCCTTCTTTCGAACTAGCTCCCAAGTATCATTCTCCTTGAGTCTTTACTTCTTCAAATGAATTAGGTTCTTCAAGTGATAAATCTTTAGCAAGATAAATGGAGTGCTTGGTAACTAAAGAAGTGTCATACCCATATCTCATTGGCTTGTTGCTCTCCCTTTGTGATCTTCTTATTGCTTGGTTGGATGATTCAGGTATATCTTCCAACCTCTTTATCTTGACCTTGCCCTTTGATTTCCATGCCTTGGTTCCTCCTTGGTGAATCTTGGAAACTCCTCTTCCAAGTCACATGGCAACTTAAACTTCTTGCATTCACTTTCAAGCCAAGAATCATTTTCATCAAACACAACATCTCTACTAACCATAAAACCCTTGTTGGAGGGATTATAAAACCTGTATCCTTTCTGATTTAAATCATATCCTATAAAGATGCACTTCTCATCCTTAGGGTCTAGCTTACCTCTAATTTGAGATGGAACATGCACATAAGGAACACTTCCAAAGATTCTACAATGATCAAGTGATGGTCTTCTACCATGCCATGCTGAATTCATATGGGGTCATCCCATCAAGTGATTTGGATGGCAACCTGTTAATGAGATAAGTGGCAGTAGATACACTCTCTACCCACAAATAATTTGGCAACCTTTTTTCATTAAGCATTGATCTAGCTGTTTCCACAATCGACCTTTTTCTTCTCTCTGCTACCCCATTTTGCTCATAGGTATACCTTGTAGTAATCTCTCTTTTGATACCTCTGCCCTACAAGAATGCGTCAAATTCATTTGAGAAGTACTCACCTCCTCCATCTGACCTTAGTCTCTTTAGGCTTCTTCCTGTTTGGTTTTCCACAAGTGCAAGATACTTCTTAAAGCAATTGAACACTTTATCTTTATGCTTCATAAAATACAAGATGTTCCATCTACAGAAATCATCAATGAAAGACACATAGTACCTTGAGCAAAAAATTGAAGGATCCTTGCTTAGTCCCCACACATCTGTGTGGACAAGTTCCAAGTGGTACTCATGCATATATCCTTTCTTTGAGAAGGGTAACTTGTGTGATTTGCCAAACTGACATGCACCACATTTATAGATCATGTGTTTCTTCGATACATTAGGTATCCCAAGCACACATTGATCTCTACATATTTGTTTCAAGGTTCTCTCACCAATGTTCCCTAATCTCTTATGCCAAATCTCAAGCTCTGACAATGTTTGATTTTTGTAATTATAAAGTGCAATATTCTTTGTATCTTCAAGTTCAAATGTAAATAGTCTACGTGTTTTTTCTCCCTTGGCAATTCTCTTGAATCCATGTTGGGGATCCTCTACAAATGCTCCATATTTTTTGAACCTAACCTGGAAACCCTTTTCCACAGTCTGTCCAACACTCATCAAGTTCTTTCACCTATTTGTACTTGGTATCCCTTGGGATCCTCAAGGTCAGAAAGAAGAACTACATTGCCTACCACATTGTTTGAACAAATTGAGTCAATATAGAAGAGGTGTTCATCATTCATACCTTTCTTTGAAGTCAGGTTCATAATCAAAAGTTAATCCTCTTGATTCTCTGTGTAATTGTTGTAGTCTTTTGTTGATTTGTATTTGTTGCTTTGAAGATGTATTCATTATTCATACCTTGCTTTGAAGTCATGTTCATAATCAGAAGGGAATTTTGTTGATCCTTTGTATAATTGTTGTAGTCTTTTCTTGATTTGTATCCTCCTTGGTAGTTATTGTAATTGTTGTTGTGGTTGTTGTAGCCTTGATTGTAGCCTTGAGTATGGTTGAATCTTCCTCTTCATTGTGAGTAGCCACCTCTTTGATATCCTCTTCCTCTATGATTCTTTTAGTTCTTATAGCACTCATCTGTAGTGTGATTAGACAATCCACATATGTAGCATGAGGAAGAGTTGAAAGGTCTCCCCGTATCTTGCTTACCTCCTCTGCCCCTTCATCTTGAGTTTCTACCTCTCCTTGCATAGTTAGCCTGAGAATTAGTACCTTCATCTTCAATTTTTTTGCTTTTGCCTTTCTCTTTGGACTTGCCTTTATCTGTGTATAGGGTAGAAGAGTTAATACCTGTTGATGGTTCTCCATTTTTGTTGAGCTTGGCTTCATGGGTAAAGAGTTTTCCCATGAGTATGGTAAGATCTGGAATCTGCATGTCCATGTACAAGTCCATGGCAGTTGTGAAAGCTTCCCATTTGTCATCTGCCTTGATGCCATTATTACTTTTCTCACAATTTGTTCCTCTTCAATCTCCTCTCCTATGCTTGCCAATTGTTCAGCCACAACTTTGACTTTGGTCACATACTTTGAAACACTTTGCTTGGGTTTCTTCGTTTGAGTGGTAAACACAATCCAGAATTGATTATTTCTTGCTCTTGTATTAGAAGAAAAGTATGAAGACAATGTGTCCCAAGTCCCTTGGGATGTTTTACAATTCCTAATGTGTGGAAGAAGGTAGTGAGAGATAGAGTTAAGTAGATATGACCTTGCTAATGCATCCTTGGCACACTATGAGTTGAGTCTTTCAAGCTCCTCTCTTGTAGGTTGTCCTTTGCTTATGAAAATGGGCATCTCCTCATCTCCTGATATGTATCCATGGAGACTCCTTCCTTGTAGATATGACTTCATCCTCAAGGACCATGCTCGATAATTATTCATGTTCAATTTGTCATTAAATGAAGGGAAACCATCTCCCATTTTACCTCAAATTGCTTTGATACCACAGTTGGGAAAGATGGATGGACACCTCAAGAAATGAGTTGGTACTGCTAATCCCTGCTTTGTACCTACCCTCTTTCACTTCAGAGTTGTGGTGTAGGCCCCTTTAGCTTGTTAATGACACAAAATAAGTGCCAATGTACTTTGGAGATGATGCTTCAAACAATTAGATAAAAAAAGATAACTTTGCATCTAGCATGTCACCAAAAAATTGCTATTTTGGTCTTGACACCTGCTGGATATTATGCTCAATACGCACAGTATGGTAACAATTAGGAAAATTCCTTTTGGTTGAATGAAATTATCTTATAGCACTAATGATCAAAAGTGGAGTCACTTAAAATGATAAGTTACACAGTGAGCAATCAATTTGGCAATTGAAGTCTTACCGCTGACTTTTTTGGAGACGTGTAGAGAATGACCAGTGATCACTTGAACGCAAATTTCTCCAAATTGGCGAAATCAAATAGCTTCAAATTTTGAGAGCTTGAAGTAGACTACGATCGTGTTCCAAGAATCTATAGATAATTGAAAATGGGTAACAACTCACTGAGATATGGTCATCAGAAGTACACTATTCTGAGTGAACATAGCAGAGAAACCAATAGAGATGCTTAATGATGTATATGTATTATGGAACATGATTTTACAAAATCATTGGCAAAGAAATGATGCCATTTGATAGTAAGGTGACTGAGCAATGAGGTGTGCTACTGAACCTATACTAATGATCTATGAATGGCTCACAAAGGGAGTGTGTTTGGCCACCAGATTCCAAGTACTTTTATAGGTACTTTCTTCAAATTTGAATTTGAGATTCAAATGATCTTCCACCTAAAAATTCTTCCTCTAAATGAGGAAATATTCTCTCATGAAAAAACGTGTATCATAAAGTTATCCTAACTCCACAAAATGACTGGACTTACAAGATTCTCTTCATGTAAAAAACTTTTATATTTGGTAATGATCAAATTATTACATGCTAGTGTTCATATGCTCCATTAAATGGATGCACATATATTTTTCAATGTCTAGACAAGTTATTGAAACCTTGAAGATGTTAAAGGAGCACGAGAGTCAAAGTAAGATTTATCAAGAGGAGGCAGAAGGGTAGAAAGAGGAAGCTTAGTGAGCAGAGCTACACTTCAAATGTGGAAGGAAAGAATTATAGAGGCCCTAATAAGTACACCAAAGTGGAAGCTTCTGATATCATGTTGGATTCATACCTACACAAAGAAATACATAGAGAGAATAGGTAGAAGGATAGAAGGGGTAAGGTGAGAGACTAGAGCTACACTACAAACATGGAATGATGGAAGTCTAAGAAGAGCCCTCAAAGTTTTGCATTAGAGTCAAAGTTTCTTATTTGATGTTAAATTCATGTCTACACAAAGAAATGCACAGAGATATCACGTAGGAAGAAAGAAGGAGGAATAGGGGTGAGTAGAGCGGCACTCTGATTGTGGAATGATGGAAGTCTAGGTCCCATTAGAGGTGCACTAGAGTCAAAGTTCATATCATGTCGGGTTTATAAACTACACAAAAGGCATGTAGAAGGAGGAAGATGACATGGGTGCTAGATTGAAATAATTGAATCTTCTATATGATTGTCTATTACATGTCAGACACCTCTAGCAGAAGACAATGATACGTTGTACACAAGTATCTAAAGCCATCTTATTCTCAGTGCATGATTAGCTTTTCCTCATGGATCTTTGCAACACATAAGACTAGGTTACATCCATCATAGAAGGTTACAAGAGACAACAAAAAAGGAAACAAAGAGGATCACATATAATTTTGCTCAAGGAGAGCAATGTGTACACTTTACATGATGTAGGAAAGAAACAAGGTTTTATAATCCCTCCAACAAGGGTTTTATGGTCAGTAGAGATGTTGTGTTTGATGAGAATCATTCTTTGTTTGAAAGTGAATGCAGGAAGGTTAAGTCGCCATATGACTTGGAAGAGGAGTTTCCAAGACTCACCAAGGGGGAACCAAGACAAATCGAAGATATCAAATCAGATGTTGAGGACATCATCAATCTAGAAGAATTCAAGGCATGGAAATCAAAGGGCAAGGTCAAGATGAAGAGGTTGTAAGACATACCTAAATCATCCACCAAGCAGTAAGACGATCACAAAGGGAGATCAAGAAGCCAATCAGATATGGGTATGAAACTTCTTTAGTTACCAAGCACTCTAGTTATCTTGCTAAAGATTTATGACTTGAAGAACCTAACTCATTTGAAGAAGCAAAGACCAAGATAGAATGGAAGGAGGCTGTGGATGAAGAAATAGAAGCACTCAAGGAGAATGATACTTGGGAGCTAGTGCCAAAGAAGGAATCAATGAAGGTAATTGGTTCTAGATGGATTTACAAAATGAAGAGAAACTCAGATGCATCCATAAATAAGTATAAAGCTAGACTTGTGGCCAAGGGTTCGGCACAAACCCAAGGAGTTGATTACAAGGAAACTTTCTCACCTGTGCCAAGAATGCCAACCATCAGAGTATTGGTAAGTGTGGCTGCATCAATGAATTGGAATATGTACCAATTGGATGTGAAAAATGCATTCCTTAATGGCTAGATTTCACAGGAGGTTTACATGGATCAACCTTTTGGTTATGAAGACCAAAACAAGGTAAATTATGTGTGCGAATTGAACAAAACTTTGTATGGTTTGAAACAGGCACCTAGAGCATGGAATCATGGGTTAACTACCCATCTCCAAGATCAAGGGTTCATCATGAGAAAAGTGAATTCTTCTCTAGTTGTCAAGAGAAGCAACTCAAAATTGATATACCTATGTGTATATGTTGATGACATCATCCTGGCAGGTAGTAATGCCAATGGAATCAAACAAATCAATAACTTAATGATGCAACAGTTCAAAATCAGTGACCTAGGGTTTTTGAGGTATTTTCTTGGACTTGAATTAGTGTATGCAAATTGCGGAGTTTACATTACTCAAAGAAAGTATGTGCAGGACATGTTGAAGAAGTTCCACTTGGAAAATGCCAAGATAACTAGCACTCCTATGGAGGTAAACCAAAAACTGAGTGCTCATGAAGGTGATTTACTTGAAGATATTACATGATACCAAAGCATAGTTGGGAGTTTAAACTATGCAACCTTGAGAAGGATTGATATAGCCTATGGAGTAAGTGTTTTAAAGTCAATTCATGCATAAACCTGGAGCACCTCCCTTGGAAGCTGCCAAAAGGATTTTGAAGTATCTCAAGGGTACTCAAAATCAAGGTTTATACTTTCCATATACATCACATTTAGACATCAAGCTATACTCAGATGCTGATTGGGCAGGTTGTAAGGATGACAGGAGGAGTACTTTTGGTCATCTTTCTTTTGCAGGTGATAAGCCAATTTCATGGTCTTCCAAGAAGCAACCTACTGTTGCTCTATCTTTAACAGAGGCTGAATATAGGGGCTTAGCCAATATAGGGGCTTAGCCAATATAGGGGCTTAGCCAATATAGGGGCTTAGCCAATATAGGGGCTTAGCCAATGCCCCCTCCCCTCCCACTCCCCCCTCCCCCCCCCCCCACTCCCCCCTCCCTCCCCCCCCCCCCCCCAAAGGCATGTGGGGTTTTTTTGGAGGCTCACGTGGGGTTTTTCTGGAGGCTCACGTGGGGTTTTTTCGGAAACTAAGTGGGGTTTTTTCGGAGCGCCCTCCCCTCCCCCTCCCTCCCCCCCCCCCCCACCCCCCCCCCCACACACACCCCCCAAGGGCATGTGGGGTTTTTCTAGAGGCTCACGTGGGATTTTTTCGGAGCGTCCCCCCCTCCCCCCCCTTGTATTTCTATCCGGGTTCCTTTGGTGCTCGTGGGGTTTGCCGACCGGCGCCAAATTGTGCGGAACTATAAGCGTAGTTGTGCTCGCTTGAGTTGGGTGTGGCGTGGACCATGGAGCGAGGGAAGGGTTAGGTGAGGTGATTTAGTCCCCCGAACCCCTCTTGTGACGTTGGGAAGCACTTCCCCCCTCGAGCATGTGCAAAGGCTACCTCCCGTCGACGGGCTTGGCCATTGAGCCGTTTGGAGCCTTATGGGGCTCGACGTGCATATGTGGCCGATAAGCTTGGTAGGCGATGAGGGACGGTGTGTTGTGTCCTTGGCCGGAGCGCCGGTGTTGGTGAGCTCCCGTCCAGGCCACGATGTGATCAAGGAAGACGATGAAGTTTATCGTCATCGCAAGATTGTGTGCGGCTTGTATGGATACGGAAGGTCTCGTAACCGTGTGTGTAAATGGAAATCGGGGTGCTGTTGAGCCGACGGCCTTTTTTGTTCCATCGGTGCGATGTGTTCCCTTTGATGGAGTGGTGCTCGATGTGAGCCGTTGGAGTCGTTCATGACGGCAAACGACGTGGTTCATGTTGGCCCACATCCGAGGTGTTGCATGCAAGGGAACGTGGACGGCAAAGGAAATGTCGTGCGATTGTTGGTCGTGTGTGCGGCCGGCAGGAGTGCGTTTGTGGAGGGGGAGCATTCGGCCGTCGGTGGCATGGATGGATGTATGGATCATGGTGACACATCGTTCGTTGAGAGCCGGGGCTTTCGTACGGTCCACGTGTTGAGGACGTTTGGCTGGAAGGATGGAGTCTCGTTGGTTGCCGTCGGGTCATGCTCGGGACTTTGTGCGCCTTCCCACGCTTGATTGTTAGCCTTGCTTGCTTGGCCTTGAGCCCTCATACGGTGCCGAGCGTGTGTTGCCGCACGATGACCCCTCTACTTGTCAGCGGTCGATTAGACTTGCATTTGGACGCAAACCTGCATTGACACGTCGTTGTGACGCTTGCTAATGCACTCTTGAATGGTGCGTTGGATGATCTTGGTGCATCTGTGCCATCGTTTTGGTTAGGCGCTCTCTTGACCGTTCCCTTGCCTATGGTAGAATCGGAACACGTGGCCCGGATCGGGCTGCTCGTGTGACCGAGGATAGCTACCTGGTTGATCCTGCCAGTAGTCATATGCTTGTCTCAAAGATTAAGCCATGCATGTGTAAGTATAAACTCTTTTGTACTGTGAAACTGCGAATGGCTGATGGTACCTTGCTACTCGAATAATTGTAGTAATTCTAGAGCTAATACGTGCACAAACTCCCGGCTTTTTGGAAGGGACGCATTTATTAGATAAAAGGCCGATGCAGGCTTGCTAGGTAATGCAGTGAATCATGATAACTTTCCGAATCGCACGGCCTTGGCGCCGGCAATGCTTCATTCAAATTTCTGCCCTATCAACTTTCAATGGTAGGATAGAGGCCTACCATGGTGGTGACGGGTGACGGAGAATTAGGGTTGGATTCCGGAGAGGGAGCCTGAGAAATAGCTACCACATCCAAGGAAGGCAACAGGCGCGCAAAT
>CM035433.1:24744220-24771720 GCA_020310875.1 Ceratopteris richardii
AAGCTAGATGTTGATTTGAATCATTTGGGTAGGGATAAGATTGTAGATTCACCTCTATTCGTTTGGAATACAATTCGAGTCTCATCATAGAGATGAAAACATGTTCTTCTGTGTTAGAAGATGATGCTCCAAAGATCTCTAGATTAGACTTAATCATAGGTTCATGTGTTCTCTAAGAAAATTAATCCACTTAGCCTAGTGGTTAAATCTCAAGGTTGCAAAGAAAGAGGTCTTGGCATCATCCCCCATTAGGATCTTTGGGAGAGAGTTCTTCCCAACGATCTCTAACATGTGGCCTATAGCTCTATGGACTTCATTTGACCAACATGTGCATGTTTTAAATTTTTATGAGACAATGGTCTTAGAACATGTGCAACCCATGTCTTATTCATGACTAAATGTTGTTTTAGGCAATTATCCTCCTCTTTTGAGGTAGCTTTGCATAAATGAATTGATACCTTCCACTTGTTCACATAGTTCTAGAATTAGACTTTTTTCTTTAAATCATCTCGAACTAAGCAACATAATTTCTTTGATTAAATAGCATATACATACCATTGGACAACATTAGTAGGCTGAATTTCTTGATATGCAACTTGCTTAGTGTAACTTGGTACACCATGTAGTGGAAGAGCATAAATTTCTCATAAATATACGAACAAACAAAGTTGCATTTGATTCTATAGGGATTATTATGTATTAGTTCTATAAATAATGATACCCGTTCATCGTTAGGGACATCATCCATCTTAGCATCTGTGAATGAGACTCTTCATTATCAAGGACATACATTTCATTGCACTAAGTAGATGTGAGGCAAAATTTGTTTTGAAATAATTACAATTATCTTTGGAGCTCTCCAAAAACTTACAAAATTTGAAGATAAAATACAAAGATGGAGTCCATATCTAAAGATAAAGTTGAAATAGATGTTGTGCGTACAGAGAGAGAGAGAGAGAGGAAACACTTAAAGATAAAATTGAAGCAGAATTCCATATATTCCCATTCATCTTGTGAATAGTTGTCCATATTTGCCTTTTCCTTTTGCCCCTTTCTTGGATATATGGATCAATCTCTTTGTTATCTTGCACTCATATGTGTGCAACCTTGCTCTATTTTTCTATTTTCTTTGCAAGTGGTTTTGCTTTTATAAAATGCTCTATTTTTTATCCTTTTCATGGTGGTAAAAGTAGTGGTTCAAACAATGAATGAAATGAATAAGAGATGGAAAAATTTGAAATAGAGATAGTTGGCACTAAGAGACATACGTTTGAAATCATGGGAATATTCTTTAATGTGTTATGAAAATCATAGAAAGATATACTCATTAAATGTGCTAATTAACAATGCTTATTAACAAAGGATCTGTGTCATATGCAAATATATACATAAGTACATACATACATACATACATACATACATCCATCCATCCATACGTACATAAATACATACATACATACATACATACATACATACATACACACATACATACATACATACATATGTAGATACATTGTCATGAAGGTGCAAAGCTAGGTGGATCTATTATAGTTGCAAAGTGTTCTAAAAGACAGTGCAAGCAGAGTGTTTTTGTTACACTGATGTGTTCCTTGAGTAGCTTTGATGTGAACCTTTTCCCTACACATGGGCACTTTTTACTCTAGTGTTGGTTGTTAAAAAATAAAGAAGCACGTCGTATAGGTTTTGCAAAAAGGATTTTCTTCAAATAGAAGAAAAATAATAAATAAAAAAATTGAAGCATTTACTTCAATAAGTAGTGGAGGCCAAAAGAGAATCAATCGAAAAACTAAAATGAATGAGAAGAGTGGTTGCTCAAAGGAGTGGAGGAGTTATGTAGAAGGGTTCACAAAGTAATCATGAGAGCTTGTGGTCACTTGGCTACAAAAGAGGCAAGGAAGGAAACTCAAGTATAGAGGAAGAAGGTGCTAAGTCCCCTTGTAGGTATTTCATTTGGTTTCAATCATTTCATTTTCTAAAGTCTCACATAATATGTCTTGTTGTTCACCATTTTTAGGTAACCTGATTGTGAGAGTCATATCTCTAAATGTATCTACCCATTTTTAGATTTCAAATATTCATTGGAAAGTTTAGCTTCTCTAGTTCCTATAGATAGAAGAGTTTTGTTAAATCCATTATGCTCTATGATTTATTAAGTTTTTAGTGAAGACCAATTTTTAGCTTAATTGAGTGGACAAGCAGCCTCTTTTGAGGCAAAGAGTTGCCAAACCAAAACTACTTTAAATTGAGTGGTTGATAGCTCATTTGAAATCTCTTAAGGTCTAGTTTGAGTGAAAAAAGACTCAACCTCAATATGTTCTTCAATTGATACTAGTTTTCATTCTAAGGTTCAACTACAGGTAACCATCTTAATCCTAAGAAGGTTTTCTACACTTTTGACTATGCGTTGGAGAGGAATTCTCCAACAATTGGTACTAGAGATCAACAATAGATAATTGGAGCTTGAAGAGGCAAAGCATTGGCACTAAAGTAAAGGAGAGGAGAAGCTAGGACTCAAAATGGGAGCTTCGTAAAGTCAAGAAAGAGTGCCACAACTTATTTGAGGTAAACTTTAAACTTGGAAGTTTTCAATGGCTGATTTAGGACAACAAGTTGAGAAGTTAGATAAAGATAATTTTTAGTCTTGGAGGTATAGAATGAAAAATTACCTTAAAGGTAAAGGTTTGTGGAGTCTAGTTGCTGGAGATGATCCTCAATGAGTGGACCTTCAAGATCCCAACATTACTCCATCACAAAGGAGGCAATTTGCAGATTGGGAAGAGCAGAATTGAAGGGTGATGTTCCGCATTTCACAAGTTATTTCTAAAACTATGATTGGTCATGTGAAAAGCCTAGAGATAGCCAAGGAATTTTGGGAAGTATTGGATAAGGTGTATGCTACGTCAACAAGGTCTCTGAAGATGCAACTCAAGAATGAGCTCAACAACAGGACTAAAAGCTCAAACCAAAGCATTAGTGAGTATATGTTGAATATCAAGGAGCTTCTAGATTAGCTAGCATGAGTTGGATGCAAGATAGAAGAGGAGGAAATCATCCAAACAACCCTAAATGGCTTGAGGAGTGAAGAGAAGTTGAAGCTCCTCATCACAAACATTCTTCATATAGAACCTCTACCAACATTCGATGAGATTATACCAAATCTTGTGGTTGAAGAGGCTGCTCAACAAGGAGAAGGCAACAAAGGTAAGGATAGCCATAGCCAACACACATGGAAGAGGTCGAGGAAGAAATAGAGGAAGAGGTCGAGGTCATACAATTCCCATAAAGGTATAAAATGTTATCATGGTGGTAAAGTAGGACACTATGCAAATGATTATTGGAAAAAGAATGGAAGGCTAAATGGAGGTAGCCAAAGGAGCCAAAATAACTATGCCAGTACATCAAGTGAAGGAGATAAGCAAACCATGCTTGCCATGAGGCATGAGTACAACAGCGGGAGAAGTGATGACCAAAAATGGTTTATAGATTCCAGCTGAAAAAATCATATGACATGACAAGGAGATTTATTCACAAATCTACAAGCTCCAAGTGGAAAAGGATGTGTGGAGACCAGTGATGAAACTCAACACACGGTTGAGCATGTTGGAGAAATCAAGCTTGGAGACAAGAAGGTATTGACTGATGTTCTTCATGTTCCTAGTATTGCAAAAAATTTTACTTCAATGAGACAAATGGTAGAGAAATCATGTTATCTTGAATGAAAAAGGATGCTTTATAAAGAATCCAAAAGAAGGATTCAAGGTCGTTACTCAAGGAACGAAAGAAGGTAGGATGTTCACTTTGGACATTCAACAACCACATGGAAAGGTGATGTATATTCAGTTTGGAAATAAGAAGATTGTTGAAATCGATCTGTGGCAGAAGACATTTGGACATATCAACATTCCCAAGCTCAAGGACATGAGCAACCATGAAGTGGTAAGAGTTCTTCCAAGATTCAATGATTCTCGACTGCATGAGCTTTGTTAAGCATGCCAACTAAGAAAGCAAACCCGACAACCATTCAAAAAGAGAAACTATGTGGCAAAGAATGTCCTCGACCTGATACACACAGATGTACGGGGACCATCACAACAACCATCAATTACTGGTTTAGATATTTTGCCACTTTTATTGATGATCATTCAAGACAAGTATGGATGTTCTGCATAAAACAAAAATCAGATGTGTTCCCTATGTTCAAGGGATTTAAAGCACATGTAGAAAAGGAAACAGGACAGTACATAAAGACTTTGAGGTTTGATGGAGGAGTAGAATATTTCTCCAAAGAAATTTCAAATTTTCTACATAAAAATGGCATCAAACAATAATTTACATGTAGGTGCCTCAGCAAAATGGAATTGTTGAAAGGAAAAATAGACATATCATAGAAGTTCCAGATGCATGCTCAACGAGATGAAGGTGCCACTACAATATTGGGTTGAAGCACCTAGTACGGCTGTTTATTTTATGAACAAGTGCACAACAGCTGGAGTGCATAATTTAAATCTTGAGGAGGTTTATTCTAGTAAGACAATGGACCTTACACATCTCAAAGTCTTTGGATGTGTGTGTTATGTTCACATTCCTCAAGAACTAAGGACAAAGATGAAGCCAAAGTCAGAAAAATGTATTTTCATTGGATCTTCATCAAAGCAAAAAGGATATAGGTGCTACAATCTGGTGACAAAGGAGCTATGAGTCTCATGAGATGTGGTATTTGATGAGCTAAAACCATGGTTTGGAGAAAAAGGGAAAGAGAAGATTCTTGAAGAAGATTATGAAGATGATGAAGGATCTATCCAAGAAGAATTTCCGCAAACTAGCACTCAAATGTCAGGTCTAGAAGCTTCTATATCACATGGAGAAAGCTCAACATGGAAAGGGAGACTAAGGAGTCATTCCTCATCAGCAACATCAGGTTATGGAACATTTGAAGGTGAAAGTGCTGCCCAAAATAGTGATTCAAATGCAAGTGAAGAAGTGTATGAAGAGGTGATTACACCAAAGGTAAAGTTGAACTGGTTGAAGAAGGAATATTCAAAAGGAAATGAAAGGAGTTCTTCAAGAGCAGGGTATCCAATTCAAAGGCTTAGCTATGATAGGAAGAATCAGAAGGGAGGCTTATTTGCAAGGAGGAAATCTATATGGGATTGTATCACGTGATGAAGCAATGCCTATTCCAAGATCCAAAGGAGGACCTACTTAAGAGAAAACAGATAGGCCCACACTTTGGTGTGCAAGGGAGGCTCAGGCAAAGTCATATATGCTCAAATCTATATCTGATTTTCTATTATCACATATTAGAGGATGCCAGACATCTCAAGAGACATGTGTGGATATATTTAGGTAGTGATGTGTGTGATCACTCTAAGACGGCCAGGGCACTTTTTTCCCTCTTTAGGAGGGTTTTCCCCCCGGCTTGTATATACCCCTATTGCCCTAATAAGCTACTTATCTTTGTACATTATTGTGTGTTGTGCTCCAAGCTTCTTCTTCTTCCTTGTGTTGTTTGCATGCATCCATAGACGTCTAACTCTAACAATTGGTATCAGAGCAGGTTTCGGCTTCATATAAGGCATCATCGACACCTCTCTCGTTGTAGTCTCAGAATTGCACGAATTTTGGTGAGCATACTCAGCATGTTTTGAGATCAAAACAGCTTTGCTGTGTGGTGCCAAAATCGCGATCTGAGCTTGTTTTGGCCTCCGAACGCACTATCGCAGTGCTTGTGTAGGCTATCTCGTCTTTTTGTGCCAAAGGTATATACTAGTTTGGGTTCATGAGTATAAGCATCTCAAAGAAGAATTTGTATGGGCAGTTCTATTCAACTTTTTGAGATATAGTCAATTTTCTGCATCAAGGTATTTTAGTCATTGGCCATGGCTAAAAGGAGTGATGTATTTTTTATGTTGGCTATTGAGGATAAGTTGGATGGTAGCAACTACCCGTTGTGGGCTTACATGATGCAACATATATTGGTTGCAAAAGGACTATGGAACATTGTGTAGGGTGTTGAAAAATGTCCTATCGCACTTGCAACTCTTACAACTGCAGTACTAAAGCTGATGGAGAAGGTATCGAAGATAATGATATTCCGCATATTCCTATTCATGTTGTGGCATCTACTACACCTATTGTGGAGCAAATTTGTTGGGATGGCAGAGATGCCCAGGCACATGCATTGATAGCTTTGTCTGTCAAACATGCTAGTTTTCCTCACATTCGCTCTTGCATAATAGCTAAGGATGCTTGGGATACACTTACCACATTGTACCAAGCTACAAATGAGGCTCGTGTTACTTACCTTTGAAAACACTTGGAGGGTGAGCACATGAATGAAGTTGATTTTATGGATAGTTTTCTAGCAAAGATCAAAGACTTGAAGGAACAATTGATTTCTATTGATGCGGTTATACCAGATAGCTCACTTGTGTAGACCGTTCTGAATGGTCTTCCTAATTCATATTGGAGTTTTGCTTCTATTCTTTGGTTGATGATGAAAGGCAATCCAAATGCCTTGTCATTTGAGGAGTTAGTTTCTGTTCTGTTGCAAGAAGATTAGTCCAGGCAGTACAGGTCCATTATATGTGTTCCACATCAAGCTTTCCTAGCTAGTTAGAAGGGCAAAGGAAAATGGAGCTCTTCAAGTAGTAAGCAAAAATTTGTTAATTTTGTACAATCGAAGAGGGATGAAAAAGTTGAAAAGAATCAAAAAAGTAGAAATTGTTTTGCAAGTACTGTAAAGGAAATGATCATATCATAAAGAACTCTCCAAAATTGCCTACTAAAGTGGCAAAGAAGAAAGAGGCTATAATGGTTGTTGTAGAGTCCTCTACACCAAAAACAACGTGCTAATCTTGTTCAGGAGGAAGAATGGGTGTTTACTATTGTTTGCAGTTTTGACCCATCTTTTCATGAGCAGGGCATGTCTGTAGTAGATTCAGATGTTTGGTACTTTGAGAGTGGGGTGACCAAACATATTACCTCGCAGCGGAGTTTCTTCTCTTCACTCGAGCCTGCCCCTACAGGGAATACTATTACATTCACCTACAACTCCTCTTATCCTATTATGGGAGTTGCTAAGATCATTTCGACTACTCCTGATGGTAGTTCTTTCCCTTTGTCAGATGCTTTGTTTCTGCCAGGGATCAAGAAAAATCTCTTATCACTTTTTGCATTAGCAGAGATTGGCTTGGTTGTGAAATTTGTTGATGATAGATGTACAGTTCATGATCTCTCAAATGGTGACGTGATTATTTCTTCTGGCATTTTATGGCGTGGGTTGTATAAGCTCATACACTATGAAAGATCTGTAAATGATTTGGCATATGCAGTACATGATTCTCAGGCTATGTTAGATGCAAAGCTTTGGCATGCATGCTTTGGTCATCTGAATTTTGCTAGTTTGCTATGCCTACAGAAATCTCAAACGGTGTCCTCTTTGCCCAAGCTTGAGGCACCCAGAAAACATGTCTGTGAAGGCTATATTTTGGGCAAAATGCAGTTTTCCTCCTTTCCAAAAGATGGTTTAGTTCGGGCTACTCAGAAATTGTAGCTTGTACATAGTGATGTTTGTCGTCCTATGCAGACACCTTCTTTTGGAAATTATCTTTACTTTGTGAGTTTCATCGATGCGTTTTCCAGGCATGCATGGGTATATCCATTGAAGGAAAAGTGAAAAGTGTTCATGTGCTTCAAACAGTTTTTGATTTTGGTTGAAAATCTGTCAGCATGTAAAATGAGTACCCTCCATTGAAATCGAGGGGGGGGGTATATGTCTTCTGATTTTAATGCATTCTTGGCTGAATGTGGGATAAAACACCAGTGTACAGTGCCATATACACCTCAATAGAATGGACTTGCTGAACGAAAGAATAGGTCACTCATGGATACGGAGAGGTGTATGGTCAAGAGTCAGGCTTTACCACATAGTTTCTGGCTTGAGGCTGTCATGTGTGCTGCATATGTACTTAACAGGTGTCCCACTAAAGCGCAGTCTTTCACTCCATATGAGGCTTGGCATGATTGCAAGACATCTGTTGCTCATCTGCATGTTTTTTGTTGTTTTGCATATGCCTTAGTGCCTAAACAACATAGCAAAAATTGGATGATAAAGTAGTAAAATGTATTTTTGTTGGGTACAAGTCTAAAAGTAAAGGATATTGTCTGTATCATCCACAAACTAAAGGCATTTTGGTTAGTCGTGACGTTGCTTTTGTGGAAGATGCTATTCAGCGATTGCGTTCATGTACTAAGGAGAAATCTGTTAGATCCAAAGACATGTATGATACTTTGCTGCCTCTTTTTACAGGTAGACAGTCTAGTGCTGGTCCTAATGAGGAAACTTCTCAGCCTTTGCAACTTTCATGTGATGATGTAGATCATCCCATTTTTTATGCAGATTTACATGATGCACTTGTTGATGAGAGAGCTCATATTGAGGAGGCAAAAACTATGCCAAAATGGCTGGCGTAGACTTTGTGTGACAGCAAATTAGATCAACCTCTGTCATATCATACTCGATTAGGCTCTCATAGTGCCTCTTTTGCATCAAATTGCTATGCTATGGCTACATCTAGTCTATGTGATGAGAATCAGCCTATTTTATTTGACGAAGCACAAAATTTAGAGAATTGGATGGCTGCTATGCAATCTGAATATGATGCTATAATGAAGAACGACACTTGCTCTTTATGCGACTTGCCTCCTGGAAAGAGGGTCATTGGCACTAAGTGGGTTTACAAGCTAAAGCATAAGCCTAATGGAATAGTTGACAAGTATAAGGCTAGGCTTGTTGCAAAGGGTTATGCACAAGAAAGAGGCATTGATTTTTATGAGACCTTTGTACCTACATGCCGTATGACTACTGTTCGAAGCATCTGTGTACTTGAAGCCTGTCATGGTTGGAATGTACATCAGTTGGACATTAAAACTACATTTCTGAATGGTGACTTGCATGAAGAAGTGTATGTTTTTCAGCCCCGTGGATTTGTGCAGAAAAGTTATGAAAACTAGTTGTAAAGGTTAAAGAATGCATTATATGGTTTAAAGCAAGCACCACATGCTTGGTATGAGAAGATACATGCCTATCTGATTGCACATGGTTTTGAGAAGAGTCCAATTGAAAGCACCCTAGTCCTATTGAGAAGCATATTGAAGCTTTTAAGTCCGATTTGCATGTCTCATTTGAGATGTCTGATTTGGGGCATTTGCATCACTATTTGGGCATTGAGTTTATGCAAGTTGATGGTGGAATGGATTTGTGTCAAAGGAAATATATTGACACATTATTGCAGGATTTTGACCTTGAAGACTATAAGCCTATTGCCACTCCTATGCAGACAGGTTCATCATTGAGTCTTCATGATGCTGGAGATGCATTTGATGCTTTCCTCTATCACCAAGCTATTGGATGCCTGATTTACTTATGCATTACTCAGCTAGATATTCAGTTTGATATCTCATAGATGAGCAGGTTTATACGTTGACCAAGTGTCAAGCATTGGCAAGCGGTTAAGCGCATCTTTCGCCACTTGAGTGGTGCTCGCCTACTTGGGTTGTTTTATCCCAAGGGGAGATCACTACTGTGATATTTGCATGCTTTTTCCGACTCAGACTAGGCGGGTTGCTATGACACTCCTGTGTCCACTAGTGGCTGTTCTTCATGCTTGGTAGCTCATGTATGTCTTGGTTGAGAAAAAATCAGCCTATTGTGGCCACTTCCAATTGTGAGGTTGAGTATAGGGCATCTTTCAGTTTGATTGTTGAGTGTGTGTGGCTTAGATGCCTTATGGCTGATTTGAGTGTTGGTCAGTCTTCTGCCACCACCATCTTCACTAATAGCCAGAGCGCATTGGCTGTTGCAAGGAACCCTGTGTTCCATGCTCACACTAAGCAAAGTGAGGTGCATTATCATTATGTCAGGGAGAGGTTCTCCGCTGGGGAGATCAACTTTGCATATGTGCCCACGCAGGAGAACATTACAGACCTTTTCACAAAGGCTTTGCCTAGGGAGAAGTTTGAAGCTTTTGGCAAAGCTTTGGGCTTATTTCCTTTTGTGGAGTGATGTCCACATAGCTTGGCACTTCCTTAAACATGAGTGCCAGCTACTTGTTCGTTGCATCACTCCCAGGGGGGATTTGTTGATATATTTAGGTAGTGATGTGTGTGATCACTCTAGGACCGCTGGGGTACTTTTGTCCCTCTTTAGGAGGTTTTTTTCCCCCGGCTTGTATATATGTCTATTGCCCTAATGGGCTACTTATCTTTGTACATTCTAGTGTTAATACATTCAATATTGTGTGTTATGCTCCAAGCTTCTTCTTCTTCCGTGTGTTGTTCACGTGCTTTCATAGACGTCTAACTCCAACAACATGGGATGCCCTAGAGTCTTTTTTCTAGCTAGTACAAAAGCAAGTACCATCTTTGGAATGCGTTCAACCAAATGAAGAAGAATCCAAAACAAAGCATCAGAGAGTTTGTTAGAAAGGTTAAGGAGGTTGCTGATCAATTGGCATCCATTGGAGAGCTGATTGAAGAAGAGGCCATCATGAGGCAAATTCTCAATGGGATTAGAGGTGACAAACAATGGCAATCTTTCACCACAACCTATGATCTCATCATGGATGTGCAAAATTTAGACTTCAACATCTTTCTTGGACAACTATTCAATCAAGAGGCCAATAATAGCATGAAGGAAGGTAACTCCTATCATGGTGATTCAACCAGTGATCTATATGAAGATAAGAAAGAAAAGAAGATGAAAGGCAAGAAGAAGGAAGAAGATGAAGAGGAGACTTCCCAAGCCAACTTTGCAAGCAAGAGCAAGTGGAAAGGGAAGAAGAAAGGACCAAAGCATGACAAGCCCAAAGGAAAAAATGTTCAACCTTGTTCCATCTATGATAAGACCAACCACACCTTTTAGAATTGGTAGTTCAATGGAAAGACCCAGAAAACAAGTAGAAGAGGTGGATATGGCAACAATAGAGGCAGAGATGGACACAACTTCAACAATGACAATAGAAATCGTAACAAAATGCATTACAACAATTATTATGAAGAGGCAACATGGCTCTCGTATCTGACTTGGAATGTCCAAAGCATAGACATGAAGTACAAATAGGGGAGGACACAAAGCATAGTGTGGAGAAGATTGGTAATGTCGAAGCTGCCAATGGCAAGACAAATATTTTTAGCAACGAACATGGTCAAGCTTTTTGACTACATGGTCTTGTTTTGCTTAAGCTAAACCACTGTAGCAAGGTACTCTATGTTCCCACTATTACAAAAAACCTAATAACTGTAGGCCAAGTAGTTGAGAAAGGCTTGCAAGTTAGGTTCACACAACATGGACAGTTTGTGGAAGATCCATGTCAAGGCTTCATGAAGATAGGTAAAGGTGAGAAGCATGGTAGGCTATTTACTTTTGAAGTAGGAGAAAATAAAAACATAGCTCTATTCAACTTTGGGTATCAAATCCTAAGTGAGCTTGAAGTGTGGCATAAGAGGATAGCTCATGTGAATGAAAGAACCTTAAGGGATATATGCAAGGATCAAAGTGTTCTTGGACTGCCAAACATATCAAAGCAACACATGATCAAGAGATGTGATGCATCTCAGTTTGGGAAGGCACAAAATCAACCATTCAACCACTAAGGCTACATCCACAACAACTTATTGGGCTTAGTAGATACAGATGTATGGGGTCCAATGCAAGAACCTTCATTGGAAAAATCAAGGTATTATGTCTCATTTATTGATGACCACGAGTAGATGGACTATTCTGTAGTTTATCAAGAGTATGCATGAAGTTTTTTATTGCTTCAAAAACGATCTGGCACATGTGGAGAACCATACGGGTAGATCACTCAAGAAGTCAGATCTAATGGAAGGGGATAATACTTCTTCAAAGATTTTGATGAGTTCTTGTAGGCTAAAGGTATAAAAAGGGAAGTGACTACCAGGTACTCTCATCAATTGAATGGAATTGCCGAGAGAAGAAACAAGACATTGGTTGGATTAGCTAGAACAAGGTTGCCACATTATCTATGGGCAAAGGCTATCTTGATTGGTGTGTAACTTTTCAATAGTCTACCATCCAAATCACTTCAAGGTATGACCCCTTATGAAGCATGGTATGTAAGAAAACCTAGTCTTGGACATTGCAAGGTGTTTGGTTGTTTAACTTCTGTTCATGTACCATCATAAGTAAGAGGTAAGCTAGATGAAAGGGCAACAAAGGCAATGTCTATTGGGTATGAAACAACTTAGATGGGTTACATGCCCTATAATCGTTCAACCAAACAATTCACTACAAGTAGAGATGTTGTGTTTGAAGAACATAGATCTTGGTATGATGAAGACAAACAAAAGGTAACTCTACCATATGATCTTGATTTTCATTCCTATCAATTAGGAAGCAAGCATGAAACATAGGTCTAGGATAAAAAAAATGATAGAGATGATGACCAAGATGAAAACTAAAAGGATTACAAGCTATGGAAGTTAGGAGGCAAATCAAAGATGTAGGAGTGTGGAAAATGCTCCAAGCAAGCACCTAGAAGGTCAAAAAGGGTTTTAGAGGAAGCCTCAACCTATGAAGAGGAAAAGGGAAACCCTAATTGGGAAAAGTCCGTGAAAGAAGAAATATATTTGTTGAAGGAGATGGAAACTTGGGATTTGGTTCCAATCTCACCCAATCAAAAGGTAGTTGGTTGGAGATGAGTGTATAAAGTTAAAAGAAACTTAGATGGATCATTTTGTAGGTACAAGGCGACATTAGTTGCCAAACCATGCTCACAAACTCATGCTATAGACTATGAGGAAACACTCTCACCAGTTGGAAAGATGACTACAATCAGAACATTGATAAGTGTAGCTACTGCAAGAAATTGGAGAATCCTCCAACTTGATGTAAAAAATGCATTCCTAAATGGTTGGATAAATGGAGATGTATACCTGTCACAACCACTAGATTTTGAAAACCCTAATCTCACATCTTATCTTTGTAGGCTTAAGAAATCATTGTATAGATTAAAATAAGGTCCTAGAGCTTGGAATTAAAAGTTGGTTACATACGAGATCAAGAGTTCAAACCGAGCAACTTTGATCTTTTTCTATTCATCAAAAGAGATCACAATGAGGTTATCTATCTATGTGTATATGAAGATAATATTATTGTGACACGTGATGATCCAAATGGCATTCAAAGGATCAAGAGACACATGCAAGAGGAGTTCAAAATCAGTGACTTAGGTGAGCTCAAACATTTCCTAGGTATGTAAGTAATTTGTACAGATGAAGGGATGTATGTTGGTGCAAAGTCCAAGCCCACAAATTTGTCGTGAAGTTTATGAACATATGAAGCTCCATAGAAACTATTGCTAGGAAGAGTTTTTATCTTTACCATTTGTAAAAGTCATTTTTGACTTAAAAGAATATTTTTAATCACCTACCAAAAAAACTTGTGAAATTGTTAGAGAGAAAAGTAATGAATTCATTGAGGGAATATTTCCTAGATTGAAGGACTACTTTTAGAGAGAGACAAAAGTTGAATTCAAATTCAAATTTGAGTATCGCACTTATAAAAGGTGTCTTGAACAAGTCGTGTGTAGAAGTCTCAATCTCCAAGCTCTCCATTGCAATTTTTTTAAGTGTGTGAGGTCTACATTGTAGCCCTCACTACTCTCTATCATTAGGCTATGATTTTAAAGCCTATGATCTTGTACAACACTGTTCATTAATACAATACATCTACATTGTTCATCTATGATCTCTCTATTATAGTCATTTATATCTGTCAACTTGTGCTACCCATATCTCAGTCAATTCTCCACCATTTTCAATGATCTAAAACTTGTTGAAATCCGTCTAAGTTATCTACATGCTCAGAAATTTTGAAGGAAATCCATTAAGCCAATTTGGAGAAAAGTATGTCAAAGCACTCACTTGTTAAACTCTACAGAGATCCAAAAAAATCGGAGGTAATGATTCAATTGCTAAATTGATTGCTCTGTTTTTAGTGCATCATTTCAAGTGATTCCACTTGGAATCATTAGCTTACTAAGATAATTTGATACCTCTACAAGGAACTTCTCTAATTCCTACTATGCTGGTAGTGCTGAGCATAACAAGCAGCAGGTGTGTGATAAAAAATAGAAGGTTTTCTTTGATCCTTCTATTTGGAAGTAGTCATTTTTTTATTCAATCTTTTCTTACATCATTTCCAAAGTACATAGGCACATATATAGTGTCATTAGAAAGCTAAGAGGGCCCAAAACTCAAATCTCAAGCTACAAGAGGCTGGTACTAAGCAGGATTTGGCAGTACCTACTCATTTCCTGGAGTGTCCATCCATCTATCACAACAGTGGTATCAGAGCAAAGCTAAGGTAAAATGGGAGATGGTTTTCCTTCTTTCATTGATAAATTGGACAAGAACAACTATCAAGCATGGTCCTTGAGGATGAAGACATACTTGCAAGGAAGGAGCCTTTATGGATACATCTTAGGAGATGAGGAGATGCCCATATTCAAAAGAAAAGGACAACCTACAAGAGAGGAGCATGAAAGACTCAACACATGGTGTGCCAAGGATGCATTAGCAAGGTCCTACTTACTTAACTCAATCTGTGATTTTCTTCTCCCTCATATTAGAAACTGTAAGACATCCCAAGAGACTTGGGAAACATTGTCTTCATATTTCTCTTCCAACACAAGGGCTAGGAAGAACCAACTGTGGATTGAGTTTACCACTCAAAGAAAGTAACCCAAGCAAGGCATCTCACAGTATGTGACCAAAGTTAAAGATGTAGTAGGTCAATTGGGAAGCATAGGAGAAGAAATTGAAGAGGAGTAGATTGTAAGACAAGTAATCAATGGTATTAAAGCTGATGACAAATGGGAGAGCTTCACAACTGCCATGGACTTGTACATGGACATGCATATTCTAGATCTTACCACACTCATGGGGCAACCATTCACCCATGAAGGCAAGCTAAAAAAGAATGGAGATTCATCAAGAGATAATAGCTCTTCTGCCCTGTACACTGATAAAAGTAAATCTAAAGAGAAAGGGAAGAACAAAAAGGTTGAATATGAAGGAACTACCTCCCAAGCCAACTATGCAGGAAGAGGTAGAACCTCAAGAGGAAGGGGCAGAGGAGGTAAGCAAGGTAGGGGGGACCTTATGATTCCTCACCATGCAATATTTGTGGATTGTCAAACCATACTACAAATGAGTGTTTCAGGAACTTCAAGAATTAGAGAGGTAGAGGATATCAAAGAGGTGGATATACACACTCAAGAGGAAGGTTCAATCATCATCAAGGATACAATAACAACTACAACAACAACTACAATAGAAATTACCAAGGAGGCTACAAATCAAGAAAAGACTACAACAACTACATAGAGCAGCAAGAAGATTATCTTCTAATTATGAATATGACTTCAAAACGAGGTATAAATGAGGACCATCTCTTCTACATTGATTTAGGATGCTCAAACCATGTGGCAGGCAATGTAGCTCTTCTCTCTAACCTTGAGGAACCAAAAGTTAAGCATCAAGTACAAACAAGTAATGACACCAAGCACTGCGTGATTAAAGTAGGGAATGTTAAGACCTTTGAATGAAACAAGAATTTGTTGAGTAGGGTTCTATATGTACCTACAATTACCAAGAATTTGATGAGTGTTAGACAGATTGTGGAAAAGCGTTTGTAGGTCAGGTTCAACCAATATGGAGCATTTGTGGAGCATCCCTAGCATGGGTTTAAAAGGATAGCCAAAGGGGAAAAGACAAGTAGATTAGTCACTTTTGAACTTGAAGATACAAAGAATGTTGCACTCTATAACTACAAACATCAAACACTTTCAGAGCTTGAAATTTGGCATAAGAAATCAGGGCATGTTGGTGAAAGAACTTTAAAATAAATATGTAGAGACCAATGTGTGATTGAGATACCTAATGTATCCAAGCAACACATGATTTATAAATGTGGTGCTTGTTAGTTTGGAAAATCTCACAGGTTACCCTTCTCAAGGAAAGGCTACATGCATGAGGATTACCTAGAGCTTGTCCATACAGATGTATGAGGACCAAGTAAGGATCCCTCAATGTTTGGATCAAGGTATTATGTATCCTTCATTGCTGATTACAATAGGTGGATTGTATTGTACTTTATGAAGCAGAAAGATGAAGTATTCAGTTCCTCTAAAAAGTATCTTGCACACTTTGGAAACCAAACAGGGAGAAACCTAAAGAGACTAAGGTCAGATGGAGGAGGTGAGTACTTCTCAAATGAGTTTGATATATATTCTTGCATGAAAGAGGAATCAAAAGAGAAATCACAACAAGGTATACCCCTAAGCAAAATGGGATGGCATAGAGGAGAAATAGATTAATGTTGAAACAGCTAGGTCAATGTTGAATGAAAAAATATTACCTAACTACTTATGGGTAGAGAGTGTGTCTACTACCACTTATCTTGTAAATAGGTTGCCATCCAAATCTCTTGATGGGATGACCCCATATGAAGCATGGCATTGTAGAAGGCCTTCACTTGATCATTGAAGGATTTTTGGATGTGTAGCTTATGTGCATATCCTTTCTTAGATAAGAGGTAAGCTAGACCCTAAGGCAGAGAAGTGCATCTTCATAGGGTATGAATTAAATCAGAAAGGATACAGGTTCTACAATCCTTCAAACAAAGGATTCATGGTCAGTTAAGATGTTGTCTTTGATTAGAATGACTTGGTTTGATAGTGAATGGAGGAAAATAAAACTACCTTATGACTTGGAAGAAGAGTTTCCAAATCTCACTAAGGAGGAGCCTACTCAGAATGGAGATATCAACTCAGATGATAAGGACATCATCAACCCAGAAGAGTTCAAGGCATGGAAGTCCAAAGGCAAAGTCAAGATGAAGAAATAGGAGGAATACCTGAATCATCAAACCAAGCAATCAGAACATCACAAAGGGAGAGCTAGAAACCAATCAGATATGGATATGACACTTCCCTAGTTACTAAGCACTATGTTTATCTTGCAAAAGACTTGTCATTTGAAGAGCCAGCATCATATGAAGAGGCAAAGTCCAAGGCAGAATAGAAGGAAGCTGTGGATGAGGGAATTGAAGCACTCAAGGAGAGTGATGTTTAGGAACTAGTACCAAAGAAGGAGTCTATGAAGGTAATTGGTTCTAGATGGATCTATAAGATCAAAAGGAATTCCGATGGATCAATAAGGAGGTACAAAGCTAGATTTGTGACTAAGGGTTTTGCACAAACCCAAGGAGTTGATTATGAACAAACCTTCTCTCCTATGGCCAAAATGCCTACCATCATGGTATTGGTAAGTGTGGTTGCATCAAAAAATTGGAACATGTATTACTTGGATGTAAAAAATGCATTTCTAAATGGTTGGATTTCACAAGTGTACATGTTGCAACCTCCGGGTTATGAGGACCCAAAAAAGGTAACATATGTATGTAAATTGAACAAAGCTCTTTATGGATTGAAGCAAGAACTTAGGGCATGGAACCGTAGGTTGATTGTATACCTTCAGGATCAAGGTTTTGTCATGAGTAAAGCAGTACTTCTCTATTCATCAAGAGAAGTAATTCAGAAGTAATATACCTATGTGTATATGTTGATGATATCATATTTACAAGTAATGATGCTAATGGCATTAAGCAGATAAAAAATCAGATGATGAAGGAGTTCAAAATTAGTGACCTTGGATCACTAAAATACTTTCTAGGACTTGAGTTAGTCTATACTAGCTCTGGAATTTATATTATTAAGAGGAAGTATATACATGATATGTTAAAGAAGTTTCATTTGCAAGATGCCAAAGTTGCAAGTACTCCAATGGAGGTAAACCTAAAATTAAGTGCTCATGAGTGTGATATACTTGAGAACATAGCAAGTTACCAAAGCATAGTGGGAAGCTTGAACTATGCTACATTGACAAGGACTGATATTGCTTATGGAGTAAGTGTTCTAAGTCAGTTTATGCACAAGCCTAGGGCACCTCACTTGGAGTCTGCCAAAAGGATTTTGAAGTACCTAAAGGGCACTCAAAATCAAGGATTGTATTTTCCTTATACCTCTGACTTGGACATCAAGATATATTCAGATGCAGATTGGGCAGGTTGCAAAGATGATAGAAGAAGTACCTCAGGATGGCTATCTTTTGCAAGTAACAAACCTATATCATGGTCTTCAAAGAAGCAACCTATTGTTGCTTTATCTTCTACAGAGGCAGAGTATAGAGGATTGGCCAATGCTACTAAAGAGGCCATATGGATCATATTATTATACACAGATTTGGGTTTGCATACTACATCTCCAATGATCTTTGGAGACAATACCAGTTCACTTCATATTGCAGCTAATCCCATTTATCATGCTAGGACCAAGCATATAGATGTCCACTGTCATTATATGAGAGAGAAGCTATTGAGCAAGGAGATTCAGTTGGCATATGTATCAACAAACATGCAATGTGCAGACTTGTTGACTAAAGCTTTAGATGGTACAAAGCTTTGTAGATTTAAGACAATGATTGGATTGTAGGACATTCATGAAGATTGAAGATGAAACAAAACAAAAATGTTTGGCTTGAGGGGGAGTTGTTGGTGCAAAGTCCAAGCCCACACATTTGGCTTGAAATTTATAAACATATGAAGCTCCATGGAAACTATTGCTAGGAAGAGTTTTTATCTTTACCATTTGTAAAAGTCATTTTTGACTTAAAAGAATATTTGCAATCACCTACCAAAAAAACTTGTGGAACTGTTAGATAGAAAAGTAATGAACTCATTGAGGGAATATTTCCTAGATTGAAGGACTACTTTTAAAGAGAGCCAAAAGTTGAATTCAAATTCAAATTTGAATATGGCACTTATAAAAGGTGACTTGAAAAAGTCACGTGTAGAAGTCTCAATCTCCAAGTTCTCCATTTCCATTTTTATAAGTGTGTGAGATCTACATTGTAGCCCACACTACTCTCTATCATTAGGCTATGATTGTCAAGCCTATGATCTTGTACAACACTGTTCATTAATACAATACATCTACATTGTTCATCTATGATCTCTCTGTTATAGTCATTTATATCTGGCAACTTGTGTTGCCCATATCTCACTCAATTCTCCACCATTTTCAATTATCTAAAGCTTGTTGGAATTAGCATCAAGTTGTCTATATGGTAAGAGATTTTGGAGGAAATCCATGCAGCCAATTTGGAGAAACATGTGTCGAAGCACTCATTGGTCAAACTCTCCAAAGGTCCTAAACAATCTGGGGTAATGATTCAATTGCTAAATTGATTGCTCTCTGTATAGTGCATAATTTCAAGTGATTCCACTTTGAATCATTAGCTTACTTAGCTATTTTGATACTTTCAAAAGGAATTTCTTTAATCCCTATTGTATTGATAGCACTGAGCATAACAAGCAGGAGGTGTGTGTGATACAAAATAGAAGGTTTTCTTTGATCCTTCTATTTGAAAGTAGTCAATTTTGATTCAATCTTTTCGTAAATCATTTCCAAAGTTCATAGGCACTTTTATAGTGTCATTAGAAAGCTAAGAGGGCACATAACTCAACTGTGAAGCTACAAGAGGCTGGTACTAACCAGGATTTTATAGTACCTACTCATTTCCTGGAGTGTCCATCCATCTATCCCAACAATGTATCTAAATCAAAGAAGTTACATTGAAGAACTACTTGGCAAGTTCAAAATGGAGAACATAAAGCTTGCAAGTACACCTTGGGAATTGAATCATAAACTAAGTATTTATATAGGTGAAAAGATTGATGATCCTAAAAAGTATCAAAGATTAGTTGGTAGCTTGATATATGCTACTCACACAAGACTCGACATATCATATAGTGTGGGAGTGGTTAATCAGTTCATGCACTCACCTAGAAGGTCACGCATGGATGCTGCAAAGAGAGTACTCAAGTAGCTCAAAGGGACACTTAATTAAGGTATCTATTATCCTTACTCTTTAGATTTGGATATCAAAATCTATTCAGATCTAGATTGGGTAGGAGCAAAGGATAATAGAAAAAGTACCTATGGATACTTAGCATTTTTAGGTTCAATATTTGTGTCATGGAGCTCCAAGAAGCAACCAACAATTGCTTTATCTTCAACTGAAGCAAAATATAGAGGTCTAGCTATAGCAACTCAAGAAGCAATATGGCTCAAGGAGTTGTACTCAGATTTGGGACTTGTAAGTTCCAAACCTCACTTACTTGGAGATAATGTAATTTCCATGAATCTATATTCAAATCCAAATTTTCATGCAAGGAAAAAGCACATGGAAGTCCATTACCACTTTGTAAGAGAGAAGCTTATGGAAAAGGAAATTGACATTTCATATGTTCCTATTGAGAAGCAAATAGCAGACATGATGACAAAGGCACCTGATGGGATAAAGCTTTGTAGATTCAAAGCTATGGAAGGTATTCAACCTATCAGAGAATGAAGACTCAATCATACTTTAGCTTGAGGGGGAGCTCTTGGAACAACAAGCCTTGATTATACTTAAGGTGGAGATTACCTACATCAGAACTATCATTTGAATAATGCCACATATACTCCTTGTAGAGTTTTATTTACATTCATTTATCGTATTGAGAGTTAGATCATAGGATCACCTTCTTATGTAATTTCCAAAGTATTTATCTTTGTATAAGGAAAGATTAAACGGCCTACAAGCCATGAGTTAGAAATGGTTGGTATTGATTCTCAATCAATCAATCAAAAAGCAGATTTGATTTCAAATTTCTCTTTTCCTAGATTATATGGAAAGATTCCAATCACTGTAAACTAACAAAGTTGCCTAATTTTGAATTCAAATCCATGAACAAAAGGCATGGCTATATCCTCAAGAGTATATATAAAGATTCCAAATCAGTTTTACATTGAGGAGGTTGATGATTTGAAGCAATACATATACTTTTGGGTCATTGCTTGGTGCCATTTCTATTCTCTGCTCGTTCTTCCTTAGACTAAGTCAACGTGCAGAGATCGCTGCTCTCTCTACACAACTCTAAATCTAGTTTTAAGCACTCATTGAAAAGGTACTACTATCTAGTTTATGTTACAAATTTTCAAGTCATTCGGGTCATTAGTTTCAAAGAAACTCATGTTTTTCACTCTGTGGGTCATTCTCTACACATCCTTGAAAAATTGGGATGACACCAGTTCATTTTGAAGGTGATTACTCCTTGCCTGGTTCATACAAGTTAGTGTTCTTTTTAGCAAGAAAACCCTATCTATGACACTCCCTTGAGAGGAAAGTTTCCAATTGTTACTGTGCTGGCTCCTCTAAGTGTTTGGAGTCACAACTTCTATCCATTTTTAAAAGGTTTTTGTGAGCTAGTCAAGGTGAAAGTTATCGATTTTGCATCAACTTATTCTTGTTGATGTTCTAAAGTACCTATTGGATTTTATTGCACTAGCCACAAGATTATAAGGCCTATTTTACATATAGAAAGAGCTACGGCTGGTCTTGTGCTAGTTTGCTAGACCAACTTCACCAATAGAAAACTCAACTTTCCAAGCCTCTCCAAGCTTCTCCAACTTTCTTTGATGGATCAGTCTCTGGGATTTGAACAGCTTGTGGTCAAGTTTGAAGAAGGATCATATATTGATAAAAAGGAAACCATGTACATGGTCACAAGCTTACCCGACAAGACATATGAGTTTCGAATGATCATTTATGAGATGCAAATGGAAGACCTAGAGCAAGGAACCCTAGGATGAGAACCTAGGACACCTAGAGGTAAATTCATCTTGACCAAAGTGATCACCCAAGAGTGGATCCCCCAAGATGATAAGAGCATAGAGTTATTTTAGAATAGGAGGACTAATGAGGAATTTTGGAGGTATAAACCTGACCAACTTAACAAAGTTGGATCATCCACCATTTGGAGGTATAAACCTGACCAACTTAACAAAGTTGGATCATCCGCCAAGATTAAATGTTTTCGATGGCCTCCAAGGAGCAAGATCATCTCATGATCATGGAACCCAAAGAGATAGAGATAAAGAGAGATCTGAAGAGAGTTTTGCCAACCTTGTAGGAAAGATAGATCAGGAATGGAGATAGAAATGACATATCAGATACAAACACACGCACACACACACACACACACACACACACACATATATATATATATATATATATATATATATATATATATATATATATATATATATATATATATATATATATATATATATATATATAGGTATATATACATACATAGAGAGAGAGAGGGAAAGAGAGAGAGAGAGAGAGATTCGAAATACAGACAATTGCCACTACAACACATACTTTTGAAATCATGGGAATATTCTATAATGCGTTATGCAAATCATAGAAAGAGATAGTCATGAAATGTGCTAATTAACAATGCTTAAGAAAGGAACTGTGTCATATTACAGCCTCTTGCGACGTACATCAAATGTGAACGCTTTCATGGTCAAGGGTTATGGTTGTTGCATGTAAAAAAAAATCACTATTAAGACTATACTCATATTGAAATAAGGCCTGGTGTATAATTTTCTTTGTAGATCATGGAATCGAGAAAGGCATGATTCAATCCTTACAATTGATTCTCCTAATTCATAAGATATTTCAATTATTGATACAATAATGTAAACATGTCCTATGAAATAATTGTTGAAGACTTAACGAATCAACACACACACACACACATAGCGGATTTGAGTGCCCCGAAGAGAGTTACTTTCCTTTCCTCTCCTCCTCCCATCTTAGATGGTTCAAAGAAGGTTGAGCTCCTCCTTAAGTATCCACATTGTTTGTTGAGAAGCCCATGCATGGACCAAGGAGAAGTTCAAATTTGTTTACCTTTGTTTTGTTTTTTGTTTTTGATCACTTGGAGATTTTTTATGGAGCATTTTTGAGTGGTTTATGATGCTAAGACCTTCCTTTGGCAAACTAAACATTTTTTATTTTATTTTGGCTATGGCAAGAACTTCAAATCATAGCCTTATTACTTCAAGGATCACTTGAAAATTGCTTTGGATAGCTTCGAGATCATCAAGGAAATGCTCTTGTGGTATTTCTCTCTATTTTGTTATATAAAGTACATCTTCATTTATCTCCTTAGATTTTACATTTGGGGAGAAGGGGCATAAACATGGAAACTAAAGATCAAGTGTAATTAGAATGCACTTCCCCACGTAAAGTCCGAACTTTAGAGGTATTCGATCAAAAGATGGCAGAGTCCGAACAAGACAAAGATGACCAATATATTGCTCTCTATAATGAGTTTGTTACACACAAACAATTTGATAAGCTCAAGGAACAAAACTTTCGGATAGAGATGGTCATTGCTAGCGTGACCTCTATAATAGAAGAAATGAAGTCATAGGTGGTCTCTTTGGAGACAAAAGTTAACTCTTTCCTAACTAGGAAGGAAAGAGAAACTTCTACTCATCTTAGACATGACATGGCTAGGAAGGAGACTCTCCAACCTAGCATACATAAGGGAGAAAGCTCTAGGAAGGCTCCCCTCTTGAAAGACCTTAAACCACCAACCTTCAGGAGGATGACCAAGAAACAAAAAAGGATGCAATCCAGACTTTTTTCTGCAAAAGTAGAATGGCTTGAATCAGCTCAAGGCACCCCACTTGTGTATATGTGGAAAGTTATGGAACTTGTGCAAGCTCCAATTTTGAGGCTTGACACATAACCACCTCTCATAGTTTACCTCTTCATCATTTATGTAGTTCATGTAAGCTAGTCCTCAAAAATATAGAGAGTACACTCATAACCTTAAAAGAGAGTGTTAAAGAAAAGATGCAACTTTATTTATGGCTGAATAAATTACAAATTATGATTGGAGGGATGGAATACTCAAAAAAGGTGAACCTTATCCATATGGAGTGATTTTGAGCACCAAAAGGTGCCAAACGAAATGGAAGGACAAAAGACAAGAAGTGAAACGTCAAGAGGTGAGAGATGATGCAAGGGTAGGTGAAGAGACAAAAAATCCCATGCGCATATCTCTATATATAGAAAGACTTTGAATGTGAAAATTCGTGGAGAATGATTGATCAGATGTATTGAAGTGTGGCAGAAAGTACACACATTAACAACTAAAAGAAGCACCAGGAACACGATGTATAATCATTTCTATTAATTGTGGTCTTAGATGCGAAATCAAATGTTCATAGAATCTGAACTTTGGGTCAATAGATTCATCTCTTAGTTTCTCATTTATCTATAGAGAGAGACTTTCTAATTTTTAAGAAACGTTCCTAAGAAAAGAAACTTTTCATTTCTAAGTTTCTCATTCATACATAAAGACACACTTTCTAATTTGTATATATAGTCACGATAAAGTTTGGGGTATTAAGACACATTGTAAGAACCTAGAAGAGCTTCAAATATTCCTTTTCTGCTCAAGTTCTATCATAAATTCTTCAAGAACTATGCCCAAATTCTATTCCCGATGACAAAACAATGGGGAAAGAGAAAACCTTTGGTTCCGTAGATGAATAGAACCAAAATATTGAAAAATTGAAGGTATCAATTGCAAAAACTCCACTTTTATATATAGAAGATCCTAGTAAACCCTTTATGGTTGAGATAGACATGACGGATTCAGTTATAGAAATGGTTCTAGTTTAGCATGGTTGATTAGTGGCTTGTGAGAGAAAAGCTCTAGAACCGTCTTATAAAAATTACTCTCTTTATGAGAAAGAGTTGTATGCAATTGTCGATACTTTGAAGCATAGTTATTGTGCTACCCAGCATGGTGAAGTGCCAGTTAGAATACTTATTTTTCTTTTTAGCTGCTTATAAGCATAATGAATGTGATCATTATCATGGCTATTATGCTAATTTTCATAGTGAATGTGCTATTTGGCATAGCTATTGTGCTACTTGACATAGCTATAATGCAAGTTTGCATAGATATTATGATAATTAGCCTAATGAATTTGCTAATTAGACTAGTTATTGTGCTTATTAGCATAGTGAATGTGCTAAACAACATAACTAGTATAGTAACTATAACAACTAGCACATTCAACTATGCTAACTAGTATGCTATTGTGACTATGCTAATTATCAATTCTATCCTTATGAACATATCTAACTGATAAGCATTGCGTCCTTGTAGGCATTTTTGATAAGATATTGTGCTAATTACCATAGTTTTATGCAAACATAGCTGTTAAAGATGATGTAGATGGCATTGAAGATGGCAATATTTTTCATGTTCATGTTTGTGTTGTAGTTCTTGCTGTACCTACTATACGAAAAATTTTTGGGATGGTAGAGATGCTCAAACACATGCATTGATATCCTTGTCTGTCAATGTTGTAGTTCTTGATGTACCTACTATACGAAAAAATTTTGGGATGGTAGAGATGCTCAAACACATGCATTGATATCCTTGTCTGTCAAATGTGCCTATATTCCTCACATTCATTCTTGTAGAATACCTAAGGATGCTTGAGATACACTTACAACTTTATATCAAGCAAGGATTGAGGCTCATGTTGCTTACCTCTGAAAATATTTGGACAGTGAGCACATGAATGAAGGAGATTCCATGGAACGTTTTTTGAAAAGGATCAAAGATTTGAAGGAACAATTGATTTTTGGTGATGAATTCTTACCTAGAAGTTCATTTGTGTAAACAGTTTACATGGTCTTCTCGATTCATATCGGATTTTTGCTTCTAGTCTCCGTTTGATGATGAAAGACAATCCAAATGCCTTAACATTTGAATAGTTAGTCTCTATTCTTTTGCAAGAAGATCACCCTAAGTAGAAGAGGCCCATTATGGCCGTTGTAGATCAAGCTTTCCTGGCTAGTAAGAAAGGCAAAGGTAAATGGAGCTCTTCCACTAGCAAGCAGAAATCTACTAATTTTGCATAATCAAAGAAGGATGATAGAGATGAAAAGAAATGGTGATGTCATTATTGTTTCTGACATTTTTTATCATGGGTTGTATAAGCTCATAGACTATGAAAAATCTTTAAATGATTCAGCATGTGCAGTACACGATTCTCAGGCTATGTTAGATGCAAAGCTTTGGCATGCACGCTTTGCTCGTCTGAATTTTTCTAGTTTTCTATGCTTGTAGAAATCTGAAATGGTGTCGTCTTTGCCTAAAATTGAGGCACTTGGTAAACATGTATGTGAACTCTATATTTTGTGCAAATGTAGAATTCCTCATTCCCAAAAGATGGTTCAGTTGGAGCTACTCAATAATTCCAATTTGTTCATAGTGATGTCCGTGGTCCTATGGTGACACCTTCTTTTGGAAACTATCTTTACTTCGTGACTTTCATAATTTGCATGGGTATATCCATCGAAAGAAAAGTCCGAAGTGTTTATGTGCTTCAAATAGTTTTTGGTTTTGGCTAAAAAATTGTCAATATGTAAAATGGGCACCTTCGTTCTCATGGAGGGGGGAGGGAATTTATGTCTTCTGACTTTAATGCATTTCTAGCAGAACGTGGGATAAAACATTAGTGTACAAACCCATCTACACCTCAATAGAATGGATTTTCTAGACAGAAGAACATGTCACTCATGGAGATGGTGAGGTATATGGTCAAGAGTCATGTCTTACCACATAGTTTCTGGCTTGAGGTTTTATTGTGTGCAGTACATGCTTTTTCTCACTAAGACTAGGTTGTTTGCTATAACCCTCATGTGTCCACTAGTGGTTTCTTCTTCATTTTGGTAGCTCGTGCATATCTTGGTTGAGCAAGAAGTAATCTACTCTGGCCACTTCTAGTTGTGAGGCAGAGTATAGGGCAGCTTTCATAGCAACTATTGAGTGTGTGTGACTCAGATGCCTTATGGCTGATTTGGGTGTTGGTCAATCTTTTGCCACCACCATCTTCACTTATGGTCAAAGTGCATTGGTAGTTACGAGGAACCTTGTGTTCCATGCTCGCACTAAGCGCATTAAGGTGCACTATCATTATGTCAGAGAGTGGCTCTCTACTAGAGAGATCAAATTGGCATATGTGCCCACATAGAAGAACATTGCAGACCTTTTCACAACGGTTCTACCTAGGGAGAAGTTTGAAGCTTTCCACAAAGCTTTGGGCTTACTTCCTTTCATGGATTGATTCGACATAGCTTGGCAATTCCTTATACTTGAGTGCCAACTCCTTGTTCACTGCATCACTCCTAGGAGGGATCTACTTATATTAAGGTAATGATGTGTGAACACACTAGGATCGTCGAGATACATTTGTACCTCTTTATGACATTTTTCCCCCGACTTGTATATACACCAAAATCCCTAAAGGGTCACTTATCTTTGTACATTCTAGCCCTAATACAATCAATATTGTGCATTGTGCTCCAAGCTTGTTCTTCTTCCTTGTGCGGTTCACATGCTTCCGCAGACCTCGAACTCCAACATCTAACTATGAAGCTAAATAGCTATCCAACAACTA
>CM035433.1:24776720-24799220 GCA_020310875.1 Ceratopteris richardii
AAGTATCCATAGAGCTACTTCTCAACATGCATGCTCAGTCTAAGTTTGGGAAGAAACCCAGATATTCTTAGCAACTATCGAGGATTTAGTTGTTTTTGGATGTTCATGTTCATGCATCCAAGTAAGGAAGTTTCTGTTTGAAACTTGTAAAGTTCCAAAATATTTTTAGGAGATTTAATACTTTAATATTCATCAAACATTGATGAATAAGTAGAAGTATTGAACTTCTAGAATCCCAGGAACTCTAGTGGTCATAGATGAGAGTTTCCAGAAATGCATCTCAAGGCATGATGCAAGGTCTTCAATCGACGCGGAAACTTTTCAAGGAAGCTTGCTTGATTCTATTTAAGCTAATTCAAGGCTTAAAAAAGAAACCAAGATAAATATTAATTGATCTTTAGGAATCAAGTAATTTCCTAAAGTCATGACAATTAATGAAATGATTTAGATTATTTTCATTTCTGAAACAGATATCTTAGGAAATCCCGATATTTCCTAAAGACAAATTTAGGAAACAAGGTTTTTCCTAAAAGATTAACTTCAAGTGGTAAAGCCTTGAATCTTATAAAAATCAAGAATATTTTTTATAAGATTAAGTAAACAATTCCAAGCATTATTTGCTTATGCAAAGTTTTCAAACATGGAGACTTTATTAAAGTATGCTTGGTGGTCTTTAAGATAAGAAAAGCTTAATCAAGAGACCCAAGCAAAGTAATCTTTGAAAATTAAGCTATTTCTTAAAGATAAGCTAATGAAAGAGTTCAATTAACTATTTCATTAGTTAAATGAGAATTATCTTTTGGACAAGCAAAGCCTTAAGTCTTGGTCTTATCCAAAAGTCTAGAATTCCTTTTGAAGATCTTTCCAGTAAAGGAGAAGATTCCAAGATGAATCATTGAACTGGAAAGTAAAAGATTCCAAGATGAATCTCTGTTTCAAGTTATAGCTTAGTATTACTTGATTCCTTGGTAGGAATCAAAAAGTTCTTGAAAGAAAAAAATCTCCTCAGTTGAGAAACTAACATCTTTCAAGAGAAGTTTTATAATAAGTAGTTCCCAGCAAATCCCTAACCACCAGGTTTGGTATTTAAGTCCAAATAAGTGATATAACCTAACAGTATATCAAAGATTCTTCGCTTTGGAATCTGAAAAGCATTAGAAAATGCTTGGACTTAAGTTGAGGGGAAAGATCTCTAAAATCCTGCAGGTAAGCAAAGAAGCTTAAGATAGTTTAAGAGATCTTAAAGATAAAGACTAAGTCTTTATTTTTATCGCAAGATCAACCAGACTTGATCAATCTTGGCCATGATTGTCCAAGTAATGTGCGATTAGAACTACTTTGTAGATTGCCCAAAGTATTGGCAGTAAAAAAAATTCTGTTAGGAATTATTCACTCAAGTTTCATTTATTAAATGGAAAATTGTGAAAAAGTAAGCTGTTTCCAGTCTGAACAGCGTGAAGTAATTCCAAGTATGTAGTCTGCAACCGTGAAAACGGTACTTAAGTCTGTGGAAGGTAAAACATAAGTGTTTGCCTATCCTTAAAGGGATTTTGGTACAAATCCAAAAAGCATGAGCGGATGCTTAGACTTAAGCAGTAGAGAGATTCTTGTAAAAAGGCCCCGGCCGGGATAGGTACCTAAAAGCACCAGTATAGAAAGGAATCTAAAGACAAGAAGTCATAAACTCTTGTCGCTACAAAATTGGTCAAGAATAACCAATTGAACTTGAATTTGAGAAATTCAAGAACTTGGAATTCTGATTGGTTTTCATTTGAAAACCCCAGTAAAGAAGAATTGATATTCTGTCAAGAGGTTTTCAAGTTTCCAAGGCAAAGCACATGATTATGAGGTGATCATGCCAAGGAATCAAAACCTAGGAAAATCTAGCTAGAGGTAATGCCTGAAACTTCCAATTCTTGTAAAAGAATTGAAGAAATAAGGTACTCTATCAAGAGATGTTTAGACTTTAGGATAATCATCATCCCACGGTCCGATGTCCCATTCCATCTTTCCTACATCAATCTGAGTATAAAATCTGGTGTCCCATACCACCCTATTTTATACTCACATTAATGTGTGGGTGATTATCTTTTAGTCCTAGTTTGGATTTTGAAGTTAGGTTTCATCCTCAAGGGAATTAAGACTTCAAGGAAAAGTTTAATTCGTAAAGGATGAAAGTAGTATCTTACGATACTTCAAGATAACTTCAAGATTAAGGAAACTGAAGATATGAAGTAAGTAACTTCCAAGATCTTCATAGAACACTTCAAGTTTAAGTGTTATTGATCAGAAATATTTGATAAATTTCTGAAAGAAGTTGGACTTTGATTTTGAGTTGGTCTTTTCAACTAAAGATTTAATTGACTAAGTATCAAGTTCCTAGTGTAACTTGAAAAAATTCACTCTTTTGACTCAAAGAAATGCACAAGAATTGCATTCACGATTAGGAGTCAAAAAGATTGAATATGACTTGAACTTAGTCTCAAGTGAAGCATTATTTGAATACGAAACTCATCGACAGAACCTCAGTGGGTCGACACACTGATGTTGGTTACCACACTAGTATCTTGTGGTTGGATGATGTTTTTATTTGCTTTGAATCTTTTTGAGAATCCAGCTTATTTCTCTTAAAGATAAAGACAATGCTTCAATACCTTGTTGAAATTGATCATTGAAAAGTTAAAATCCTAAGTCAACTAGACTTTGACTCATAGCAAGTTTATATATGTTCGAAGTTTGAATTGGTTGTACAGAGTTTTAGTTATTTCTTTTTGGTTTCCAAATCTTTTGGAATTGGCTCAGATATGGTATCTGATTCCTTTTGCAAAAGACCAGGGATAGCCGGTTAGAATTAGATAACTAACTTGAACATCCTAGATAGATGTTATGTACAAGAACCTTTTCAATCTTCAAAAGATGATAAGTCTAAGTAGACTTATTCATTTGATTTTGCTTCAAGTTATAGGATAAATAATTTCTTGGAGTCCAGAATAATCTAGAATAGGGAAGTTAGGAATTGCTCATCAGATTGACAATTCCCAAGAACTTTCAGTTAAAAGTCTTTGAGAAAAGTGTCCTAAGTTGGACAATTTTCATTTTGAATTTGAATTGGTGAAGTTAGTATGGTTGATTCCACCGGAATGGTAAACTTTCTCCTATAGTTTACATAGGATTTTTTCAACTCATTGGGACAGAGTAGTCCTCTAGTCGGGTGAAAAAATCAAGTAACTGTTAGATAAAAGTAAACCATTGTACAGACATCTAAAGTTAGATGTATGGGACAACCACACTTCAAGTTCTTCAAAACAAATTCAAGTGAATCAAGAATTCTCAAAGTCTTGCGAGGGATAAGAATCCCACCTTCATTACTAAGCCCATGCACCAGTTATGCCTAGAAATGGACTAGTAATTTGAATCCACCTAATTCACATGTTTGTGCCTAGATCGCACATCTAGAAACTGTGAATTGGCCAGGGATGTGTTTAGATCCACCCTTATTATTCTTCACTAGTTTGTACTTTGTCCCGTTCATCAAAGTATAAAACCAGATAGTGTTTTGAATCATTTGGGCAAGGATGCCACCACAGAGATGAGACATGTTCTTCCAGTTCTAGAACATGATCATGTTCTTCCAGTTTTAGAACATGAGGCTCGGGGGTTGCCTACAGTATGTATATAGCTCTATTTTCGAGGACGAAAATATTTTCCAAGGGGGGAAGAATGTAATAAAGTAAGTCTATGATCCAAGGGTCTGGCCGGTTCAGACAGATCTGAAATCGGACACCGTTTGGTCATCCGTGTGTATGACCAAAGATCTCGAGTTTAGACTTACTAGGAGGTCTTGTGCTCTTGTGAACAAGTGAACCACTTAGCTTAGTGGTTAAGTCTCAAGGATGTGAAGGACGAGGTCTTGGGTTCAATCCCCATGAGGTACATGGGAAGAGTATTTTGCCCAAAGAGCTCTAGAACCTTCTAGAAGCATCCACTGGACACTTGGCGCACATGTAGTTACATGGCTGACACTTGGCTGGTTAGTATCCACCTGCCCAAGAAGGTAGTCCCCTGGAGAGAGCTATATATAGAGGCATTTGGTTGGGAGGAGAGTCATCTCTCTAGCATGTGGTGGTCGTAATCCTTGCTCTCTTACACTATCTATCTATCTATCTATCTATCTATCTATCTATCTATCTATCTATCTATCTATCTATCTATCTATCTATCTATCTATCTATCTATCTATCTATCTACCTATCTATCTATCTATCTATCTATCTACCTATCTATCTATCTATCTATCTATCTATCTATCTATCTATCTATCTATCTATCTATCTATCTATCTATCTATCTATCTATCTATCTATCTATCTATCTATCTATCTATCTATCTATCTATCTATATATCTTTCGATTCGTCTCGAGATGCTTGTAACTTTTTTGTCATCCTAGTGAATGTTGTAATCACTTTAGACTAAGCTAGGTTTGATACCTTGTCTTGATCCAAATCACACTTGATCCTATCCAACTTAACCTTTTATTAGCTACCAGTTCTAACTTAGATATAAGTTTAGCACCCTCCACTTGCCTAATGGCAGCAAGTGCCCCACCTTCTGGAACATGTAACTCAGTTGTATCTTGTTTTTGTTCTTGCATGTTTGCATCCAACACAAGCTCTAAGACCAGTGAAGCATCATCGTTCAAAAATTTGTAAGACCTTTGCATCTCAATATATGCTTTTGTAGCTACAGCCCATGCCACCCGATACATAGTTGGCTTCATTGATGTGTGTGCACTAGTGCAATTCTCAAATGCAAAGGTTCTCATGAACTATACAGAAAATTCATAGTTTATTAGTATCCCTTGGTACACCTTTTGATGCAACACCATCACTACATCACAGAACTCTAGCTTAACATGTTTTACCTTCATTTTTCCATTGGCTGAAGTTACATTGAACATAGACAACCAATCTTCCTTGCTTATTGATTTTTTTGATATAATAGCTAGATCTGTACCAATTATAGAGAGGACATACACGGTGTTCAATTCTTATTTTTCTCGAAGAATATGATGTGGTAACACACTTTTGAATATGGTGGATATAGCCACCTACATCAATAATGTACATTATTGGTCATAAATGTAACTAAGAAGGTGTAGGTTGACTAATGAGTTGAATAAATCAAATCAATGAGGGCTTTAGCTCGTCGGTTGCTTGCACTTCAACGTCCAACTCCTAAATGATGATAGCTCTCTTCTGTTGAAAACAGAAGCTCTTAAATTAGAGCCAAGGAGAATACTCCTAATCATGGCCATGTTAGCACCTAAAGGATGCATGCATTCATGCAATGCTAGATGTGATAGAAACCCATTCTTTTCTATTTTCATACTAATCACACTCATTCCTAGTGTTTCTACTTCACCTTCATCTCATGGAACAACTTCATTCGTGTTAGTTTTCTCTTGTGAGTGACAAAGTTGCTCATACCAAAATCATTTTCATTAGTTTTTAATATCTACATGAATGATTGTATGTGAAACACAAGATATTTGAACTTCATTTTTCCCATATTTCAAACACCTTTTGAAATAGCTGAATCACGATGCATATAAAAGTGGTAAATAGTCCTAAAACATGTTCACGTTAACATGCTTTATACAAGAGACAGAGTACACAAGTGACACCATAAGAAAGCTTTTTCAAAGTTTACTTTTGTCTACAATTATTTTTTGCCTAAACTAGGATAGCGTACGATTCTTGTTACTCAAATAGTTAGGAAGCTTTCTAGCATATGTACATGATCATTTTTGTAGAGGAAAGTATGTGAGCATGCACAACTAAACAAGTACTAAGGCCTTGACGAAAGACGCTGGAAGTAAAAAAAGAAGAAAATGAAAAGAAGTAATAAGAAGAAAAAGATTGTGACCGGCCCAACCAATGAAAGATTGTGGATGACTTGCAATTAATATCTATTGAAAAGCTTTCAAAGACTAACAAGAGAATGACTCAACATAGCTACATGCGAACATTTGAGTCATAAAAAATCGGTCTCATCTCATAAAAATTGTAGCTCTAGAGTGAGAGAGAGAAACTAGTAGTTTGAGAGTGTTGCTACCTTGGAAATGTAGATGACTAGGGCAATCAAGCATTTTGAATGCACTAAGAGGAATATTCTCTGGTAGCATAAAACCAATCATGTATCATGTAATAGTTTTGTAATTTTTAGATGTAAACAATTCATTTGTGTGGAAGGACCTGATTTAATGCACATGTGTACAAGCCAAACTCTTCAGATATTGCACATGTGTACAAGTCATTCCCATCATTCAGGTATTGTTCAATGAGAGCTCATTTCATTGGGAGTTGTACTCAACTGAATAGAAGCTCTTTTGAAATTTGTGTTTTTCTCCTCCTCATATCTTTTCCTGACTTGCCCTTCCATTGTGCCTTCTTGAGTGAGAGATGAATGTCCTCAATCCATAAATAGGTATGTAGGACTCATCCCAAATTATGAGAGGCTTTCTAGATACATACTTTTTCTATAGTTAAAAATTATGGTTGTCTCTAGATAGGAGTGTCCGATTGCAATGAATTTTGATGGGATCGAATGTTCTCGTGGAGCCACATGTAAGCATATGTTCTTCAATCCTTCTTTCTTTTAGATGGTTTTTAGCTCTTCATCAACTTGTTCATAGATTTATAAACTCATAACTGCACACGCTCCAGCTGCAAAATAAATCTTCCTTACAGAATAAATAAATCTTCCTTACAGAACTTGCGTCTACATGCCTTGTGAGGATGACTCCGATCGCGGATACAGTAACCGAGGTGCGGGAGAGCGTTCCGGAATATGAAGCTGGTTCGTATCAGGAAAGTTTGCGACAACAAGGTGGTGCCGCATTACCCGAAAGGCCGTCACGAGGTGCAGCAGTCTGGAGATGTTCGAAGTTTCCCATATGGTTGGAGTATGTTCTGTACTTCACCGCCATCGTCATCATCGCAATAATCTTGTTTAATAAACTGTTTTAGTCTCAGTCGTTAGTCTGCGGCAATATGGCTGAATCTTTGCAGGATCATGTCGCCAATGGCTTGCGCAGAACTTCCCTACCGCTCACGGTGGTTACGTTCATGTGATCATATGATGAGTGCTGTACATTGTTGCCCCGAACATGCTGGTAGGTGATTTCTTTTCAGATTTTTGTAGGATTTACCATTTTAAGCAGTGAAGCAACGTTGAAGCAATACTTCTGAAAAAGTTTGATCCAAAGCTCCGATTCTATGAACATTTGTTCTCACATCTAAAACCACGTTTCGTAGATAAGATTTCCTGGTGGTGCTTCTTTCAGCTCTTAATGTAGTGTGTTTTCTGCCTGCACACTTCAATACATCTGCTCAAACATTTTCATGAGAAAGCGTCAATTTCCGATTTACTTCAACGTGCTTGGATCTACCTAGCATATGTTATTTCGGATCTCTTTACACAATTCCTGTTGCAGATTATTATTCAAAACAATAACTATTCAAAGTATATGATCTTCAAATTTGGAAAATGAGACTAATTTTTATCTGTTTCTTGTATATTATTTTCTGCTCTGTCCACTCATTAGCTTAAGTATTCCTGCCCATGTGATCGATAGATCTGTGGTACGTCATCCGCAGAAATTCTTTCTCTGTCCTGCACATAAATACATAGATAGACAGTTATACATAAATACATACATACATAAATACATAAATACATAGATAGACAGTTATACATAAATACATACATTTTTGCATACATAGCTTAAAGATAGACACACACATACATACATGCCATCTTCTTCTGAGTGCATGATTATCTTTTCCTCATGGATCTTTGCAACACATAAGACTAGGTTACATCCATCATAGAAGGTTACGAGAGACAAAGAAAAGGGAAACAAAGAAGATCACATAGAATTTCGCACAAGGAGAGCAAGGTGTACACTTTACATGATGTAGGAAAGAACAGATAAAATTTAGAAATTTTCAGACTCTCTCTTTCAGAAGAGTAACAAAGATCATTCCCAAGAGGTGAAGCAAGAATTTTGGTTGGTGAGCATCCTATAATGCACATGATTACTAGTCTCCTCATTTAGGACAAGGACCTTAAGACTTTAATTGTTTACAATGTTTGCAACATTTTCACTTGTTTAGAATGTTGGCGACATGTTGGTTCATGTGAAGTAACCAAGTTCCAATGAAGCGCTAGTTTTTCAAACATATCGAATATGCTAATTAGCATGATTTTTGTACCTATATGATAAATGGAATATTTTGTATGCTAACTAGCATACTCTATGTGCTCATCGGCACAATCAATATGCTAATCCATATGCGAAAAAGGAAACTCCAAATGCTCATTAACACATTAAATATGTTAATTAGCATACCATATTAATTAAATAGCATAGTCAATAAGCTAATTAGCACAATACCTATAGGAAAAACACATTTCGTACGATAATTAGCATAATTTGTTTGCTAATTAGCACATTTAGTATGTTAATTAGCATAGTCTATATGCGAATTTGTATAGCCAATATGTTGACTAGCACAATGTGTACGCTAATAAGGATAATGTATATGCTAATCAGTAGTGTTTGTATGCTAATTAGCATAGTCACTATCTCAATTTTCAATGTGGTTATTAGTTAGATTTGCTAAGAGAATGTGCATTAGCATAAAGAGCATACTAACTAGCACCTTCCTAATGTTACTACTAGCATATCCACTATCCTAATTTTTAGTGTGCTTATTAACTAGATTTTATTGTTAACATACTCGATATGTGGTTTGATAAACATTCTATCGAGATCGTCTTTAATATCAACTTCTCTTTTCCTTGGAGGCTTAGCTCTTTTAGAAGTTTAGAGAGATAAATCTAGATAGCACAATTGGAGTAAGAGAGTTTGAGCTATTGAAACCTTTCTTTGTTAAATTATGAAGGAAAAATATATGTGTTGCCATGAGTGCCATGCATAAATTCTCATTTTGAAGGACATCTTGAATGAGGTCCCATACAGGCTTCATGATGCCATTGCAAATGTGCTATATATAAATCTTACAAATAGCATGATCAAAGGTTTTGTGTCTAATGCAACTTTGTTCACTTCTCTAGAATAGAGGATGATTGATGGGAGAATGTAAGAATTGTGGAGGTGATAACTTAGAAACATGTCCCAATGAGGCTATGGCGTAATGTATAATAATTGGGGTGAAGGTGTTTGCATCTATGAAAGAAACTAAAAAACATGGAGGGAGCCTAAAAAGAGAAGTTTTCTTGCAGAATGACACGTCTTATGCGTTGTTCTTTTAGTTATTAAAAACAATGATCTCAAGAAAATTATCACTTGTTTATATATTTTTAAAAAACTATACATTCAATTAGAAAATTGAGATTAAAAGTATGATTTGGCACTCTAGTTACATAACCATTTTTTGCTAATCACATACTATTCGAAAGTTTGCGACCACTATCAAAACCATCCATTTCCTTATATCCAATGCCAAGATGAATGATACCTTGTTTTCTCACTATATCCTAATGTTGAATTGCAATTGATTATGGCTATGCAAGGAGGCTTTTCATTCACTTTGGCAATGGTTCTGGTTAGATGGTGTAGCCTCAGTTCTCAATGCTATGAGACCACTTTTATTTTGTTGCAAGATATGCATGACTGACATGAATGGAGATGGGCTCATTCTTTTTGGAATAGGCCATCCTAAAGGAGAGCAAGATGGTTTAAGTGGATGGATTCAGAAAACCTTGAGATGGAGAATTTTAAAACCAAATGGAACCATTTTTGTAGTGCAAAGTGAAGACGGTTTGTTATTGCAAGGTCAATCTCTCTAGGGGAGAAAGTGCTACCTATCATTCAAAGGAGAGGGAATGCATATATTTTTGGAGGTTAAGGCATGGAACAATATTAGAGAGTACAAATAGAATTGTGAACCTATTGAAAATTCTCTCATGGTGCATGTTGCTCATGTCACAACCCACAAGATGGAAATGCACTTGAAACTAGGCAATTAGCATGCTTTAGTGACCCATACACTCAATCTAACAAGAATACTTGCATGAAACCATGGCCTTATCATCTTCTGCTACCATTGTCTAATGAGAAGAACCATATGTTGATTGTTCCTCATATGATACAAATACTAATGTCTATGACGGTGTCACATATGAAGATCATCATGATGCGTTAAGTGTTTCTTTGAGTATTCATGACACCTTTGTAGTGACCCTGAACATTGGAGTCAATGTTTAGGATATAGACTTTTGCTTTGCCAAGTGCATACACACAAAGGAATACTCCAATGGGGAAATGCTATTGATTAGGGTTCTTGTGTTGTGTTGGGATTGTATTATACAAAAGTAGATACATGCACATTTGTGTTAGATGATACACATGTCCCTATCCATATATTGTCATATCTTGTGTGCTACAAAAAAAACTTATCAAACATGTTTACAACTATGCAAAGATGTATTAAATTTCTTACAATAGCATGCCTTGTGGCATTTTACTGTTGACAATCATCATGTATTTTGCATGGAAAAGGCCAATTTTCTTGTAAATTTAAATAGTCATTTCTTTTAGACTTCCTATCAAAAAGCATTATGGTGATGTTTTTGCACCTTACCATACATGCTTGAATATTCCTATTAAATGATATTTTGAGCTTGGTAATGTATATCATTTTCTATTTATATACATGTTACCTACTAAAAACTAAAGCCCGAGAATGCAAAAGTGCGTAAAGTCACCATGAAATAGAGAACATGTGAAGGAGAATAGAACAAAAAGTAAGGCATGTGAAACACTAGTAAAGAATTAATTTTTAATGGTAAAGTTATGTTAGTATTAGATTTTATATAAAGGTACATACTGAAAGAGAGACTCTCTCCAATCAAAAGGGCTTATTAACGGAACGTGTTGATGGTTGTGAGCACTGGCATATCCTTCATCCTACAACATTCAATATCCTCATTCTACATCTTCCTCCATCCTACATGAATATGTTGATGGTTTTTGCAAGCCTATTGGAAAGCCCTTTTTGTAGCCTTGGCAACTTCAATTCTTTCTTTTTCTATCTCCTACTTGATGTGTTCATCATTGAAGGCATCCTTAGCGAAATTGAGCCTATATGATTTAGTGTATTCTTTGTTATTCTTTGATTGCAAGTAGAGGATATTCCATTTGTAAATGTTTTGGTCAAGAATCTCTCTCATTCCTCTTGCGTTTTGTCATGAACTTATGTTCCATATCATCTTCCATATTTTAGAACTTATGTTCGCTATCATCAACTATTAATTTTTGTGTTTATTAATCATTTTTTCTCGAGAATAAAGCAACAATTTTATAAAGAATGGATATGTTCATCATTATGCAGTAATGCTTGATCTTGAGAGAAAATTCTTGCAATGCAACCCATCCTCATTCTAAGAAGATTTCCCACTATTTTTTCTACCTTCATATGTATGCTTGTGTTACAAATAAAATGATGGAAAAGCTTGATGCAAAATTCTAGAAAATCATAGCTATCCAGACATACATATAGTTTTCATTTGAAAGCATTTGAAACCTTGTGCATATGTTGGGGAGGCTTTCCCATATGGAGGATCAATTACCTTCAAGAGAAGCCCATTCATGTCCAGAATGAGTGCCTTTTATCGTCTGCAAGTTGTTTTGTTATGGAGATCATTGACATTGATGGCATCCACTTCTATCCAAGTTGAATCACCTTACCAATTTAGTTGATACAAGTAATGCTTCCATAAAGCCTTTTCACTTTGGCCAATATATTTTGCAACTATCTACTTCTTTCATGCCTTCTTTTTGGATCTCTCCTTCTTTGAGAACGTATCTTGTTAGCCAACAAAACTCTTGCACCCCTACATTCGCAAAGATTCACATGTTTAAATGTGGGCCCTATGAAAAATACCGAGTCTATTGAACAAACATAATGCATTAAAACACATGTTCAAGTGTAGGCACTCTAAAAAAAGGGAAAAACATTAGTGCAAGAGGAAAAACATTCATAATATACTTATTAGTTTAAAGTTCATGCCAAATAGCTCGAGGAGTGTCATTATGCTAATTAGTTTTTTTTTGGACTAACAATTTGGATAATATATTTTTTTCTAATCATAGTGGTTTTCCAGGCTAATTAGCATATTTGAATGTGCTATTTAGTAGCTAGTATGTTGTTTAGCACATTCACTATGCTAATAAGCACAATAACTACTCTAATTAGCAAATTCATTATGCTAATTAGCATAATATCCATGCAAACTCGCTTAATATCTATGTCAAGTAGCACAATAGCTATGCTAAATAGCACATTCACTATGCAAATTAGCATAATTGCCATGATAATGATCACATTCATTATGCTAATAAGTAGCTAATAAGAAAAATAAGTATTCTAAATAGCACTTCACCGTGCTAGGTAGCACAATAACTATGCTTCAAAGCATCGACAATTGCATACAACTCCTTCTCATAAAGAGAGTAATTTTTATAAGTCGATTCTCGCTTTTTTCCCTCAAAAGCCACTAATCGACCATGCTGAACTAGAACCACTTCTATAACTGAATGAGTCATGTCTATCTCAACCAAAAAGGGTTTATTAAGATCTTCTATATATAAAAGTGGAGCTGTAGGAATTGATACCTTCAAGTTTTCAATATTTTGCTTCTATTCATCTCCCCAATCAAAGGTTTTCCCTTTCCCTCTTGTTTTGTCATCGGGAATAGAATTTGGGCATAGTTCTTGATGAATTTATGATAGAACTTGAGAAGAAAAGAAATATTTGAAGCTCTTCTAGGTTCTTAGAATGTGGCTTAATAGCCCAAACTTTATCATGACTTTATATAAATTAGAAAGTGTCTCTTTACAAATAAATGAGAAACTTAGAGATGAAAAGTGTCTTTTCTTAGGAACGTTTCTTAAAAATTAGAAAGTGTCTCTCTATATATAAATGAGAAACTTAGAGATGAATCTATTGAAGCAACGTAGAGGAAATACTTTTGAAAAAGTGTGACCGAAAGTTCTGATTCTATGAACATTTGCTTTCACATCTAAGACCACATTCCATAGAAACGTTTAAACATCGTGTTCCTGGTGCTTCTTTCAGTTGTGAATGTGTGTATTTTATGGCACACTTCAATACATCTGCTCAAACATTCTCCACGAGATGATTATGTGTCAAGCCTCACAATTGGATCTTGCACAAGTTCCATAACTTTCCAGAGATACACGAGTGGGGTGCCTTGAGCTGATGCAAGACATTCTACTTTTGCAGAAAAAGTCTAGATTGCATCCCTTTTTGTTTCTTGGTCATCCTCCTGAAGGTTGGTGGTTTAAGGTCTTTCAAGAGGGGAGCCTTCCTAGAGCTTTCTCCCTTATTTATGCTAGGTTGGAGAGTCTCCTTCCTAGCCATCTCATGTCTAAGATGAGTAGAAGTTTCTCTTTCCTTCCTAGTTAGGAAAGAGCTAACTTGTGTCTCCAAAGAGACAACCTATGACTTCAATTCTTCTATTATAGAGGCCATGCTAGGAATGACCATCTCTATCCTATAGTTATGTTCCTTGAGCTTATCGAATCGTTTGTGTGTAACATGCTTCTTGTTTCGACTCTACCATGTTGTCATCATATACCTCTAAAGTTCGGACTTTACGTGGGGAAGTGCATTCTAAGGAGATAAATGTTTATCCACCTCCCCAAATGTAAAATCTAAGGAGATAAATGAAGATGGAAATCTACTTTATATAACAAAATAGAGAATTTCCTTGATGATCTCGAAGTAATAAGGATGTGATTTGAAGTTCTTGCCATACCCAAAATAAAATTAATTCATTGGACATGTTTACATTATTGTATCAATAATTGAAATATCTTATGAATTTGGAGAATCAATTGTAAAGATTGAATCATGCCTTTCTCGATTCCATGATCTACAAAGCAAATTATACACCAGGTCTTATTTCGTTTACATGCAACAACCGTAACCCTTGACCATGAAAGCGTTCACATATTATGTATTTTGAAAGCGGCTGTAAACAAAAAAATTCAAAGTGAGACGTTTTGCTTTTTGCACTCCTATAATTGTGATACTTCTAGAAAAACTGTGAATACTCTTTTTGTCTACATTTTTCATGTTTTTTGCAATTAATTCATTATAAGAATATCAGAAATTTTGCAATATATCAGAAGATGAATTCTATGTGGAATAAACGAGAAATATATGATGTGTTGTGCGAGTATTTTCAACGATGGAAAATTCTTTTATCATACAAAGTATGTAGTACATACGTATGTATGTATGTACGTGTTGTTTTATCATACAAAGTATGTAGTACATATGTATGTATGTACGTGTTAAGCATTGTTAATTAGCACATTTCATGAGTATCTCTTTCTATGATTTGCATAACGCATTATAGAATACCCATGATCTCAAAAGTATGTGTTGTCGTGACAATTGTCCGTATCATAACGCATTATAGTATGTATATATATATATATATATATATATATATATATATATATATATATATATATATATATATATATATATATATATATATATATATATATGTGTGTGTGTGTGTGTGTGTGTGTGTGTGTGTATATATATATATGTGTGTGTGTTTGATATGTCTTTTCTATCTCCATTCTTGATCTCTCTCTTCCTACAAGGTTGGCAAAACTCACTTCAGATCTCTCTTTAGCTCTGTCTCTTTGGGTTCCATGATCTTGGGATGATCTTGCTCCTTGGAGGCTGTGGGAAACATTCAATCTTGGCGGAGGGAAGATCGGTTCACCCTTATAGGTGTCGGCATGCCTACCCTACTCCATAACTAGGAACATCCTCTCTAAAGTGTTATCTACATAGAGAACCTTGCTTGGTTTCTCTAGGTCCTTAAACTCATAAATGGTGGCTGATTGAACTTTGTTAGGTTGGTCAGGTTTAAACCTCCAAAATTCCTCATTAGTCCTCCTATTTAGGAATAACTCTATGCTCTTATCATCTTGGGGGATCCACTATGGGGTGATCACTCTGGTCAAGATGGATTTACCTCTAGGTGTCCTGGGTTCTTGTCCTATGGTTCCTTGCTCTAGGTCTTCCATTTGCATCTCAGAAATGATAAATTTGAACTCATATGTCTTGTCGGGTAAGCTTGTGATAATGTACATGGTTCCCTTTTTATCAATGTATGAGCCTTCTCAAAATTTGATCCACAGGGAGTTCAAATCCCACGAACTGATCCATCAAAGAAAGTTGAAGAAGCTTGGAGAGGCTTGGAAAGTTGAGTTTTCAATTGGTGAAGTTGCTCTAGCAAATCAGCATAGGACCAGCCCTAGCTCTTTGTATATGTAAAGTAGGCCTTATAATATTGTGGCTAGTGCAATAAAATCCAATAGGTGCTTTGGAACATCAACAAGAATAAGTTGATGCAAAACAGATAACTTGCACCTTGACTAGCTCACAAAAACCTTTTCAAAATGGATAGAAGTTGTGACTTCAAATACTTAGAGCAGCCTTCACAGTAACAATTGGAAAATTTCCTCTTAAGGGAGTGTCATACATAGGGTTTTCTCGCTAAAATGCATAACAAACCTAACTTGTATGAACTAGGCAAGGATTAATCACCTTCAAACTGAACTGGTGTCATCCCAATTTTTCAAGGATGTGTAGAGAATGACCCGCAGAGTGAAAACCTTGAATTTCTCTAAAACTAATGACCCAAATGACTTGAAACTTTGTAACATAAACTAGATAGTAGTACCTTTTCAATGAGTGCTTAAACACTAGATTTGGAGTTTTGTAGAGAGAGCAACAATCTCTGCAAGTTGACTCAGTTTGAGGAAGGAGCAGAGAATAGAAATGGCACCAAGCAATGACCCAAGAGTATATGTATTGCTTCAAATCATCAACCTCCTTAATGTACAAATGATTTGGAGTCTTTACATATACTCTTGAGGATATAGCCACGCCTTTTCGTCATGGATTTGAATTCAAAATTAGGTAGCTTTGTTAGTTTTCATTGATTGGAATCTTTTCCTACAATCTAAGAAAAGAGAAAGCTGAAATCAAATCTGCCTTTTGATTGATTGATTGAGAATCAATCCCAACCATTTCTAAGTCATATATTTTCGGCCTTTTACTCTTTCCTTTTACAAAGATAAATACTTTGGAAGTTACATAAGAAGGTGATCCTATGATCAAACTCTGAATACAATAAATGAATGTAAATAAAACTCTACAAGGAGTATATGTGGCATCATTCAAATGATAGTTCTGATGTAGGTCATATCCACCTTAAACATAACGAAAGATTGTTGTTCCAACAGCTCCCCCTCAAGGTAAAGTATGGTTGAGTCTTCATTCTTTGATAGGTTGAATACTTGCCATAGCTTTGAATCTACAAAGCCTTATCCCATCAAGTGCATTTGTTAGCATGTGTGCTATTTGCTTCTTAGTAGGAACAAATGAAATGTCCATTTTCTTTGCCATAAGCTTCTCTCTTACAAAGTGGTAATGGACTTCCTTGTGCATTTTCCTTGCATGAAATATTTGATTTGCAATTAGATGCATGGAACTTACATTATCGCCAAGTAAGTGAGGTTTGGAACTTACAACTCCCAAATCTGAGTACAACTCCTTGAGCCATATTTCTTCTTGAGTTGCAATAGCCAGACCTCTATATTTTGCTTCAGTTGACGATAAAGCAGATGTTGGTTGCTTCTTGGAACTCCATGACACCAATTTTGAACCTACAAATGCTAAGTATCCAAAGGTACTTTTTCTATCATTCTTTGCTCCTGCCAATCTAGATCTGAATAGATTTTGATATCCAAATATGAAGAGTACGGATAATAGATACCTTAATTAAGTGTCCCGTTGAGATACTTGAGTACTCTCTTTGCAGCATCCATGCGTGGCCTACTAGGTGACTGCATGAGCTGATTAACCACTCCCACACTATGTTATATGTCTAGCCTTGTGTGAGTAGCATATATCAAGCTGCCAACTAATCTTTGATACTCTTTAGGATCATCAATCTTTTTACCTTCATAAACACTTAGTTTATGGTTCAATTCCAAAGGTGTACGTGCAAGCTTTGTGTTCTCCATTTTGAACTTCACAAGTAGGTCTTCAATGCGTCTTCTTTAATTTAGATACATCCCTTCATCCGTACAAATTACTTGCATACCTAGGAAATATGTGAGCTCACCTAAGTCACTCATTTTGAACTCCTCTTGCATGTGTCTTTTGATCCTTTGAATGCCATTTAGATCATCACATGTCACAATAATATCATCTACATATATATAGATCGATAACTTCATTGTGATCCCTTTTGATGAATAGAGAAGGATCTAAGCTGCTAGGAATGAACTCTTCATCTTAAAGGTATGTAACCAACTTATAATTCCAAGCTCTAGGAGCTTATTTTAATCTATACAATGCTTTCTTAAGTCTACAAAGATACGATGTAAGATACGGGTTTTCAAAATCTAGTGGTTGTGACATGTATACATCTTTATTTATCCAACCATTTAGAAATGCATTTTTCACATCAAGTTGGAGGAGTTTCCAATTTCTGGCAGCAGCTACACTTATCAATGTTCTGATTGTCCTCATCTTTGCAACTGGTGAGAATGTTTTCTCATAGTCTATACCATGAGTTTGTGAGCATCCTTGGGCACCTAATCTCACCTTGTACCTACAAACTGATCCATCTAAGTTTCTTTTAACTTTATATACTCATCTGCAGCCAATTACCTTTTGATTGGTTGACATTGGAACCAAATCCCAAGTTTCCATCTCCTTCAACACATCTATTTCTTCTTTCATGGCCTTTTCCCAATTAGGGTTTTCCTTTGCCTCTTCATATGTTGAGGGTTCCCCTAAAATTGAGCCCTTTGCCAAGTAGATTGAATGCTTTGTAGCAAATTTGGAATCATATCCATACCTTTCTGGTTGTCTTTTCTCCCTTGTTGACCTTCTAGGTGCTTGCTTGGAGCATTGTCCACACTCCTACATCTTTGATTTTCCTCCTAACTTCCATAGCTTGTAATCCTTTTCCTTTTCATCTTGGTCATCATCTCTATCACTTTTTGGATCCTGGAACTATGTGTCATGCTTGCTTTGTAATTGATGAGAATAAAAATCAAGATCATATGGTAGAGTTACCTTTTGTTTGTCTTCATCATACCAAGACTATATTCTTCAAACACAACATCTCTACTCTAGTGAATTTATTGGTTGAAGGATTATAGGGCATGTAGCCCATCTTAGTTATATCATACCGAATAGACATTGCCTTTGTTGCCCTTTCATCTAGCTTACCTCTTATTTATGATGGTACATGAACATAAGCTAAACAACCAAACACCTTGCAATGTCCAAGACCAGGTTTTCTTACATACCATGATTCATAAGAAGTTATACAATGAAGTGATTTGGATGGTAGTCTATTGAAAAGGTACACAACAATCGAAATAGCCTTTCCCCATAGATAATGTGGCAAGCTTGTTCTAGCTAATCCAAGCAATGTCTTCTTTCTTCTCTCTGCAATTCCATTCAATTGATGAAAGTACTTGGTAGTCACTTCACTTTTGATACCTTTATCCTGCAAGAAGTCATCAGACTCTTTGGAGAAGTATTATCCCCCTCCATCAGATCTGAGCTTCTTGAGTGATCTATCCACATGGTTCTCCACATGTGCTAGATACTTTTTCAAGCAATCAAAAACTTCATTCTTACTCTTGATAAAGTACAAAATAGTCCATCTACTATGGTCATCAATAAATGAGACATAATATCTTGATTGTACCAATGAAGGTTCTTGCCTTGGCCCCCATACATCTGTATCTACTAAGTCCAATAAGTTGTCGTGGATGTAGCCTTTGTGGTTGACTGGTTGTTTTTGTGCCTTCCCAAACTAACATGCATCACATCTCTTGATCATGTGTTGCTTTGATATGTTTAGTAGTCCAAGAACACTTTGATCCTTGCATATATCCTTTAAGGTTCTTTGATTCACATGAGCTAGCCTCTTATGCCACACTTCAAGCTCACTTAGGGTTTGAGACCCAAAGTTGAATAGAGCTATATTTTTTTATTTCTCCTACTTCAAAAGTAAGAGCCTACCATGCTTCTCAACTCTACTTATCTTCGTGAAGCCTTGACATGGATCTTCCACAAACTCTCCATGTTGTGTGAGCCTAACTTGAAAGCCTTTCTCAACTACTTGGCCTAAGCTTATTAGGTTTTTTGTAATAGGAGGAACATAGAGTACCTTGCTAAGAGTATTTGTCTTGTCATTGAAAGCTTCGACATTACCAATCTTCTCCACAGTATGCTTTGTGTCATCCCCTATTTGTACTTCATGTCTATGTTTTGGACATTCCAAGATAGATAAGAGAGCCATGTTGCCTTCAACATTATTTGAGCATCTTGAATCTATAGAATAAACGATCATCTTCTTTACCTTCTTTGTCGCTTAGATTCAACAAGAGCAATGAGTCTTCATGTTGTTGGTCTTCATAATAATTGTTGTAATCCATTTTGTTATGGTCTCTATTGTTATTTTTGAAGTTGTGTCCACCTTTTCCTCTTGTTGCCATATCTACCTCTTCCACTTGTTTTCAAGGTCTGCCTATTGTTGTTGATCTTCATAATAATTGTTGTAATCCACTCTGTTATGGTCTCTATTGTTATTGTTGAAGTTGTGTCCACCTCTGCCTCTTGTTGCCATATCCACCTCTTCCACTTTCCATTGAACCAACAATTCTAAAAGGTGTGGTTGGTCTTATCATAGGTGGCACAAGGTTGAACATTCTTGCCTTTGGTCTTGTCATGCTTTGTTCCTTTCTTCTTCCCTTTCCATTTGCTCTTGTTTGCAAAGTTGGTTTGGTCTCCCCTTCACCTTCTTCCTTCTTCTTGCCTTTCATCTTCTTTTCTTTCTTATCTTCATATAAAGCACTAGTTGAATTACCATGATAGGATTTACCTTCCTTTATGCTATTATTGGCCTCTTGATTGAACAATTGTCCATGGTCGAAATTTTGCACATCCATGATGAGATCATAGGTTTTGGTGAAAGATTGCCATTGCTTGTCACCTCTAATCCCATTGAGAATTTGCCTCATGATGGACTTTTCTTCAATCAGCTCTCCAATGGATATCGATTGATCAACAACCTCCTTAACCTTTGTAAAAAACTCTATGATAGTTTGTTTTGGAGCCTTCTTCATTTGGTTGAACGCATTCTAAAGATGGTACTTGCTTTTGTACTAGCAGAAAAAAAGTCTCTAGGGCATCCCATCTCTCTTCAGATGGCTTGCATCCTCTAATATGTGATAACAGAAAATCAGATATAGAGTTGAGTATGTATGACTTTGCTTGAGCATCCCATGCACACCAAAGTGTGACCCTATCTGTTTCCTCTTAAGTAGGTCCTCCTTTGGATCTTGGAATAGGCATTGCTTCATCACCTGATACAATCCATATAGAATTCTTCCTTGCAAATAAGCCTTTGTTCTTATTATTCCTATCATAGCTCAACCTTTGAATTGGATTCCCTGCTCTTGAAGACCTCCTTTCATTTCCTTTTGAATATTGCTTCTTCAATTGGTTCAACTTTACCTTTGGTGTAATCACCTCTTCATACACTTCTTCACTTGCATTTGAATCACTATTATGGGCAGCACTTTCAGCTTCAAATCTTCCATAACCTGATGTTGATGATGAGGAATCACTCCCTAGTCTCCCTTTTCATATTGACCTTTCTCCATGTGCTGTAGAAGCTTCTAGACCTGGCATCTGAGTGCTTGTTTGCTGAAATTCTTCTTGGACAGCACCTCCATCATCTTCATAATCTTCTTCAAGAATCTTCTCTTTCCCTTTGTCTCCAAACCATGGTTCTAGCTCATAAATACCACCTCTCATGAGACGTATAGCTCCTTTGTCACCAGATTGTAGCACCTATATCCCTTTTGCTCCTATGAATATCGGATGAAAATACATTTTTCTGACTTTGCCTCTAGTTTTGTCCTTAGTTCTTTAGGAATGTGAACATAACACACACATCCAAAAACTTTGAGATGTGTAAGGTCCGGTCTCCTACCAGAATAAACCTTCTCAAGAGTTAAATTATGCACTCCAGTTGTTGTGCACTTGTTGATCAAATAAACAGCTGTACTAGCTGCTTCAACACAATATTTTAGTGGCACCTTCATCTCGTTGAGCATGCATCTTGCAACTTGTGTGATATGTCTATTTTTCCCTTCAAGAATTCCATTTTGGTGAGGTGTGTACCTACATGTAAATTGTTGTTTGATGCCCTTTGTACAGAAATTTGAGATTTCTTTGGAGAAATATTCTACTCCTCCATCAAACCTCGGAGTCTTTATATACCGTCCTGTTTCCTTTTCTACATGTGCTTTAAATCTCTTGAACATAGGGAACACATATGATTTCTCTTTTATGTAGAACATCCATAATTTTTTTGATTGATCATCAATAAAAGTGACAAAATATTTAAACCAGTAACTGATGGTTGTTGTGATGGTCCCCATACATCTGCGTGTATCAAATTGAGGACATTCTTTGTCACATAGTTGCTCTTGTTGAATGGTTGTCAGGTTTGCTTTCCTAGTTGGCATGCTTAATAGAAATCATGTAGTCCAACATCATTGAATCTTGGAAGACCTCTTAGCACTTCAGGGTTGCTCATGTCCTTGAGCTTAGGAGTGTTGATATGTCCAAACCTCTTGTGCCACAAATCGATTTCAACAATCTTCTTGTTTCCAAACTGAATATACATCACCTTTCCATGTGGTTGTTGAATGTCCAAAGTGAACATTCTACCTTCTTTCCTTCCTTGAACAATGACCTTGAATCCTTCTTTGGATTCTTTATAAAGCATCCTTTTTCATTCAAGATAACATGATATCCTTTTTCTACGATTTGTCCTATTGAAATCAAATTCTTTGCAATAGTAGGAACATGAAGAATATCAGTGAATACCTTCTTGTCTCCAAGCTTGATTTCCCCAACATGCTGAATCGTGTGTTGAGTTTCATCACTGGTCTTGAAACATCCTTTTCCACTTGGAGCTTGTAGATTTGTGAATAAATCTCCTTGGCATGTCATATTATTTTTGCAACTTGAATCTATAAACCATTTTTGGTCATCACTTCTCTTGCTGTTGTACTCATGCTTCACGACAAGCATGGTTTGCTTATCTCCTTCACTTGATGTATTGGCATAGTTATTTTGGCTCCTTTGGCTACCTCCATTTAGCCTTCCATTCTTTTTCCAATAATCATTTGCATAGTGTCCTACTTTTCCACAATGATAACATGGTATAACTTTATGAGAATTGTATGAACCTCAACCTCTTCCTCTATTTCTTCCTCGACCTCTTCCTCTATTTCTTCCTCGACCTCTTC